>JAFBJW010000165.1:370892-424732 GCA_016785235.1 Pseudorhombus dupliciocellatus | reverse complement strand
CCCCTCTCTCTCTCTCTCTCTCTCTCTCTCTCTCTCTCTCTCTCTGATCCAGACTGTTTTAAAGTCTCTGCTTGACTTGGGCTCTCACGTTACTTCCTGGATGGATGGAGGAATGGGCAGCGTGCAGCACCTCTCCACCACCACCACCACCACCACCGACACCGACTGCCCCCTGTGAGTGTGCCCGACCAGCGCTGCCTGCACCGCCGCAGCCGCAGGAGCGCCGAGGCGCCGTGTGGTCCTCCGCCGCCTCTCAGCCACTTCCCTCCGTCCCCGCCAGCCGCCGAGTGTTATGCTGATATCCGGGAATATCGGGGGGATTTCGGGACGGACAGACTCTGCGCTGCTCCTCTAACTGAACCTCTCGGCCGTGCGCGGTCTCGGTCTGCGCCGCGTCCCCCCGGCGCTGCTCTTTACGCAGCCAAGGCGACGCTAATTCCACCGCAAACAGCGAGGAGAGAGAGCGGGGGAAAGTCAACAGTTGCGGCTGCGTCTCGTGTGCATGTCGACGGGCGGATCATCGCAATGTGGAGGCTACTGCAAACGTGCCGTCGCTGCTGCTGGATTGTCTTGCTCGTGTGGCCAGCCTGCGCGCTCCTGCGGGCCCAGTGCCATCCCGGTAAGTTTGATCCCTCCGAACCGAACACCGGGCTCTGAGCTGCGGCAGATCGGTCCCGGAATGAAGTCAGATGTCCCCGGTCTGGGCTGCTGGGGCCGGTTGACTGGGAACTGTGGGACACCCAGAAGGCAGTTAGGTGAGAGGATGTGACCCGTGTGAACCCGTTCACGCACAGTTTATCACTGGAGGCATCTCCCTCCTCCGCTGGCTTCAAATGCGTCTTTGTTTCCCAGTGAATGACAGTCCCAGGACCGGGTGCAGAGCACGGGCTGGTCCGGGCTGGTCCGGGCTGGTCCGGGAGGCGGGTAGTGCGGGTACATGAAACGAGGGAGATGTGACGCACGCCAAAGCCGCTATCTGAGCGCCTGAAGCGAGCCAGCCGGGCTGCGCAGCCTCCTCGCAGCCCCTGACGCTCAGCGCGCAGACACAGGGCAGCCTCGGGTCTGGTCCAAGGGGGAAGCAGAGCTCGTGTCAGGGTTTGGGGTCAACAGATATGGACACCTGGCCCCGACACGTCACTGTCCTACTATCCAAATGAGATGAAACATGTTTTACAACAGGACTGAATCATCCACATTCATTTTTGTAAAAAAAAAGAAAAAAAAAAGTACCCGCTTCTCCTGTGAAAGAGAAATAAAATGTGTGTCGGGCCGGGCCCAGTGTGTGAGAGCCCAGCCTCCAGCATCTCGACCCCAGGATCCAGAATCAGTGAATCCTGTGGAGGACGAATCAAACTGCAAAATACATCCTGCAAAATCAAATTTGACCTTGATCTGCTGTGTCCAGTCCTACGTCCCCTGGACACTTTAGCTGGGCGCTTAAAACCCAGTAGCATCTGGACTGTCAGCGTCCACACGGCTCTAACAGTTGGTTTTTAAAAACATAGTATCTTCACACTGCGAGCGGGAGCATCGTTTGCATCCAATGTCAATTTGTTCCAAATGACATTTGAAGATGTGAAACAGATGTGAACAATGCAGTGAACAGGCTTTCTCTCCAGCAACCTTCACCTTTAGCGTGACCGATGTTGAATTTAGTTGAAGAGAAAAACATAAAATGCCTGTGGCAATTTCAAAACGCTTCACACACTGGTGGGGGACAACCTCCCTCGCGCTGAGTGTTGTTTTCTGTCCTGATGTTGTGCGGACACATTCCCCAGCTCCGTCCTCCCAGTCCCGGCTTTTAGCAGTAACCCCATTTAAGACTATTGAATCACAGCTCCCAGGCTTTGCAGTTTTGATATTCATCAGCGCTTGTGTTGCACAGGAGTGACACGTCCTCACACAGCCAGTCAGTCAGACAGCATTAGCCTAGTTTTCAGCTCGCCCAGATTAGCTCTTATATGTCTTACACGTCTTAAGCAGTGTCACACACACACACACACACACACTCAGAGTGTTGGAGAAGCAGAGCGATGTTAAAATGCTGCCCTGCTGACCAGTGAACACTGCTTTTACAAATGGGCACCTTCCTGTACGGCGGCGGTTGATGGACGGACCTTAAATGTTGTCTTGTTAGACATACAGGATTTTTTGTCGTGTCCGTTCATCCCCTCCGTTTTTCATCTTGCATTCCATCTGATCTCAAATCTGGAGAGAAATCAAATCAAGTGAGCCCTGAAGCGAGAGAGAGAGAGAGAGAGAGATGGATGGCACGGATGGATAGATGGAGGCAGACATAGATGGAAAAATGGAAATAAGATAGAATGGATAGTTTGACCCACAGGTTGAAAAATTGATTTGTGTTGGTTCATGAAAGCATCAGGAATGTTTTACTGTTGCTAATTAAATCACTTGGTTAACGTGGATCAAATATCGACAATAAATGCAGATTAATTTCCTGTCAGACTAATAACAGGCTCGTTAGCAGGTGCTGTCAGTGTGTGTGTTGTAACCCATCAAATGGCTGCTCTGGATGCGGGATCAACAGACAAACATTATTATTATTTTTATTAATTAAAGAGTAGAGAGAATATCTTTTTAAAGGCTGCTGATTAGAGAAGGTGAAAAGCCTTTGTTGGGTTTCTTTCACACTAAAATAACACAAGTCAAAATCATCGCCGTGTCACTTTGTCTTGTGAAAGATAAAAAAAAAAAAAAAAAATCAATAAAAAAAAAAATCTAAAGGCATCTTTTTGTGCCGGGAAAATCGATATGAAGTGAAGTGTACCCGGTGCATAGGAAGCAGACGGACGGATGGATTGATATTCGTTCGCCACTTTGCGTCTGGGGATGTAAGCGCCGTCGCCGAAGGGCAAACCCGTGGCTCAGACCTCCGCACATTGATGATTCTCTCTGTCACCCCCCCCCCCCCCCCCCCCCCCCCCCCCCCCCCCCCCCCCCCCCCCCCCCCCCCCCCCCCCCCCCCCACATTTTTTATTCCCTCTGCCCCCCCCCCCCCCCCCCCCACACACACACACACGCACACACTTGACCCCTTCCTTCACTCCCCGCCCTCGGCTTTGCTGCGTGTTGTCATGATAGCGGCTCTGAGCAGGCCCAAGGTGGAGGGTTCACGTCGAATCGCTGGCAGATGATGTGGAAACAGAGATGAGTGTGCTTCTCTCCTGGTGGGTATCGTCATCCGCAGCCTCTCAGCGCCGCTCTCGTTACCTCCAGCATGCTCTTCTTTTCTATTAATAAGGCTCTTAGCTGCAAGATTGGGTTAGAGAGACAAGATCAGCTTTCTGTCAAAAAAAAAAAAACGTGGGCCGCGTGGAAATGCAGCAAAAAAAAACACAAATTCATCTCACAAAATCATTTTCTCACACATCCAGTCGAGTGAGAAGACAATAGTGGGAGAGGTTTTATAAAGCGGATATATGGAGATACACCACATATATTTGTGTTTTCCTGATCTGATCAAACATCACCTTGTTACAGTGAAATTCCACAAAAAATGTAGACGACAATTAATTTGTTTTGATGTGAAAAAGAGCAGCGATAAAGAGACGAGCCACACGCTCATTTCCTCTGCTGGTGGGAAGCCCAGCAATTATCATATACACACACACACACACACACACACACACACACACACATATATGTGTGCATGCTCATTTTTTTTTCATCTCATGGTCGTCAATTTTATAGTTTGTTTATTTCAAACTGGTTAATCCTATAAACGTAATACATGTTCCCACATGACCTGTCATCGTGGGGAATGAGAGACAGAGGGCAGCGATCTGCATCTGCAGACATCGTCTCATCCTCGTCCTGGTGCGGCTCTCTGTGAATAACCTCCAACCCGGGGCGCTGGAAGGCCTTGGGCGGCGGCTACGTCTGGAGCACGCTCTCGTGATGTCATACCTCGCTGCAAAGCAACACACTCGCAGTGATTAAGCGGCGTTACAAATACGGCAGGTTTTCTTTTTTTTCCCCCCGTCTGAACGAGTGACCTGCCTGCCGCGGCCCTGTGGTCGTTCACATTACGGTCGGCTGGCAGCCTCGACAACATCTGTTTTTTCACGGGATAGAATACATTGAAGTTCACCGCAGGGCGACTGCTTGCTGACACAGGGCATCAGTTTTTCTGTTCCGTCTGCGGTGTCAGTGCTGAGGCATCACGCCCCTGTCACTGCGCCGTTCTTCAGCCTTGGGTCAAGCCAGCGCTCGAGAGAAGGGAGAAAGGGAAAAAAAAGGGAAGAAAACAGAAGGGACCAGGGAAGAAAGAGATGTTTTGGCTCCAATCTGTCGCTTTCTGCTGCGAAAAATGAATGGGCCCTGTCGCTCCTGGCTGGGAGGAAAAACAGAACAGTCATTGTAATCTCACCAGTGCCGGCGCTGGCACATCTCTTCACCTCCATGAACGCTTGCACCCTTCCCTCCATCTATCTCTGCCTGTGTCTGCTCCCTTATTATTTTAATGCACCCTCCTTTCCTCTGTGTTTTGCTCTGCTTCTGACTGCCGAGCAGGTCTCTGTGCCGTGATCCTTCCCTCCAGCTTTTTTGTTGCAGTGTTACGGGGGAAAGGTTGACATTTAGGGAAGAAATTGGATATGCTCTGTGGCCTTCAGTCGCCAACATTATCACCGTCATCATCTCGGTGCTCACCGGGCCATTATCTGCCTTCTGCTGTGGTCAGAAAAACGCTAGCATGTCGGCTCAAGGGTCACTTTATCAGGCGGCGCAGAGCCTGTCAACACCCCCCTTACCAGATTTGTTCAAAGATACGGCGCCGTGGTGTGTGTGTGTGCGTGTGCATGTATGATGCAGCTGGGGAAGTGTTAGTTATCTGCATTGGATGTTCATTTCATAGAAGTTGGCTAGAGAGAGAGAGAGACTCATGGGCGAGATAAATAAATGAAAAGAAAAAAAGTCTGCATTGATTTTAGCAGGAAATGATGCTGTTTTGTTGCACAACGTGAACCGAGGAGAGATCCTGCAACAGATGTAATGATGATATTAAGTGCGGGAGCGCTAATAGAACACCACGAGTGGAGTCCAACACGGAGCATCATTTTTGTTTCCGCTCAGCTGAGTGCGTCTGTGAGGCGTTTAATCTGTTTCTCATCTTTTTTTTCCCTGTGCATGAGCTCATGGCGCCACAGTTCAGCGTGAAAACAGAGAATTCTGGGAAGGATGGAGATGGTCTTTTTGCTGCTGCCCCGTGTCCCGTATCTCCCTGGGCTGGTGAGAATAAGACGTGTGCTCCAACAGCCAGAGTTTCCATTTTATTTATTTTTTTTTACTAATTTGGATAAGAGGAGGCTCTCCCCTGTAATTTCCTGGAAGCGTGCGCGAGCCGCTCTCCAAAGCATCGTCAGTCTACCTCCTCCTCATATTTACTCACCGTTCTCTCTCTGTTCATTGTGCTCGCGGCGAGGTTTTGTTAGCTGCCATATGTGCTCCCCCCTGCCATTAGCACAGACCTTTCATTCTTAGCTCTGTGTAAGGCTCTTGGGAGAAAACAAAAAGCCGAGTGTAGGACCAGCATCAAACACACTTTGAAGCGTTCTCTGTCCACTGTGGCTTCAGTTGTATTGTCTTCATATTAAAGATGTGTGTGTGTGTGTGTGTGTGAGGGATTTGTACCTTATGGTGCCTGCTGAGCGCAACGCTGGTGGAATTAAAATATTTCATTTTAATTTTGCAATTCTGCTGCTTTGCGTCGTCACAGAAATAAATGCTAGCTGCTAGCTGCTAGCTAGCACTTCCTTGCCCAAAGGGGGGGGGGTCATACTTTCACTACTTTTTTTTACTTTATTATATAAATACTTGTTTCCGTCTCCACCAAGGCCGAGTGCTGACTAACTGCCAACGTCCAGTGGGTGGAACAGCTGCTGCCGCTGGGAGGGAATGTAAAGGAAAAAAATGCTGTTGACTAAAAGGAAAATAGCTACGCGTAAAAACAACCTGTCAATGTTTCCACTGTTCACGGCACAATGTCACAATGTTGTGATGTTATGAAAGTGCTTGTGTAAAATAAACAATGCTTCCACTATTCATGGAACAATATATTGTGTTTATGAGGGTATTTGTACAGCATTAGCACTCGTACTAAATGCAGACAATAGCAATAGCGTTAAAGATTAGTTGAATGTCTGCGTGCTACTCCTCTTTCCTTTTGTCTCCGCTGCCTCTTGTTCGAGCCAATAAATGCGGCAGGCCGCGGTTAGCGTGCAGGCAGAGACACGACACGGAGACGGGAGAAACAAAGAGAAACGAGAAAGACACGGAGACGGCACGAGATGCTGATGAGAGCCGAGAGGTGTATGCAGCCAAGCCCTTTTTTCAATTTTGCTAAGCGCGACGCCAGGGGAGCTTCTGTGTCACGGCGCGGGGCCGCTGAGTGTTAAAAGGAGCTTAGACTGACAGGCTGTCGACCGGCATGGAGTCTAACGAGCCAAACCAATGGCGACACCAAACAAACAGAGGGAAGCGCCGGGAGAAGACGATGAGATGAGAAAACAAATGGACACCGCGCAGGCCAAAGAGAGCTCGTGCTCCACCTGCCCGCGAGATTGAAACCCGCGACCTTGAGTCCTTGTTGGAGCTGGAAGATGCAGGTTGACGGGCTCTTGCTGACAGGGGCTGCTGACGGTTGCCAGGTGGTTCTTTAGGCTATAGTCTCTTCCCCCAACACCTTGGCACACGTCAGGACTCTCAGACACTTGTGTTCTTTTGTCGGGCTCAATCGGTGGCCCCTCACTCTGCGGCGGTGACAGCTCTCCAATACGCTGGTGAAAGGTGTAGATGGGTGTTCCTGCCATTTCCCAGACCACTTTCTCATTTTGAATGGTGAAATGCACTTCACTTGGCTTCCATCAGTCATTCCCACTGACAGGAGAATGGAAGAATGGAAGCAGCTATTTTCTCCCTTAGAAAGGTGAACGAAATGTCACCGCCTCACCATGATATTCGGTGTGTCACTTAGACAACAGCCCTCATGTTTTACTTAACAGTTTAGTAAGCTATCACTCAGCGTCTCTTCTTTTTTTGCTTCTTTTCTCATTTCTTTCTGTCTTGTTTCAGCCGTCAATTATTTCCTTTCTACACGGTCGTCTCCTGGTTGCTCGGTCCAGCTGTTGGGCGATACGATTCTTATCCAGGCCTCGTTTCCGTCGGTCAGAAGATTTTTGCATGGACGAACTGGTCCAGTTTTTGCAAGGTGAGAGAGGGCCTTCGCCCTGACGAGCCTCAGCCTTCTCTAGGAGCCGTGTGCATTGTGAGGCTAACGTTAGGCTGCTCTACAGGACGGCGAATGTAGTTAACCTGGAAAATGATCCATCGTTATCTTTTTTCTGTTTCATCTTGCATGATGAGTATTACTTTTTCATTTGATAAGTTCTTCAGTTTGTCTTCTTTCCCCTCAGCCTACACCTGTGTCTTGTCCTCAAGCCATAAATACAGGTCCCATTTACTTAGTTTTTTTTTTATGTAGTACCTGTACCTTTTCTAGCTAATCTTCCATTCCTCTCTAAGATGTTTTTTTTATTTCCGCTCTACTCTTCTTTGGGATTCATACTGCAGTTTTTGATATTTGTTGGTTCCCCTCTGGGCTCCGCCTCTCTGTGGTCACATTAGCATGGTTCTGTAACCATGGATTATTATTCTGAACACATTATCACCAGCCAAGCTCAATCAACCCATGTAAATCCCTTTTTCTACAGACTATAAAAAATGAAATAAAATATTGAGTGCAAAAGACAAAAACGTCCCCTCAGATACACACAATACAACTTAATTTTAGGGTCGTTAAGAGCTCACAAAGTAGTTCTCGCTGCACAAGTTATTAATGAGTCGGAACACATTTCAAAGTCAGCATCAAGATGCAAAGTATCGAACGCGCACGTTTTAAAATGTGTCTGGCTGTGATGTTATCAGGTCGATCTGTAGCAGCTCCTCAGAGCTCATATTGACAGTCTCACTACACCTCACATTACAGAGTCCATTTCAGCTTCTCCCACAAACCCAGCGTAGGTCAGACCGTTGCAACAAGTTGGTGCAGAAGAGTTGGTTTCTAACCCAACAAGTAAACTAGTAAACTACAGGCATCGACAATGTTCCTGTAAACGGTCTAGACACCACCGTCAGTGGGTGTTGTGGGCGTTGGCTTTGCTTCTGCAAAGGTAAAACAGACGATCCTCTCCGACCTGCTGGTTCTGATTATGGCTGGGCAATAGGTTACTCTTCACTTTCTCTCTGTGCCCCCGATGTTGATGGCATCAAACACACATGAAAATCCTAGCTGGTCATTTTATACAGAGCATGTGGTAAAAGCAGTAGTTGACAGGGCAAAAACATTAGTTTTGAGAGGTCAGAGTGACCTTGACCTGCACAGTTTCCCCAAAGTTGTTGGTCATGGAGTTAAAGGTTCTGTTGGGTATTGTTCTGCCTTGGTTTGAACTGGACCAGTTTGTCCATGCATGGATTTAAACCACGTCGTTGGTTGTTGTTTGCGTTTGGTAAATACTGACGGTTCTGGTCTGTTGCTTCTGCATTGCTGCTTTGATGTGATAATGTCATTACTGCTTGTCTACTGTTTGTTTTGTTACGCTTTCTCTCTATTTTCCTTGACCCAACTCTGACTTGCAGCCGCGTTATTGAGCCGATTTAAAGCTGCACTGTTGACATCTGACATCTGAGCCGCCGCGTCCAGCCAGTGTCCTTACCAAGTCTGAAGAAATCCCCCAAGGAGTTGTTGAGATATCGCGTTTATGGGCGGAACAGATGGACCGATAAACAGTGTGAGCACAGAACGCCGCTGGCGGTGGCAGCTGAGGACGCTCGGAACAACACACTACATACATGTTCGATTTAGAAACACTCACTGACAAACCTGCTGTCATTATGGAATCACAGGCAATCTAGCGAGTCAAATGGAAGGGATTGGTATCTTTACGTTATTTATTTATTAAACTTGACTCTCAATCACAATAGTGTTGGAGAAGAGACACATTTAAAGCCACATCGATCATGGCTTAGACCAATAATTGTGGAGGTAAGGTCAGCAACGGTCTGGGGCGTGGCCCTGTGCTGGTTTCAAGCTGCCTCGTGTCTCCAGTGTGGGCAGTGAATAAAGAAGAGCGATGGAGTGAAAATCACGACATGCTAAGAAGTGTCGTGTCACACTGAGCAAAGAGCAGTTCAGAGCCCTTCTCATTAAATTCTTGCAGTGGCGTTGGTTTTTCCACTTTAATGCTTGGGAGACGCTGGCTTCCTCCACGGAGAGGGGAGGGACTTGGGGGCCACCGAGACGAGCACAGAGCCCAATTTGTCTTAGTTCCGCGGGGAGGTGGTTTAACCAGCGAGGCCTGCTCCTCAGTCTTAATCTCCAGTGACCTCTCCCTCGCTCTGCTTTGAGCTCCGCTGCTCGATGGTGCATTGTCCTCTTTGAGTCTTTTATTTTCCTGTTTGTCTTTCAATGCCCAAACCGAGTGTGATCCAGTGGAGGTGATTCTCCTGCAACTTTATTACCAAGACAAACCAAGCGTTTCTGTCGGTCTGTGGCTTTGACGTCCGAGCATATGAAGGAGAGAAACAGGGTGAACGATAATGATTTGTAATTGGGTCCAATCAACATAAGGAGGCATACGTTTATTGGTGTTGTGGTGCATGCTGGGTAATTAATAGAAAACTCACGTATGGCTCTCAAAGCGTTTGGAACCTTGGCTAAGAGTCCTCGTACGAGTGAGTTCTGAAAGGACAGACTCTCCAAACACATCGAACACGTGTCCTCAGAGTTCGAGCATAGCGTCTCCAAACAGAGGGAGCCTGGACTTCATTGATGTTTCGCGCCTCAGTGACTTGGAGTCGTAGGTCGCCAGGCTGGTTTCACGTGGAACAGTTCCGCCACTAATGATCGTTCATGTCTCTACGTGTTATTTGGTTGGCTGGGACTTCACAGTGACGTATGCATTAGCCACAGTGTGAGGACTGAGCTTGAGCAATGTCCAGTTAGGGACAGACGTGGGGACCAGTTTCCTCAGCAATCCATCTGTGGATGACCTTTAACCCAAGATGTAAAGAATCTAATTCAGTTCAATGAGAGACACATGCATGTCACCAGCCCCGTGCACAGGCCTGTGGGTGTGTCGATGGTTTTGCATTTATAATCCCAATTGAATTTATATATGTATATATATAATTCCGAGGCTGTGGACTGTCTCCTTGTGACCGTCCCCTCTGAGAGGAGAAACAGGGCAGTTAGTGGATGACAAATCAATAATGGAGTTCAGGCTGGAGGGTCCAGGTTATGAGACTTACTTTAGGCCATTAAAGCACATTACAGGGTCCAGTGAAGTAAACACAATTTGGCAAATTAAAAACCACTGAACAATCAGACATGATACGCTGTTCAGTTAAATGAGCTGGCAGATAAAGAATCAACAATCAACCACTAGAGACCCTGTGACGAAGAGGTTAGCTGACCGCTGTCTCCGCTGGTCCCAGCAGGACAGCTTCTGTCTCGCCCTCGGTGGGAGCGTGGCCGCTCACGTTCACGTTTCCTGAGCAGGGACGCTTGAGGTGTCGGCTCCTCGCGCCAGATGTTCAACAGATGGCTTTCACTGATGTCCCCCCAGGGTGCGCAGGTCCCCCCCCCCGGCTCTCTGAGTGGACCTGTCCGTTAGATATCTCTATTTTGTTGTGTTCCTCAAAGAAAAAAAAAATCTTGTGCTCGCCTCTGCTCCACATTTTCCCCTCCCACATTTGAATGTCGACTTTATTTTGTCTTGAGACATTTCTCTGAAATGGGAGTAAGGGCCGAGAGGGGGAGAGCTTTTCCGTGGCGGATAAGATGAAGCCTTCGCCCATTCCTCACCGCTAGACAAGCACCCGTGTTCCACCTGAAACGCCTTTGGATTTACGCTGAGAACTGCAGCCATCTTTCTTCCGTTAATCACCTCGGGGCTGGGTAGCTCCAGCTCGCCACGTCCCCAGGCCGATGGATGACCCGCAGGGGAAATCGAATGGAAACCAGCCAAGCCTGACACTTCTCTCAAGTATTTTCTAGGTGGCACACACACACTCACACGCACTCACAGAGCAGAAATAGGATGTCAAAGTAATTCAGTGTGTGTGCGCCTGAAGCATCTTTGCTGCTAACTCAGTGCATGTGGCTACCTGTTCTTTATCCAAGCCTGAATTTATATTTGCTTTTAATGGCAACTGTGGGTCAACACCTTTAAATAAGTGTAGCAGTAGTGGGAGGATTCTCTCACTTAGCAGCACGGCTAACACGTGCAGCTAATGACTTAGGCTCCTGTCCAACTGGGCTTTAATGTGTCATCATGTATACGCCGCACCAGCTCTGTGTTTTTAACGTGTGTGACTGTCGCTCTGTTGGGCTCACTGTCAAGACCCCGCCCCCAGCAGGTACTGAGAGCTCGAGCGTGAGATTGAACTCAGAACCATCTGACCCTCACACAGCCCCAACCAGAGGACGGTTCCCCGCTGAGGCCCAGCAGAAACCATTCAGTACCAAATGATAGAGCGTCCGAGCCAAGACTGTATTTATTTTAATATCAGGGGCTGTCGGTGAAAGTGTCACGCCTGTATTATTATTATTATTATTATTATTATTATTATACTGTGTGATCATATCACAGTAATAAGGTCCCAATTATGCTTGAGCCACTTTTGGCATGAATTGCTCTAAACTGTCTCATAGCTAGTGAGGGTTTGTTTATTAGACAGTCATGATGTAGTCAATCACTGGGACGTCTGCATATATTAGTGGACACAGATGTCTTACCCTGGTAGTGCACTGTATTTAAACACACTCTGTCTGTCCCCCCCCCATGGAGGCTCTCAGGCGACGTCACGCCAGCGACCAACCGCTGTGACATGATGTCGACAGGCGCCAACCAAAAGCTACATCTAATTAGCATTAAAGCTTTAGCCAGCAACATGGCTCCCAGGCCTATTATCCAAAATTAGCGCACGCGCTCACACACATTTGTGTCCTGCTTCCAGGCAGTCACACATTTCCCTGTCCTTGCCACGAGCCTCCTTTTCACACTCCTCTCTGCCTCCACTTCCGGGACGAGTGAAAATCGAAATCCGTGGCGCAGTGAGTGTGTGTTGTCTCATCTAGACGGGCTTTTCTTACACAGAGTCACACACTGAATCCAATCCCCTGCTGGAGACCATACACAGTTTGTCCATTATGATGTGCGAGGCTGCGCCGCCACCTTGTTCTGAGCTGTGTTACAGGAGGCTGAGGCCCATGCGTCACATGTTCTACTTGGAGGACGCCCCAGAATAAAAGCAAGGCTTTCCACTGGCTGTTAGCTGCAAAGATGACATCAGGCCAGTGGCAGCTGAACGCAGGAATCCTGTGGTTTTCTTCATGTCCAGCCGTACATACAGGTCAGGGCGTCACGGGGCTCGGAGCACGTGCGTGTCTGAAAGCAGCTTCACGTTGTCTCGTCTTCAAGGTTCAACCTGGCATCACGCCATCCAGCCCATTTAAAAACAATAATTAGGTTTAGTTTCACTCACACGTAGCACTTACACACAATAGTATTTTAATGTAAATACCTGATTGCTGTTGCTCTGGATTTGATGCCCCGATTGGAAGTCACTTTGGACAAAAGCATGAGCTAAATTTAATGTTACAGCATGTCATGTACCAGTCCTGGTTTCTTACTACTCCTAGTACTATTATACTACACCGAGGTGAAAATTAATGAGGAACAAGTACTTTGCTGCTCTACTTTAGTCGATGTTTCAACTCGCCGTACTTTGCTATGATTTATTTCTGCGTCTTTCTGACACAAATATCCGTCCAGCGAATCACTGTGTTAGCATATGAGGCCTTCGTGGTCAGGCTGCTGTGGCTGGCTGAAGCGGAGTGGGTGTTCCCTCCGCAGGTTCACCCACAGAAACTTCCTCTGCAAAGTGTTTTTGTTCTCATCGTGTCTCCTGAAATGATTCACCTGTATCACACTGGCCAATGCAACATGAAAAGCAATGCACTACAATGATGTCCAGTTAGTGCCCTCCCCCTGTGTGCCATGGTAGCTGTGTTGTGTTCCTGTCAGCCGCTTTATTCACGTGTCACTACTGTACGCCACAGGAGGCATCACAGGAGCTCATCATCCGTCATTGTCTTGGTTGCCCTGGTTACCAGTGGTTATGCTCTGATAAACGCTCCTCTAACCAGCCATTGTTCCTGGGTGCAGGGATAATTGCAGTTAGAATAACAGTGAAATAAACGGCCTCCGAGACGTGTCTCTGAACCGACATGAGGCTCAGCGCTGCACACATCTGACGTCAGTTCATACTCCACCAAACCAAAGTTCATTTTAAAGATAAAAACACATGCAGTCTGTGTCTGTTTATATAATAATACATTTATATATATATATATATGTTGTGGTTCACCCCCGATTTGGCAGAACCTCTCATCCGTGTTGCTGCTGTATGAAATTGCAGACTGCTCTGACAAATACCTTTTATAAGGACGTTTTTTTCCTGTCCTACATTTGAAGTAACTCCCTCCTCCCTGGACCTGATTCCTTTCCTTTTTTAGATTGAGTCTTGCAGTAGGATTTCCTTTTCATGCATCCTCTCCAGGGGATTAGCTTCCATGGAATTTACTCCCATTTTGTTCAGTCCTCAAAATAATCGGAGGCGTTTTCGGACACACTGCCGTTTTTGTTTGTGTGTTTAGCGTGTTGTTGCTATCACCGATATCAAACTATTTGTAGACACAAAGACGTTCCGTCAGTCTTTCAGCCTGAACCGGCGTTAGCCTTAAACGAGGGAAGCACGTTTGGGTTGATTTGACGGGGGGTTCTTGGATCCACGTCTGCCTCAGAGTGCATGTACTTTGTGGTCACATGTGTGTGCGTGAAATGATCTATTTGATCGTCGCCGAGCTGGATTTGAGCCCTTATCGCACACAGGAGTTGGGCTATTGCTGCAAATCAAAGGCGCGACGCTCTCGGCGTCCCAGACTGCGGAGCACGAGCGCCTTATCGGCTTGACCCAAGCGCGGCTGCCGCGGCGGCCAGCCTCAGCCTCCCGGTGCTAGCGAGCCAGCGGAGGCCCTTTGAAGGGGCCCGTCTGATGTAGGACTGAGGCTCGTCCGAGCTGGTGGCCGCTGATACTCGCTTTAACTTCAATAAACACGCTGCCGACTTCCTCTGACTTCACCAATCTCTGTTTGAATGGCAGGGAAGCCTCGAATAAAGAGGACTTAAGGGTTGCCGTTGCACTGCCATGTTCAAAATACCTTTTATTCTCTCAGTTCCACTCTCATTCATTCGATCAACATCGACAAACATCTCAACGTTTGGGACCAATTAATGAAGCAGAATTCATTCTCACTTCAGTGTTTTTGTGGGGGGAGCACATTCACTATGTACAGATTATATATGAATAATAATTACAGTAGTAATAATAACGACGTCGCTTAACATATTGCAATCAAATCCATTTTAGAGAGCACGTCGTAGTGATGAGATGCTGCTGATAGTGACGCGTTCACATTTTGAGTCACCTCAATAAAGCTTTCCTCACGCTTTTCAAACTCGGACAAGATAAAGATCAGCGGCAGAAGAGCTTTTCTTTGACTCTTCCATGATATTAAAGCACATCAATCTTACACGCATTCATAAATGTGGCTTATAGCACATTTGACGGATTAAAACATATTGATTTGATGACTTTGATGAAGTTTTATATTTATTCTCGTCCTGGAGGATGGCGCTGATGTATGACCGGGGTTATTGTACCAGCTTAATGTGACCACTTGGCAGAAGACACATTTGCCTCAGCCCTATCATTAAATCCCATTGATTTTAGTTTCCCTCAATAAAAGCGTGAGTTAGTTGATGCGGGGAAAAGAGCTAAAGGTCAGATCTGCCGCCATCTTTCAGTCCCATCGCCACTGATTGCTGCTGCTGATTACAAAGATGTTAGAAAGGGGAAGAAACAAAAGGAAGGATGACACTCAGCACAAAGAGGCTAAAGATAATGGATGTGAACTGGATTAAATGGGCTCGCTAAGTGTTTAGGTCAGAGCTGCCATTGTAGTGTGAGTCACTCCCTCTACTTCTAATCTCTCTAATTAGGCCCCATTGGCATTAGCCAGCACCTCCCATCATTCCCTCCTCCTCCTCCTCCTCCTCCCCTCCCAGATGCGTCCTGCAGGAAGGACTCATGTTAAATCACATTATTGGGCAGGAACTGATGACACAGTTTAGAGGTTTCTGATGAAAACACATGCAGCAGATTGGTTCTCAGACTTGAAGATATTGTGACTCCCCGCCCATCCTCCCCTTGTTAAATGAATAAACTAAAGAGATGATGCGATACGAGGAGTGAGGAGAGGGCAGCTTCCAGGAGTTGTCGACTAACAGCCGCTGATCAGCTCTGTGACCTTCAGCTGATATCAGAGACGAGGCCGAGGGCCCAGGACATCACACTCGCGTGTTTGTCAAAACATGTTCGTCAGCGCTTAAAGACACAACACGCCTCCTCGCATGATCCGACTGCACGGTGCACGTGTCACTGCTGCTCGCATCATCTCTGTCAGACATGACGTCATTGATGCTGTGCTCTCGCTCGGTGGCAACACAGAAAACGACGCTGAACGCTGAAGGAGTCAGGACAAGAAAAGCCGAAATATCCGTCCCCTGTTCACAGTTTGGTAAATTACCGAGCCGTTTAGAGCGATGAGCAGCAAATTAACACAACTGACTCAGAGGCTTTAATTTGTTATGTTACATTATGCGTCTCCAGCATTAATATTTATGGAATGAGTTTCCAAATTCCAGCTCCGAGCTTGAGCAGAGCCTTTGGCCAGGAGGTGGGGCAACGTACAGGTGGACACGTCAAGGTGTTTATGATGACGCTGATGTCACTGCTGTGTGCAGGAGCCTGTGATCCCATGTGACCCCGGCAGGCAGTATTTATTTTGCAGCTGGCAGGCAGCGAGGCTGAGCTCTGCGTACAGAGCAGGGGAGGACGCACAAATAAAGAGTGAAGAACACTCGAGTGTGAGTGTGTGTGAGCGTTCACAACACTTGTTCTTTTTCTTTTCTGAGAAATGATCACATAGTCCTTATATTGTCTTCTTATATTATTATTATTATTATTAAAGGGAGCCATGGAGACGATCAGTAACACGTCACAATGCATAGAAAAGTAAACAGAGCAAACTAACAACACTGAGATGATCCTAGTGTCCGTTACTAAGCTGTGTGCTGCCACTAAACTACAACCAGGCATCTTTATAGTGCAACACCAATATAGAAATATATCAGTCTTTCACGTGGCGTAAACAAGATGTGCGAGAGCAGTGTAGTGACAGCAAAAGGTCGACGGTTCGATCGCAGTCTTCGTTCCACAAGCTGCCCCCCCCCAACTTATCACAGAGGGAGGGCCCCCCTCCAAACATGCGAATCAACTTGCGTCCAGTTGGGCTCCTGGAATAAAAACATGGCGGCCTCCTTAGAGATGACAACCTTGAATACAAACTTAAAGAATTTCAACATAAAAGGCCCATTTGAGGGTCAAGATCAAAGAGGTCCAGTCCAGACATCACCAGGATTATTTGATATTCAATTTGTGTTTGTTACTGTCACAGTTTGATGAACACAACACTGTGTGATTGTCTTAGTTCAGTACTGATGCTGAGATAAGGTTCAGTCGTTACTGGAATATTCCCTCTGGGGCGGATCAGCGTGAGCGCAGTGACACTCACACATAATAGTGTGTTGGATATTACTGTCCATATATGGACATTGATTTCCAGTGATGGGGCTTTTAAATCAATGTAGTTATGATGGGAATCATTGATAGGCTGTATAGATTTTCAATCTGCTAAGAAGCGGAGAGGCCTCAGACTGGGATCGATTCTGATTGATGAATGAATTATGAATGAATGAACTGTGCTCTACAGATATATATACATGTATGAAAATGACTGTGACTTGGCTGTCACAGGAGCAGATAATGTCGGCGTGGAGCTCGTTGAAGGGGTGAAATGGGATTTGGGGCTGGTGCCAGCACATGAGGACCCAGTCCAATTGGATTGGTAATGGCTGTTCATCGGGGTGGGAAGCAGTTTGGCTGCTGTGACACTAACGTGAACGCAGACCGGAATGTGACTGGGGGACTTGAATAAATAACACGTAGCAGCGCCTGTGCGCGTGCGCGTGCGTCTGAGTGTCGTGATGTAAAGCAGCAGCTCAGGCTCAAGCTGATGTCATCGTTTTGCGTTTTGCTCATAAAGCCAATTTAGCTGCATTTTCATGCAAAGATACAACAAATGAAAAAGTACGAAGTGAAAAGATGCTAGGAACCAAGTCAGACATTATGTAGAACATAAAGGTAAATACGTTAATAACCCTGAGGGAAATTTACCATAACTATGTCAAACCTACCAATTTATTCTTTTTTTAATTGATCAACACTATTTTTTTTCTCATAGTTGAATAGGTCTGCCACTTTATTTTGAAGTATTCCTGTTATGTCAGTGCTAACATAGATTAGACTCCTCCGTTACAGACACGGCTCCAACGGCTCGTCAGTGGTTCAACCTCAACAGACGCTTTCCTTCCCTCTCACGCACCCCTGACGTGTGCTCGTGCACGTGGACCGAGTTGAAACCGCTGCATCTGGAATATGACGCCTCAGTGATGATCATTTGATCTGTTTGTCTGAATTAGCACAGACGCATGAGCTATGTGGCTAACAGGTGCGCATGGCTGTACGCGTCCGTGCTGATTGCCTGCACGAGCCAAGTGTGTTTTCCACGAGCAGTTAAAAGCTCAGGTGTGTAACACGAGAACAGCCTCTGCATCCGTCCTGCTAACGCGCCGACTGCTCGTCCACGATGAGGAAAGGCGTCAGACAGCTGGAAGTGGCCCGAGGAAAACAGAGATGCAACGCTTCCTCGCGTGTTGACGTCCCGTTCTCCCTTCCTTCCTGCAGCAGCATGAGAATGGCTCACTGGCTCTCAGAACATATTGATCCCAAAATAACATCAAAGAGGCCGTCTGACGGACTTAAGGCGCTGGGAGGGGCAGGGAGGAGGAAACCAGATCCAGCCGGAGGGAGGATTGTACCTTGACAGCAGCAATGAGTCAGACTCTGTACTCGTCTTTTGGTCAGTCTGTTTTCGGATTTGACTTTTAAAAGATTTCGGATGTTTGAATTTTGACTTTGAAAGGTGGCCAAAAGGTAGAAAGTCCTCTCTCTTCTTTTTGGCGATGCAGCACTATCTCGTTTTAGACGCCCGACTGATTAATTATTCATGATCGTATTCCTCTTTTAATCATTTCTGCTTTCTTTTTTAACACCGTGCCCAGGTTCCCTAAGGCCTACGGAAGGGGGAGGGGCTGGGACAGAAAGGTCAGTGGGCTGATCCCGGAACCAGGAGGAGTCATTTAGGTGTGGACATAAAAGAATAGCTCTGTCCCCTCTTTTATGTTTTTTTTACTGACGCGATGCCCTCGAGGCCGCCGCTCAGACCGAGGCAGGACGAGAAAGCTTCCAGTTTGATGAGGGACCGAGGCAGGGCAATTAGAGAGAGTTCGCTTTTAATGAAGTTTCCCAAAAGTAGAGGAGAGTGATGAAAATAATCTACGCGGTACGCAGAGCGGCACCTTAAGGCTTAGAAACAAGTGCAGCAAATTGTTTTATTGAATTCATTTATTGCATGTTTTCATAATAATTCAAATCATTCTCCCACGGTCATGAACACTTGGCTGGGTCGTGACGTCATGATCTCATGGTTTATTTGTCTGATCGTCCGTCAGTCGTCTGTCCTACTGACACTAGCCGAGTGTTATTTTTAGTATCTGCCTCGACTCGTTTCAGCTCGACCGGTTGAAGACGTGATCCATCCCTGGCTGGCACTGAAGCCGTGTCCTTGTGGACATTGGACAAGTGCTTTCCGCTGCATCAGCTAGAGCTCGGCTAACGGCTTGGCTAGCGTAGTAAGTGTACCTTTAATGCAGATCTGCTAATACCAGGCTCTCAGAAGCCGTTGGGTATCTCCTCGTCAGATCCTCTCATTTATACTAATAGCAACGTTTAACCAGCTGCTCTGGCTCTGAATCAATGTAATGATATCCTTCAGTAAATTTGATGTCATTTTCTTTCCCTTCATTCTTATTGTGAACCCAAATTTTGTACTTCAACTCACTTCATTCAAAATTGAAAATTGGCTTTGGAACTAACGGATTGCTCACATATCCAGGACGATTGTTCTGCATAGTCGGCGGCTTTGATCTGATTAGAACAAAGACAACAATGATACGTGTGTGCACAGCTGCGGCGTGGAGGCAAATCTGAAAAGACATTTATGAAATCTATTGATTTTCATAAATATGGCACAATGGATCTCTGCGGCGCACAGGCAGCCAGCGTTAGCCGAGCTGTAAGAAACGGCCGCGCGCTGCGATGTGGAGATAGAGTTACAGCCACTGTTGTGTGAAGTGAACTTAAATGTGGGATATGCCTTTAGTCAGACAGCACTTAGGGGCCATATTGATCGGGCAGTGAAAAGCAAGTGGGAGAAGATGGGTGTCAGAGCCTGAAGAGAAACAGGAGACGACGGGAGCGTCACCCACCAGAGGCACAGCCACATTTTCACCGGGGTTTAGTTCATTTATTTTGTCGTGGAGCCCACTCTTGCTGCAACACTGTGACGACCAGGAAGGACGACATAGGTCGATGCTATCGCGAATGTGTCTTTGAAAATAACGCAAATGAAATAGGTATCGCTCTTTCCTCGGCGGTGGTTTGGATTACCGTGCAATTTGGTATGGATAGCAGGCCCCAAAAGATTATCACTGACCTTTTTATCTTGTGCCACAATCATGTTGAAAGGTTAAAGATTTTAGTTCAGAAATGTCAGAGTCTCTGGATAGATTACCAAAACATTTATCCCTGTGCTGGATGAGCTGGCTTCATGAAACCTAAATAAATGCCACTCACAGCTCAGAGTGTGCCTCCTCAATACCACACCATGTGTCCTTGAATTGGACAAAGTGGATGAGAGCACACATTTGTGCCCATAGTTTACTGCCGGGGTTCAGGCCGGCCTTTTAATTCAAACATTTGACACTCACCGTGTGGCCTCCGGGGACAAAAGGAGGCGGTGCCTAACAACCTCCATTATTTATACACCGACGACCTCATCAGTGACTTCACAGGGTTTTTGTGGCTAGAAATTTAACTCAGGGGCGGATGCATGGTAACATGATGGGATGATGTTTAGCAGAGGCGTTGGTAGGAGGGGCTGTTTGAGCAGAGGCCCCTCACTAGTGAGCTTGGCTCATGGCGTTGAACTTGTGCCTCGGCCGTTCCGGTCAGGGTTCCCTCATCTCATCCAGAGGATTGAAGCAGCTGTAGGAACATGAATCCGGCGTCTTCTCAGCGGCTGCCTGACCCATCGCTGTTGGCGTGTTTATATTGGCATGTAACTCTGTTCATTTAGTCTTTATAGCACGTGCGGCCGCTTTATCCATCACCACGCTGCCAAAGGACTGAGTGAGAGTTGCGTTCATACCATAACTCCTGTTAATAGCTGGTGGTGGGCTTTCAATGGCAGCTTTTCTTCCACACCTTTCTCCTGTTCCCTTAAAAAAATAATCATATAAATCACCGATACAGCCACTTAATGCGCGCTCCTCGGAATTCCCTTCCATCTCGCTGGCTGGCGCCGGACACAGAGCTGTAAATAAAGGCCCTGACGCTCTCTGACAAATGGCCCTGATTGCTATGCGGCCATTCTGTGTGTGACAGGACGTTTTAGCGGAAAGTCAGCGGCAAGGGCTAATCAAAGACGGCGTGCTGAATGCAGGCTGCCGGCCTTCCCTCGCACGCTTATGAGTAATTGGTCTCAGGAACGGCCAGAGGAAGGGGGGGGGGTTATGTCATTAGAGAGGGAAGTGTATGGGCGGTTGTTTTAGCTGGCTAATGGTGCGGCTGCTCCAGCTTCAGTAGTCCTCTCACTTCATATTCCCTGTGCCCCGGTCAGCCAGCCGGCCAACTAGTCAATCAGTGCGTCGGTCAGAGGCTGCAGGACCCTCCCCCGTGGCTAATGCCAACACTAATGGGCCAATTAGTGGATGGGGATTGTTCTGATGGAGGGACCCAGCAACACCATCAGCGCTTTCTCTCATTTTATTTTTACAAATTTGTTGTTTGAGAAGGAAAAACACTTTGAGAAAAATGGAAGAAATACAAAGTTGTTGTCTGTGTTCACTTGTGTTTTACTCTTACAAATCCTAGTTCAGTTGTATTTGTACCTTTTTGCCCAGCTAAAGGAATGCGAGCTTACTGCAAATGTCAGGCAGTTTCCTCTCTAATTTGTTTTGATAATCAGTTCACTGTGGGGTGTGAGGATGAGATGAGAGGGGCTGCTCGGCTTCAGCAGCAGATCTGAGACCAGATTCACACACGAGTGAGCCTTGAAAATCATCACAGAGAGAGAGAGAGAGAGAGAGAGAGCGCCCTGCCACGTCTCAGTCACTCATGACAGCAGATGAAGGCAGAGCCGTGCACACGCAGCACATTCAAACCAGCCGATGACAGAACGTGAGATTTGTGTTGCAGTTAATGAAAGTTCTCGATCGCTCACGGTGACGCATGTTTTTGGTGAATGCTACAAATTCACTGGAGGGCCTGAAATTTCAGACTTTCACACAAAATAGCAAAATCAAGAGTCGCTCTCCCAGATGTTCACAAACAACTGGACATTAGTCAAATCAGACTTTGACGTGAAGGCGATATGAAAATGTTGGGACACAGTATTGCTAACAATAAGACCCCACTCCAGAATCTAAACTTCTCAGTGACACTTTGGCGATCGTAGCTGCGAGAAAGATTCTTTCTCTTTCCCTTGTTTGGTCAGCATCATATTTATTGTACTCAAATTAAAATCCCTCCTCCTCCTCCCTGGTGCGTGGCTCTCGCTCAGCCACTGTCTGAATCTGCCAGTCAGGGGCATTAACATTGAGGGCACCACTCCCCAGATGATGCCCAGCAACACAATTCACTTTGTTCACAATGTGACTGTGTGGAAAAGACGAGACGGTTTCATTGTGAAGCTCTGCTGCCTCACTTTCAGCGACACTCTGTGGAAGGTTCCTGTTTCCTCAGGCTGAGGTCAAAGGTCATAATCATAGCTTCCTCACAAAGGATGGTTTCACCTCTGAAGGGATCATCTCACATTTGGATTCACGAGTTCATCTGTCAGGGTCAGCACCACTTTTTACAAATCTTAGTCAAATGGTGCAGGTCAAAGGTCACGTGTTCCGTGACATTTGGAAGTGTGTCATTTTCACAGTCAGGTGTGGGTGCAGAGGTGTGGCTGAGCAGGAGGCCTGTAATTAGAGCTGGAGGGAAATGCCCCTGGAGGAATTGCTGCTCCCATCTCATCGGAGCAGAACTGTGGCAACCATCAGCTCCAGTCTCCGCCCTCGTGGGACCGCGCCGGCGTGCCCTCAGCCAAGGGTACTTAACCCTCAAAGGCTTAAACACACGGAAATAGGTAGCGGTGGAATTATCTGCAGGTTCTATGCAGGATGCTGATGAGACAGGACAGACAGGACTGGAGAGGTGAGGAAGTCTCTCTGTGAATCTTCTTCTGGAGGCGATGGAGAACCTCTGGTGACGCAGATCATTTAGAGGGTTAGGGTTATCACCTCAAGTGTGATGTGATGAACGTGCACCTGGGTCCAGTCATGATGACAAAGAGGAAGAGGAAGAGTTTCAGTGCTTAGTTGAGGAACTTTAACGATAACTCTCTCACACACACACACACACACACACTCTCATGGATATTTAAAGGTAAACCCTACAGTAAAAACAGACTGTGGCTGCCAGGGAAATATATTTGAAATATTTTGGTCAGAATAAGAGGCCGGGGAGCTTCTTATGCCAATGAGCGTCCACACAGAGACATCATCTACATGTGGAGAAGAGCCGTGTGTGTGTGTGTGTGTGTGTGTGCACATATGCTTGCAGTATTAGCAGCATCGTTCACAGCAGGATGAAGAGGACGAGATCCAGGGGACTTTTCTTGCTGTCCATCACGATTCAGCAAGCGTCGTTCACGTCCTCCGCTAAACTCACTGGACCTCATTTGTCAAGGCCGGCAAGCGCTCGCTATGCAAAGCTCTGCCAGGTCTCGGGCAGGAATTTAAAGCAATTTGTATGTGGAGCTTGGCGCTAATTGCTCCGGCGTTTTTGCTCCACGCTTCTCTGAGATCAGCTGTCAATCAAACAGTCAGTTATTTACTTCAGTCTCCTCGTGGTAAATGGGGACAAAGTTGGGTATTTCTCTTGTCCCTCGCTGGCTGTCTGATGAATGGGTGGGGATGTGAGACAGTGGGAAGACAGAGGGACGATACGTCTGTGAAATGGACCGGCTGCTTGTTGTCTACATAGATAACACAACTGGTGTCAGTGTGAATGAAGCGTGCACTGGAACTTCCTGCCTCTGATGGTCGAACGTGACTAAAACATTTTGCCTCCTACTTTGATTTCATGTTTAAACTGAAATATAAATATATGAATTAGTGTCAGAAACATCCCTGAGAAGCCTGTGTAGTACTTGACTTACTGACGTACTGCACGTCCTCATCAAGGCACGCAGGACTATTTTATTTGTATAGTGGCGAGTAATAGCAGACATTACCATTAACATGGTCTCAACATGGAGGAACCCAGTCTGTCCCGTAACGAGACAAACCCTCATTAACGGTGAAACCTGCAGCAGAACCGGGCTCAGTGTGGACGATACAAGCTGTTACTGCATGAAGCCGTAATCAGCTCTGGTGCACGTTCGCCCTCCTCCACTCCGCCCACACGTGCTGAAGAAAACTGAAGCTTTGTGGCTCGAGTCGTGTTGCCTGTGGGCCTGAGGGGGAGGGGCTGGTGTCACAGCGCCCCCTGCAGCCTGAACGATGCTGAAAATGTCCGGTTTAGAGATGATGGTCAATGGCACCGCGTCATCAGTATCACTAACGAGCTCGTCAGGACAGAGGTATTTATCCATTCACTGAAAGCTGTGTACATTTCAGATGATATTATTATATTCAAACCCATCAGTGGTTTGGTTCATATGTGTTCGTCACGTGACCTCATTATTTCACAGGAGGCTTCTGCTGATATTTCTCATTTATATGAATTACCAGGTCGTTTTTTTATCCATGTATTTTTTATAATACGGTCGTTTTGGTGGCAGCACTGGGCGGCGGCTCCTCAGGCCTCTAACTGCACTGGACAGTACTGCAGTACTGTGTGTATGAGTACTGCGTGTCAGGTAAACAAACATTGTGCACTAATTGCACGTGATGTAATCACACTAACGATGCTCTTGAAAGCTCGTCTATAAACTGCTGTTGCCGTGACGATGAGGAACCTCCCTCCAGGGAACAATAAAGATCTTTTCATACTTGAGCGGATGCAAGCAGAGCGCTGCACTTTGGCAAGTGCACAAAATGTGCTTTTTGACTTTAGGTGCTCGCTCTCTCTCTTTCTCTCACTTTGTTGTTTTGGGGCTTGACACTTTTGATCAAGTCATATTTCCTCTGTTTGGACCAACTCTGACTGTACACACACACACACACACACACACACACACATTTGAGATTGAGCTTCTCTTTTCTTCTTTTTGAAAACACACTCATGCCTTTTCAGGCCAACGTGTTTTTCCCACCATGCATCAGTTGCAGCTTCTTTTTCCTTCTAAAATTCTGCACACGTGTGTGTGTGTGTGTGTGTGTGTGTGTGTGTGTGGAAGGGCCTGTTTGCTACTCCAGAATGACTCCATGCCATCACTAATGCACCTTAATGCACTTCCACTGTACGATGTCTCTTCTGAATAATACTGCATATATTGAGTATTTCAATCAAATTAAACTCAACTTCCCCATGTGTTTAATTTAATTTACCTCTCGTCAATCATTAATTTATGATCACATTTCCATTTAAATGCGCTTTTGCTGCGTCCTCTGTTCAATATGCTACATACATGTTTTTCATATGTTCATTCCTCTGCCTCTTTATTTTATGCCCTGTTAATGCAATACAGACAGTACTGCATTAGTACTGCATTGGAGTATTTCTCCTCGGCCACTCCCAGCCCACGTGCCCGTTCACCAGCCGCTGACCTTTTCACACCTTTCTTTCCCTCTGACATGTGTGAAGGCGTCAAGGTACATGTGTTTGCTTTTCTTCCTCTTCACCGGCTAATTATCCGCTCTTCAAACTCCCTCTTCTTTAAAACACACTCAAGTGTTTTCCCGTTCCTTCCTTGCGGTGAGGTGAGCGTATCTGCAGGCCAGGCTCTCGTTATTTCGCCGCCTCGTCGCAGCCTTGCTGTCGGCGAATAGTCAACGGAGGAGAAACGCTTGATAGCATGAAAGCACGAGCTGGGCTCTTAAAGCAGCTGGAGGAGAAAACGCACTTGAGATGGTGCAGATGCTGTGGATCACACACGTGCAGGCACGGGACGGACAGGAAGTGGATCACTGGAGGCGTTTACAGCATGAACATGTGACACCTTCAGTCAGAGGCAGAGGCCCTTTCTCACTCATCCAGCTCCTCCGTTCCTCAGAGGGTGAAGGTGTCTGGTTCTCTGCATGTATGAGCGGCCTCACTAACCCAGAGAGCTTCTGTCAGTTCAGCCTCGGCTGCATTGTCTAATGGACCTTTGTAATCTTTATAGATTATAGATTATATAGAATGCAATGTAGTGATCAGCTAATCATTCAGACTTACATCAAAAGCACAAATGAAGAAAATTCAATTCCCTTTTATGAACAACTTTGATCATAAAATGTCCAGAATAAAAAGTTCTCTAAATTCACTCTGCACAAACACACACACACACACACACACACACATCTTCAGGCTGGGCAGAAACAACAGAATCTGTCAGCTTGTAAAGTGAATGCATTAATGTATGGGCAGCTGGAGAGGATGGCGGTCGCTGACGCCCCCCGGATGAACACGGTCAGCTGTCGTGTGTGTGTGTGTGTGTGTGTGTGTGTGTGTGTGTGTGTGTGTGTGAGCTGCTCGTGGCTCCAGCTCTGACTGGAACTGGTGGTGGCTGAACCCAAAGTTTCCTTCTTTAACGTTCAGTGTTGTATGAAGCGCCGAGCAGCAGAGCAGCCACGACCTTTTCACTCTCCTCACCATCGCTTCATCTCTGCTGACCCCCCCCCCCCCCCCCCCCCCCCCCCCCTCCCTGGGAGGGATCAAAGAGGGTCTTTGTTGCTGCTAAGCTAACAGCAAGGAGAGAGCTGCAGCTTCACTCTCGTCAGGGAGGGAGCGTCTGTGTGTGTGTGTGTGTGTGTGTGTGTGTGTGTGTGTGTGTGTGTGTGTGTGTCTGTCAGTTACCAGGAAAAATCTCCTGAACTCCTCCAGCACGTCTGTCTGATGCACATTGAGCTGATCAGTGATTCAGTGCCATTAGAGTTGTATGAACTCATTCTCATATGCTGTTGTATGCTGCCCCCCCCCCCGTGTTCCAGCCAGCAGATAAGAGCAGCTGAACATGCAGTAAAACAGAGGGAAGTTGGAGGCCCAGTAAAACTGGCTGAGAGCAAGTCAATAGAAACCAAAGCGCAGGATTTCCGTGCTTGTGTTTCGCTGCCTGGGAGGAGGCCCGGGCGCTTCGCTGGGAAAAGCCATCACAGAAAGTTTGGTGACTTTTTTTTTCTGCCCACCAGCACAGACACTTCAGCCACTTGACCTTCTGTCCAAATGTCTCTAACCAGCAGATCTGTCCAGCAGCTGCTGGCTCCTTGGGGTTTTAGGACACGTCTTCTTGGGCTGAGGACAGTGGGCGTCTACACATTTGGGAGAAAGTAACAACATGAGTCCCTTCACGTTGATTTTCTTCTTTCCTCACGAACACAAAGTCCTGCCGGCTCTTTGCGTGACTTCTATAACCCAGAGGAACTTTTCTCAGTCTCACACTCGTGTAAAAAAAAAACCGACTTTCTTGATACCGCGACAGTTGTGTGTTTTGTGGGAACGCTGCCAGTGACACATTTTTAATTGCACGGTTTTATTTTTGATTAAAATACTCCTGACACAGAGTACTGCAGTTCCTCGGGCAGCTGCGTGACCTTTGTGTACACACGTTTGTTTTGTGTGTGTTGTACATGTTTGTGTGCTTTTGTTTTTCTGCCACACTCTCTTTTTCTTTGAAGCACATCCCAGTTGTTTTGAGTTGGGAAAAGAAAGAGTGTCATCTAAAGTGGTATTGTGATTCAGAGGAGGCCTTTGATATCGCTGATTGTAACTTGGCTTTTTGGCTTTGATTCCACATGAAAGTGGCTTCAGCCGCACGTACGGGCGCTGCCGCTTTTAATGACCGTTTGGACTCTGCCATTTGCATAATATATGGCAGTAAATAGAGGCCTCGCCTCAGATCAAAAACATATATTCATGCATCGCTCTCAGTGACTGGGCAGAAGAGGCGGCCATGGTTAGCGTCTGAGCTGACATGAAAGCCAAATTAAAGTTTGATTACAAAGCTTTTATGTTACCTTACTGCGATTTGGCTTCAGCCGAGTGGCTCGTGTCTTTGTAGCGTCTGAAGGGTTGTGGCTGGTAAACAGCCGTTTGAAATGAAACGAGCCTGAGGGAGCGTTAGCTGAGGAGAGACAGAGACGGAGGCTCATGCTCTTCACACGGATGCAGCAAAATGGAGATCTGTTGTTTCTCCGCTTGTTAGTGAGTGTGTCACTGGTCATCGCAGGAACACGCGATGTTCCTTGATTTGAATGCGAGTATGTGGTTCTATATTTTACAGTATTTGTCCATGATGGAATCCTGATACGTCCTGAGGTGTTTGGCCTAAGGCTGGACAGCTTTGTGACCAGGTCGATTTGTTCTGGAAACAAGTTTGTGGAAGTTCAGACTTTATTTGTTTTTCCCACAGTCCCTCCAGATGTTAGGAGAACTTTCCGTGAAAGTTGCTCAAGGCTCAACACAACTCTTTGTTGTGTAACTTTGTTTGGCAGCGTGGAACCTGTGCATGACATGGCTCGTGTGTGTGTGAACACCTTTAGATTAGAAAGCAACGCTGTAGATCTGCTCTGTCATTGTTCCCCTGACTGCATGTGACCAGACACCCAGCACTTAGTTTAGTCGTTTTTATTAGTTTCATTAGTGTTTTAGTATCTGTACCTTCATGTGGACTCATTAAATATGTCGCTGTGATCTGCATGACGGTTCTATTTTCTATTTTCATCAATATTCATTTTATTGACACTACATTTTTTCACCAAATATGTAAGAATATAATGAACACACACACACACACACACACACACACACATATATATGTTTTTAATTCCATACGTTTTAATTCCAATACGTTCACATCAAAGCACAGCTGTAATTGGACACTTTCGTTGCCCTGGCGACCTGTTGAAGAGTGCGTCCCAGCCTGCCATAAATCTAGTGCTCCGTCAGACCTCCTGCTCACCTTTTGCCTGTTTATTTCATTTTTGCACGTGCGAGGCCAGTCACCTTCATAGGTCTAAATTTGGGCCGGGGCTGACCCCAGATCAGGGGGCTGAAGGTTGGGGTCAGAGGTCAGGACGAGTGGGATTTGCTGACTGCAGTGTTTGTCTCTCCGTGCCCTTGGAGTTGGATCTTCTCTGTCTCTAACTCTTTGCTGTTTTACATGCTGCAGCCATGTGTGTGTCGGGTGTTATGGGTTCAACACACACACACACACACACACATTAACGCCTGCAGTGACCACAGTTCCTCTTTTGTGGTGTTTATACAAGCGTGCACATCACAATGAGCAAGAATCCTGAACCCTGCTGTAGCCAGTCTGTGTTTAGAAGACTGGTTTTTGTCTCATAGATTGTGGTATATCACACACACACACACACACACCTGCCCTCGATCGCCCTGATCACGTGTCACTGGAGTACGAGCTGTTGTCTCACCTGTAGTCTGTTGTTTCTGCAGATGAGACCAACATGACATCATGAGGAAGTACAGAAACCTTTCAATACAGTGAAATTATTGGATGGACGTTGAGACGTATGTGTCTCAAATCTCTTGTTCCTTCAAAGGGGATGAGCGGTCAAGGTTAAGTATATAATTTAGTCCTGCACTTATCGATTCCATCTCAGATTTAACTCTCCGATCGGCACCGACTCCATTAGAACGCCATAACCAGCCGGGTCAATACGAGGGAGCTGTACCAGTAATGTGCACGTTGGCTGTAGGTTTATTGGAAGGCCCCATTAAGCACGAGCATGACTGTGAGATCAGAGGGGTGTGTGTGTGTGTGTGTGGAGGGGGGTGGAGGGGGTGGAGGCTGTAGGAGGAGTTAGACATCTATCATCCTGTCCCATGTTCAGTCAACAGTGATGGGAACAGAATAGGGGACGAAGTGTCTCCAGTAAATTCATCATCTCCTCGTTTTTATATCTCCTCTAACAGTGTGTGTGTGTGTGTGTGTGTCTGTGTGTGTTTCCTGCCCCGTCTGGAAAGAGATGTCGTTCCTCCACGCAGACAGATTTCAGTCATGAGCCATTTATACATTTATATTGTTGGAGGAGCTGAATGAAGGTCAAATATAGAGGTGACCCCCCCCATAGTCTTTGGCCAAAAGACATAATACTAGCAAAATACTGTAAAAACTACGAGGTGTCACCTTGAGTGCGTCTCATACGTTCATGTTGTAAACTAAGATAATTCTTATTTTACCTTTGTCTGACTTCAGGCACGGTTAGAAAAGGACCGGTCAGGATGGAAAATAACCATATATGAAATATTGAGCCACCAGTCCAGTGAAGCTGCTCCACACTCGGCCGAGCTCCAGCTCCGTCAGGAGGAGCAGCCTGGAACTGTAAACAGGCTGTAAAAACCATGAGCTCGGTAACATTACGAGCACGAGTTGAGTTTAATGTGGCCGTGCTTTAAAGGGTCTTTTTATGTTTTTATGTTTTTATTTAAGATGGGCTGCACTGCTGTAGCAGTAATGGCTGCATTCATGCACCTGTAACTACGCTCACTAAACAGAGAATCATCTGGGAACGTTAGTCAAGAATTAAAGACCTCCAGCAAAATGTCACCAAAGAGCAGGAAGAACAAACAAGTTCACGTCATTAAAAAAGTTCCCCGTTTTCCCTTTGTCTCCTCTTCAGTCTCCTGTCCCCTCTGGCCCCCTGATTATCATTTGGATTATTCTTCAGTCATGCAAACATCATCACAGAGATCAGACGGTGACAGGAAGTGGATCCTTATCTATACAAAGCAGACATTGTTCTCAGTATTTTACTGAATCGACTAAGTGGAGGAATCAGTGTCTTTGTTTTCTTGAAAACGTCAGCGATCCGAGAACCAAGCAAACAGCCTTCGGGTCGGGTGGGTCCAGGAGCCGCAGGAGGACGCAGGATCGGATGCCGCGAGCCGTCGCTGCTCCTGGCTCCAACCAAGGCCGGCTCGTTAACGTGCCAGGTTCCTCCATCGCCACAGATGGACGCCGGCGAGGTTCTGTGAGTGAGACATGTTGTTCCGTAATCGCAGCTCATATTTGACCAAACGTCTGGTCAGTGGTGCAAACCTGAACCATGTCCTCTCTGCTCCGTGAATGTTTCATTCTGGCTCCGCCCCTGACGACAGGCGAGGCGGCTTTGATCTCTGCTCTTTTTTTAAACAGCAGTTTTCATCCATTACCTTGTCATCGTGTCACGCCGCCGGTCGAGACTCCTCTGGATAACAACCGTCCTACATTTGCTCACTTAAGCATCACTTTACGTGACAGCGTGGCGCCACGTGGCCCGTGACCTGCGTTTGGTTTGTGCGCGTGATGACAATAATAATAATGTCTCAGCGTCGTCACAGTTGGGAACGGACTGGTGGCAGCTGCTGGCAGCTGCTTGCTCCCAGTCGCCTGTTTGATAATGCATCCCTGCTATGTTCACGCTCCCTGGAGGTTGAACCATTTCCATATCCGGCATGTTGTGCAGGCTCCTCTGGACCAAAATGTGAACTCATCACAGCAGGTTTCTTCACATTCAGTCATATATTCCTACTGGCAGAGAAGGTTTCGTGTGGGTGGAATGGAGACCAGGACACAGACCAGGACTGAACTGCCCACCCTCTGGTCTGTGGCCCGCTCCACCCCCTGAGCCCCTCCCCGTTGGAAACCACAAAAGCTCGACGCCATGCTTCAACTCGTGCGCACGTCGTCCCTCCTTAAGCCTCATCGCTACATTCAGCTGGACCTTCTCATTGTCCCCTGATGGTAATCCTGTAGAGGTCATAGAGTGGGTCGTAACAAGCTGCTGCACTGACACACTGAGGGGTCGGTCGTTCACTTTCATACTGAAGGTCAGAGTGCACGCTGTGGCCTGTACAGGAGGCCAGGAGCTGCATAATGCAGCTCTACTGTGTTACTGACACTGAGCCTTGGAGGCACATGGATCTCCATGCTCGCTCACACACACACACACACACACACACACCTAAACAGCGTCCCGCCTCCCGAGCCCCTCGCTCGCCACCTCCACCCCTCCCCTCCCTCCGTAATTAGACTGGGCTGCTCCCAAGAGAAATACATTTGCCGGGTGACTTTTTATCTGTGGTTCCGAGGAGCGGCTCCAGCAGCTGCAGTCATTTCTGAGCTGGATTCACCTCACCACTCCCACACCTTATCACAAACTGCTGGGAGCAGGTTAACACTCAGCGTCTAATTGACGGAATATTCATGCGTTTCCAGCAGCGAGGGGCTGATGACTTGACCAAGAGCCGTGTCATGGGAAGGGGAACTTGTTGTTCGTGCAACACTGCCTCGCTTCAGGTTGGTTATTTATTTATTTCACTCAAGTGGAGGCGACTGCCAGCGCTGCAGGTAATCAGATAATCAGTTAGGACTCGTATATTTAGGATGATCTGCCTTTAAACGTGACGTTAATATGAACTGCCTCCAAAATGTCTGCTGTGTAAGTCACTTGTGTGTGTCTCTAGTTGATGATTAGCGATGCCGTGGTGAGAGATCGACCAACATTAAGGCCTGTTCATGTCTTCAGGACCACGTTCATGCAGTAATGGATTTAGAGATCAGCCCGGCAGGAGGAGCCATTCTCACCAGCGCATCATCTGGGGCGTCGCACTTTCACTTGGCAAAGGTCAACGCTCAAGGTCATTGGTGATATTTTCATTTTCTTAATGAAACTGATGAATATCTAACCTGGCTAATGGTGGTGACACAATGACACCAAGAGGAGTAAACCCAGGACTGGAAAGAGGACAGCTTGTTTCTTACTCTAAATAATCTGGAACTATTCCACTGACTCTAAAAACGTCTGTTTTTGGGGGAGATTAGTTCAGTCACTTCATCTTTCACATTGTGTCTCAGTGAGGTGTTATGCATGTTAGCTGGGGGGGGGGGTACATGCCCTATAGTTTTGTCATTTATGTTAATGACCTTTGGACTATTTAAATCCCCAAGTAATGTGGTTGTTTTTGTTGTTTTTCCTCAGTATCCACGTGTAGTAACTTTAATATCAGTTGTTAGCGTGAGCCTCCAGCATCGGCCCCGTCTGAGAGGAGACATGCACTTGGTCTGAGCTGCATTGTCTGTGTTGAGCATCTGAGTTCATTAAAGCCCCAATTTCATCCTCCATCGCATTTTCTCTGCCATTTGAGCGCACGGCGCCCGACCCCGGTCTGCTGCGCCGTGCGCTCATCCACTGGATTCACACGTGAAAGTGAATTTGTGTCTGTACGACTCTAGATATGAGACACGTGGCCTTCACAGTGTATTTGTTCCCCTCTTCCTGGCGAGGGCGTGATGGCCGCGGCTGCGTGTCGTCGTCGGGTGTTTAGAGGGTTTGTTTGGCGTTGGTGCTTTTAAAGCCCCGTCAGCGGCCGCCAGCAGCTCGGTCGTTAGCCGGGGTTCATATCCAGAGCGGGACGCAACCCTCTGTGAGGCGGGGACGGGGCTGGGAAGAGAGCGTGAGACCCCAGAGGAGGCGTTAATGGAATTTCTCACTGTCCGGCACTCAAGCACATCTCCACCGCTGAGAGATTATGCCCCACACACTCTCATTGCCTGCCAAAAACTCTGTTTATCAGCTCACTGAGGCGGCTCCAAGCACACCTTTAAAAGCCCCAGCCGCTGCATCTTATCCACGCAGGTGTCTTAATCTTGTCAGGTGGCGTGCACCCCGGGTCAGTCCGATCTCATTTGTCTGGCCTCCTTCCTCTTCTGTCATCTCTGTCAGGAGGGAGGATTCCCTGAAGAAACACAGTGAACCTGTTGATCCAGCAGACAGAGCAGGGGAAACAATCGGAGTGACGGGTTCAGCCTCAGATCCATGTTTGCCAGCATTTCGGTCAGAGGTCGTTCATTTGTGAGGAGTGGCCATGTTTAGATGTTTCTCCATGTTTGTTCACTGAACCCTGGGAAACCAACTGTTATTATTATCATCTGTTTTAGTTTCGTCTCATCCTCACTGACGGTCTGTCTTCGTGATCCGCCGGATGTCTGCGGGTGACTGGATGAACCGAACCAAAGGTGCTTCTCTCTGCTGTCGCAGGCCACGCCCATTACAATGACAATGACGCGGGCCAGTGGCGGGCGGCGTGATGTGGACAGCTGTCACGGGGGCACTCGCCACGACCAGCGGTGCCGTCATTCTTCAGCTGAGGGAACGTTTTGATCCCGTTAAACTTCAGTGGCTGTGTGTCCTGGTCACACACGGGCGCCACTGAGCTCCGCCTCCTTACTTGAGTTCCAGCTCGACTCCAAACATTGAACCTGCATTCACAGCAGCAGCAGGACCAGTGTATGACTACTAATAGTCTCATAGTCCCAGTCAGTGGCTTGTAGCAGAATACGGTTGCATTAAACTTTCAAGATCTGAATTACTGGGTCACCTCAATGGAGGATGAACTTTTAGAGTTTGCTTCTGGTGGCCCTGAGCAGCAGCACAGTGTTGATGTGTCTCTGGTCATGGGCTCGTCGTTAATGGGGTCACTTTAGTTTGTTGCCACTTTTTACACCCGGCGCCCTGCTCCTCAGGCTTGTAACGACTCGGTGGACTCTCTGTCTCCGTGCATCCAGACTCTTCACGTGGTGCAACTGGGGAGAAGTGAGTCACTTAATGAAGTGTCTCAGCTGAACGGGTGGAAGGTGTCGGGGCTCGATGCAATACGTGTTCCTCCACTCACCATCGGCCATGATGCAAGGACAAAGTAACGCGTGCAGGGCTTGATCTTCATCTCTTTGTTCAGTACTTCAGCGCCCACGCCACACACACACACACACACACACACACACACACACACACACACACACAGGTAAACACAGGACTGGAAAATGCTGGTTTGGTCTCTGCCCTTTTCTGTCATTGTCCTGCAGGTTTTGTCTCTTTCGATGTTTTGATGCAGTTCTCTTTCTCATTTTTCCGTAACTTGTTCCCAGTCAGTCACCATCTGCTCTCATCTCATTCTGTTTTACACTCTGGCTCTTTGAGCAGACGATGCCTTTAGCACCAGCTGATCAATATATGAATCTCAAATGACCCAGCTCCTGTGAATGCTCTCCTCAGCTGTCTGTGATGAATGTCAAAATGTCTCAGTCTGACAAATACAACTCAATACAACTGAATTTGCATCTGGGCAAATCTCATCTAACATATACAAAACATGGGTGTTGCACTCTTAACTCATTACTGTGGTTTTTAATGAGGGATTACGTCATTTGTATATTGTTGTTATTATAATTCCACGTGTCCAGAAGGGACTGGACACAGCTCTGGACACCTGGACCAAGTCTTCTTGTGGGTGTGGTTGTAAAAAGGTAACAGGCCGGAGTCAGCGGCGTGGCCACAACAAACCAAGCAGCTCGAGCACGTCGCCCTTTCAAAGGCACGCTGATTAGATTTGAAAACCCAACCGTTAGACTTTTAACTCCCAATTAAGAGCCATTTGTGCTGAGCAAAGCTTAACTGAGACGTTTGACTTCACAGCGCCGACTGAATGGCTGCACAATAATGTTTGCCTAATTAAAGCCGCCACTTAACCACAGGAGCTCGGAAGAGGGAGGAAACGCACGCGGCTGCTTCTGTGACTTTGAAAAGCTGCAGCTTTGTGTGACATCCGCCATACTGTCCCACATTGTCCCACTGACAGATTTATATTGTGAAGTGGAAACACCCGTCCGAAGCCGCGAGTACAGGGACAGACAGCGAGCGCACGGCGCCAGCGCTGCTTCCGACCATTTCCGAGCCCGGGGCCAGGCCCCCGCCGCCCGCCACCCAAACATAATGCTCATTTGGCATTATGCTTCAGTTGAAATGCCAAGTACCCGGGGCCACAGCTGCCACCGAGGACACCGAGGACACCGAGGTCACGTCTGCTGTGTTTCATCTGCAGATCTTTGGGATTCACCAACCTGAGGGGGGTCTGACCTTTTGGTGGGAGACACAGCGTCCGGAAAACGGCCCATAAACAAAATCTGATGAAATCAAATTGAAAACATTGTACGCTGCGTTGAGCTGTCTTCCTCAGAAACCCTCAGTGGCGTCTCTTTCTGGAGGAAGACCGTGATTAAAATCCGTGCCGGATAGCGCCCGTCCCGCCCACGCTCCTCATGTGACCCCTTAAATGAAAAGATTCTAGATTCTGATTTCATCTGAGAAATCCATTTGTTTCACCCGCTTTGGTCAAACGAGATAAAAAGCAGGATACACAGAGCGTGCACGAGGGCAGACATCAGACGTCAGAACATGAGCTGGTGTTAAGCTCCACCTCTCCCAGTAAACATGGAGACACAACGCCTCAGAATGGCGCCAGAAACTGAAGCCTCCACGTGCGTGCTTTGCTCGCGTGTGGCCTGGAACCGGATGCGCTGACATTTGGCGCGTCCTCCTGCCGGACAGCGCGGCGCCTGCAGGACGAGCACGCGTGTGCGCCGTAGAAATGTCACGAGCTATGAAGAGAAGAGCAGATGCCTCCCGCCTGCAAAGCCACGTCTGTAATGGATTGTTTCAGACGCAGCGACCTTCAAGCCTCCTTAGAACGGAGCAGGGCCGGCATGAGGAAGAGTACGTCTCATTTCTCTTCCCTGGCCCCTCTCCCTCGATGAGTGCGCACGAAGGGCCGGGAGGATTTCTCCTCTCCCCTTTTCCACGAGAGGGTGATGGCGATGAAGCGCCCCTGCCATCCCACGCCAGCCAACCAGAACATTACTAAAGATCACCCGCAGGTCCCCGCTCTGGATACGTGCGTGGAGGACTGGTGCCTTCTGGGTAGAGCTCAGCCGGCCGGAGGCTTTTTTTCAGGGGCGCTCAGTAAAACGCCTCCTGCGTCCCGCCCCTGTGCTTGCTCACACACAGGTTCGAGTGTGATTTGGCTGAACGTGCCTCTGCACCGTTTCATCCGTCTCAGCGTCACACCCTACCCCTAACCCTAACCCTAACCCTAACCCTAACCCTCCAGGGGTCTCTTCATATTTGACCCAGCCAATTCAGCCGGACTCGAAGGAAAAGGTCAAGCTCGCGGTGACCTTGAATGGTCATGTGCTTATTATGGAGCAATGGTAGACAGATGCAATGTCTGATAGGTCAGCCTCTCTGTGACATCATCAGACAGTGTGTGCATGCAGCAGACGGTTCCACCCACTTGGACCTGATGTGGGACAGCTGGGACTTTCTGTGTCCCCCTCTGATGTCACAGTGTGGTCAAAGGGAGACAAAGCTGGACAGAGTTGGTGATGGAGGTGGGGACGGGCTCGAGCACCAGCAGAGGCGTCAGCTTTGTTTCCTTGTGTTTAGCCCCCTGGCAGCGTGACCTTGTCTCACTGAACACTGGCTATTAATTAGCCAAGTGTGTGTGTGTGTGTGTGTGTGTGTGTGTGTGTGTGTGTGTGTGCTGGGAGGAAGGAGGTGGCTGAAGAGGAAGGTGCTTTGGAGGCGAGTGGTGTCTGCTGGGACATTCTGGACAGCATTAAAGAGCTCTCCCAGCTATATGTTGTGGCCCCAGCACACACACACACACACACACACACACACACACACACACACACACACACACACACACACACACACACAGCGCTGCCTGCAGTGTTTCTGCTCCACGGATGATCACATGCCGTGTTGGGCTTCATAGATCCTGACTGTGTGTGTGTGTGTGTGTGTGTGTGTGTGTGTGTGTGTGTGTGTGTGTGTGTGTGTGTGTGTGTGTGTGTGTGTGTGTGTGTGTCCTTGGCCGGTGCTCCAGAAAACATGAAGTCATGCTGGGTGGACTCCATGAGCGAGTGATTTCTCTCTGCTTTGCTCTGATCAACGTCCAGCCAGCCAAAAAAAAAAAACCTACCATCTCTTTCCGCTGCCCCCCCCCAGCCTCCTCCTCCTCCTCCTCCTCCTCCTCCTCCTCCCTCCATTGTTCTCCTCCCCACATCCTCTCCGTTTCTCAACCTCATCCTTTCTCTTAACCAAATGTGTGTTTGTCCACATCCAAGACTTGAGACTTTTCAGTATATTTCAGTATATTTCAGTATATTTTATTATATTTCATTATATTTCAGTATATTTCAGTATATTTTATTATATTTCAGTATATTTCAGTATATTTCAGTATATTTCATTATATTTCATGATCCACACGTCCACACGAGGACGTCTCTGACACGCAGGCGTTGACCCTGGTGACCTCCTGTTCTGCTTCCTTCTGCTGTAAAGGACAAATGTCCACATGTTGTCCACAATCACCACTACGTGTGTTTTTGGTACAAATATAAATAAATATATATCAATCAGGCAGGTTTCAAAATAATCCATCATGTCTTAAATCTAAATGAAGTTTAGCAGAGCATGGCCGTTCTTTCTGGACTTGACCCTGTGGAGCCGAGTGGGTCGTGAGTTCTCCTCTAGAACAGACCAGTCTTGTTTCTAGGGATCCCCCCCCAGTGTCGTTGTTTTATAGAAGCACATCCTCAACGTCAATATCTGATTCCAGCTCTCACGCCCTCACGCCCTCGCACGTGGATCCCCCGCCCGCCACTTTTCAGTGGCAGCGTCTCTGGTCAGCTGCCAGCAGGCTGCAGGACGACCATTAACCCCAGCCTGCCTCTCTGCGGCGTGCTGTGGCTCCGAGAGGAGCTCGCCACTAGAGCCGTGTGTGTGTGTGTGTGTGTGTGTGTGTGTCCTTCAGCACTAAGAGCATTGGAGGGAGATGTAAAGAATGCTAATGAAGTGGCCGCGGCCAGCTCTGACACACACGGCCCGTTACGGGTTGTGTTTATGTTCACGTGCGAGCGCGTGTGCACGTGAGCGCCCTGATATTTGTTCTCTCTGGAGTCAGGAGAGGAGAGAGCGGGGGAGAAGTGGGCGAGCCAAGGTTAAGTACAGGAGCTCAGCGATGGGCCGTGCATGTTAATTAAGACTTGAGCAAACACTCTGCAATCAGCTAAACTGTGACGGACGACAGGATCCACCCTCGTCTGTTTCTCTTTGTGCAAGCGGCAAAAAGCACCTTTAAGTTTATTGACTTCTGGCACAGTGATAGAGAGAAAACGAGTTACCTTGGTACACCCCCCCCCCCTGTATTTGCACTGCATGTCAATGACAGGCCAATCCCCCTGTTCACTGAGACAGAGCGTTGCCAGAGCTCCTCACACGGACGTGCACGTTAGCCGGGCTGAAGACGGACGTGCACATGCAACATGAAACCGTTTACTAGGACACGCGATTTAGTGAAACACAAAATAAAATGCCACAGCTGAGCACACAGTAGCTCACAGTGACGTGGACGTATCGGAACAATCATGTGTTTTAGCATCTCAACTTGCAACCTATTGTAAAATTTAGTGAAATAAAAAATGCAGCCTGTCTCTGTGGAATCGTTAGAGCAGAAGAAGCATCAAACACCTGATGTGAGAACACTTAAACACTGTGGTGCCATAGACCAGGGAGCGATAAGCTCAGAACCTGCTCTGTACATGTAAAAGCAACAACATGTTGATCATGCACCATGATGGAACCATGTGTATCGTTCTACAATGTGGACTGAGTATTGTGGGTAGTATTTATAGGCTGCTACTCAGTCAGCGTCTGTTCCAAACCAACGGCTGCAGGCCTCCTCCAGCCTGCGTGGCATTAAACAAGACAACACTTCATGGATTGTGTTGTGGGTTTTTTTTCCTCTCTGGCGGCTCAGTGACTGACGGGGGCTCAGCGTCAGAGGCCTGAGCTGCAGAGGCTGTGGAGGAAACAAACAGAGTTACTCCAGGTTCAAAACCAAACGCTTAACGCAGCCAAAGAAATGTCAGATAATTAGTTGAGTGATTTAAGGAAATGTTCATGGCCTCAGGTGAGTTGTGACACAATACGAGGTGCCATTTCCAAGATTACACTCTGAGTGTTAGTGTTTTAAAACTGATGCTGAAAATCTCACCTCAGCTCCATTTCCTCATGTCGGCCTCAGAATGAGACTTTCTGTCAAAGACACAGCGACACAGGAATGTCCGTAATATCCAGAGAGTCTTTGTTAGAGATTGGAAAGAGGAGCATGTGTGGATGATGTCATCAGTTTGCACTGTAAACGAGCAGCGGCCTGGTACTCAGCTTCTTCTCAGCACCTGCAGGAGCCTCTGCTTCCTTGTTGGTAATTCCAGACCGTGGACCCTCGTCTCTTTGCCGGCCCTCGCTCAGCCTCAGCTTCCTTCTTCCCTCCCCCACAGCCTGTTTCATCACACCCCCCAGTAGGCCTCTGGTTGCCATGCGGCGCCCTGTCGATCAGTGACCCGCTAACTGTTGCTAGGGGAGATTGGTCATTTTCATCGTTCATGCTTAATTCCCCTGCTATTTATACTCTCTCTCCACTCCACGCTCCCCTTCTTCAGGCGTCTCCTTCAGCCTCCTTCAGTCCCTGCTCTTAGACCCGTCTTATCCTCCTCCTCTCATCTGTCATTCCTCTCCCTCCTCATCTCCTTCAGTGTCCTTCACCTCTGCTTTCCATCTGCCCACCACTGACTTAAACATTGTTGTTCTCGTGGTTGTGGATCCCACAGGAGAGCTCCCTGTCCACTCGCCTTAATGGGGCGTCGGCTCAGGACAAATAAAGCCTGCTAAATAGCCGGACACGTCCGAATGGCCACAACCAAGATGAGCTGGAGACGGGGTTAGGGGTCCGCTGGGGTTCTGACAGGAATGAAAAGCGAGTGAAGGTACAGGGACAGACATAAAGACTTCAAATGGAAGCCAAGGGTGGAGGGGGTGGAGCCAAGTGTCTTCAGGACAAGACCAAGGCAAACAGCAAAGCTTTGCTTTTACATAAAAGTAAAGGGTTAGTCGTCGGAGAAGAAGCTGTTCTTACACAAGTGATGAAGCTGTAAATAGTCTGAGTACTGAGTCCTAACAGTCACTGACCAGTGAGCAAGACTTTTTCTAAAGTTAAGGCAGAGAGAGGTTTGATACCCAGCTTCTCGTTGGGTTTAGAAAAAGCAGAAGTTAGAAGGCTCAGATTTATGAAGGACAGTATCGTACATGAGGCCAGCAGCAAATATCCGTTAAGTGCACGGTGTGATGCCTTTTTTCCAGCAGCAGAGACGCACGTGAACGTGCACTTATGTGTCCCTGATCACCAGCGCAGGGACCGAGACGGACGCAAAGCTCTCGATAAGAAACAATCAACCTTTGCTTTGTTTCTGTGCAAATGTCAATGACGTGAACAAAGAGCTCTGATTAAAAGGGGGCCGTCGTTTCAAAGAGGCCGCTGGACGTTCACGTGCAGAGCAATTTCAGAAAGCCTTCGCCAATGTGACACGAGTGAAGGACAACACACTTAGAGGCTTTAGAGAGGTCAAGTGAGGGGGGGTCAGTAAAGGCAAGAGAGAAAGACAAATTGATGCAAGGCCACCGGGTGAAAGACAAGAACAGAGGGGAGGGAGAGACAGAAGAACGTCCACTCAGAGAGGGGGGGGGGGGGGGGGGGAGCGTGTGCATAATTACATTTTCTGTTCTGAGCAGTATTGGGAATCAATAAAGTAATTCAAAAAGCCATACAACTGCCTCCCATTGGCATCTGGGGGGGGGGGGGTAGTCAGCCTTTGTTCATCCTGAGCTCAGATCAGTTCACTGGTTTGTCCACAGGTTCCACTTGATTAGCAGATGGAACATGTGGCCTGGTCTCATTTAAATAAACACAGAAACATTGCTGCTAATTACTGTCATGAACACACACACACACACACACACAGCCAGTGCGTGCGAAAGGCCTTTTCAGGTGAGTGCTGGTGTCAAATATGAAACGAGGACAGTGAGCATCGCTGTGGCCGCTCACTCCCTAAACACCTGGTGGTGGTCACATGATCCCAGCTGGATGCTGTGGGGTCAGATGTGAAATGGCACTTCTATTTCGAGACGCTGGGAGGAGGCTCCCCGCTGGAGCCCCACAGCACGTAGCCCAGCAAGAGAACACATCTGATTGTGAAGAAGTGTAACTGCAACTCTTCCCCGCCAGGTTGACCTATTTAGTCCTGCTGGCTCTAACCTTGAAGCATACATGAAAGCACAGTGTGCACAGTTTACAGTAACACTCCCAAAGTTGCATGTGCTCCAACGAAACTCTTTGTTCAACGGATCAATGGCACAACTGGTAGCATAGCTACATGTTAGCATTCCTTCAAGAGACCCGAGGCCTTATCCATGTCCTGCCTTTGTTGGAGGAACATTAACACATGTACCAGGGTGCGAGGGTACAGCAGTAATTACACACTGATGCACTGCACTAACACAACAACATGGATGGAATTCACATTCTTGTTCAAGTGATCGCTCCTTGGCTTTGATGGCTTTGATGTGATGCTGCTCAACTGGACCGAGGTTCATTCGACATGTTAGACCCCCAGTCTCATGATTTGCCTCCATCCTTGGATCAGACACAATGCATGGTGGGACACGCTGGGAGCCAATAACTCAAGACATAAAATAAGTAAAAGAATAATAATAAATAAGATGTTTTATTGCTGAAGCTTTTAAGAAGTGCTGCTAAAGGAAAGTTAAAGGTGGCCTTCATCAAGTCTAAAAGACACTTCACCGTTTTTTCTCTTCCAGCAGATTCTTTTTTTTTCTGTGGACGATCCTTTAAAGGCCAAAAATCGCAGAGCAAGTGGAATCATTAAGAGTGTAGCTGTCAGAAATCCTGTCCTCCGCTGAAGAGAAGCCACGCGTTCCCGCTCTGCTTTTTCTTTAGTGGGGATCAAGAAGGTCTCTCAACCAGAGGGTTGGAGGTTCACACATGACTCCAGCAGAGGGCTTCTTGAGTTTCCATGTGAACACTCGATAAATTCAGTCAGATTGCACAACCAGACTATACAATACCAGCCAACTGAAGGACAGACAGACTCGTGTCGTCAAATGGTCAAAATGAACAATTAATATAAAAATATTAATGGTCAGGTCAGCGGGACCTTTGTCGACCTGGGGGATGCACACACACACACACACACATAGTTTTATGTCGTGGCCGAAGCTGTCGTTTCTCTACTGGCTGTGTCGTCTTACTTTGCAAGAACTGGCCCTGAGGTCTGAGGTTGTCCTTAAATGTTCGAAAGGTAGCTTCTTCTTCCTCCGAGACGGTTGAGTTGTTGTTCTGTGTTGCTGACCTTTCTTCCTGCTGTGTCTGTTATTATGAGGCAGCTAAGCACACAGCTGGCTGTCATCCTGGCCGGCAGATACCCAGCCCAGCCTCCCAACTGCTGGTGAAGCTCCGCTGCTGTTCGTACTAATCCGCCTGTCCCCGTGTTTTTTTGTGCCCCCCTGCAGCACTGACAGGAAGCCAAGCCGAGTCTCAAGCCCCCGGCCCCGGCCTTCGCACAGCCGCAGCGGATGGGACGCGACCCCGGAGAGCTGCCGCAGAGGAGACCTACTGGGCCTACTCAGGTGTGTGTCTGTGCTGCCTTTGACTGGGATGACCAGTGGGGAACGTTACAGTGAGCAAACTGTGATGGTGTCGGATAAAAAGAAAAAGCTGAACTACTGATAGCACCTAAGCCTCATACTCACTTGGAGGGAGGTAGCAGGGGAATGAAGCATCAAATATTTTGATGCTTCAGATGTCTTGTTTCAATCCATCACGTCAAATGTATTTGAGTCTTGAACCTGGAACTATCTGCATGGACTAGACGTCAGTCACGAGACCATGATCAGAGGGTGATAGTCATCTCATGGGAATAAAGATTGGGGGTCAGATTGTCCTCCTTCATGTGCCTTTTAAAGGGTTAGTTCACTAAAATGGAGCTTAAAGTGTGTGGGAAAAAACCCCAAAACATTGGCACCCAACACCCAAAGCTTTGGCCCTTCCTGTGGAGCGGTGACCTTGGAGCGGTGACCTTGGAGCGGTGACCTCGCCTCAAGTCGAATGTGACTGTAGTTGTTTCTGTTGTTCTGTCCTGCCTGAGGTTGCTGGTTGCTTTGATTGTTTTGGGTTCTGCTCCAACGAAGTTGTTCTTCTAAAGGGTTCTGTGGAGACCCACCTATGCACCAAGTTTGTAGGTTGTTGTTTTGTTTTTTTTTAGTTGAGTTTTGAATCACTTCTCAACTCAGCTTCTCCTGCAACGCGTCAGAAAATGACCTTCTTCCAGCTTCTCTTATCCTGGGAGCAGAACTCATCAGGCCTCGTTTCATGATGCTGGACATGCCCCCCCCCCCCGCTGTGATTAATGACTGAATATTAGAACATGCAGCATTGTGCTTTACGGTATGTTTACTGTCAGATGCTGCAGATTTAAGCTTCAGCACTCCAGTGCAGGGGCTGGTTGTGTGATTTAGGCCATGCTGTGTGTGGGTGTGTGCTTTAGAGTGAAAGCAATTATGTGCCACTGTCACTGCAATATGCCGCCTTCCTCTCTCTCTCTCTCCGTTTCCCTCGCTTTCCTTCTCTCTCTCAACCACTTTCCTCCTCGTCTCTCCTTGGTTGGTACTCCTCTGGCCCGGAGGCGTCTCCAGGCATTTTTTTTTCTTTTACCAGCGCTTCAGAAGAGGAAAAAAGCCACTTCCACTGTCCCTTTGGAGGCTTTGGTTTCTCAGAGAAGCAGCATTAATCTTTCACCATGCAAGCGACGCAAGCCTCGGGCCACAAATGATCTTTTAGTTTATTTATTTCAATATTTCCGCTTGCTTGTCTAACCCTAATTGGTCGCCCGTCGTGCCTGCAAGAGTGCTGGAGCATGTGGGTAAAAAAAAAAAAAAGAAATAAAAGGACCGGAGCCAGTGACAGTTTCACTTAGTGTTGCTGCTGCTGCCGCTGATGATAAAACCTACCGATGCTCCCCTGTTGTCCCCGCGACCGTGTTTGGTCGCAGCTCTTACATAAGACGCTGATGTAACAGTGGGCAGGATCCAGGCAACAGAGGAAAACAATGGGGAGGCAGCGGGCTGAAGAACTGGTGGCTATTTTATGTTTTTATGTCAAAGTAAAGACCATGGAAAGTACTGAGTAGTGGGGGGGGGGAGTAGTTTTTATAAAACCTGGGACTCATGTTATGTGAGGACTGAATCCTCAGGTGAACCTAAACCAAACACCCAGACACTAGCCAGCGTGCCACAGGACTTAGGAGATCAAAGGGCCAATGACTGGCAGCAAACATCACAGGCACAGGGCAGCGCGGTGGTAGGAAGCTCCTGGGTTCGAGACCCGGTCAGGGCCTTTCTATGTTTGCGTGTAAGGGCCCCCGTAGGTGTGAATGCGTGTGTCAGCCCCGCCTCTCGCCCAGAGACAGCTGGGACACGACAGAAACAAAACCTTTCCAAGTATTATTAAATCTGCTAACCAGTAATTTGACCCCAAACATTCCCCTCATATGTCTGCCTGTCACTGATGCCAGGTTTGTTCATGTATATAGTCAGAATATAAGCGTAGCTCTTGGCTAGTTGTCTGTCCTCCAGCCTTTATTGTCGGAGCATTTAAGGCAGCAGGATGAGGAATTTGACCCTAACCATCAGTGATCTGAATTTCCTCTTTGCTTTTAATAGAATTAGATTTTTGTTCTGACTCAAATCAATTTTATGTAAAATTCTGACTCCGCACGCTTGTTCATTATAGGAACTTTTTCGGTGGGATCACACAGTCTCCCTCTCTCTCCACAATCTCACCCTCTGTGATTGTCCTCTCCAAAGTTTCCTAAACTTCTGTCTGTCCTAATTAGCTTGTTCTAATCGTGTCCTCCAGAGGTCTGACGGAGTCTAATCGCGACCTCAGTGGGCTGTGGCTGCTGTGCCCTCTGTCTGATCAGAATGGCAGATTAAAACCAGGCGCGGTGCTGACAAACCAGGCGTTATCTGGAAGCCGCCTCACACAGGGACAAAGAGACAGAAAAAGACACATTCTCACACAGCCGCTGCTGCAGCATCACAGTGAATCTGTGCTGTGCTGTATTTGTTCCTGATTCAAAGGAACAGCTGCTGACGCCACAAAGGACAAAGAGTTGGGTAGCATGTTCTACAATGAGCCCAGAGTCCACCATAAACTACCAGTAAGTCAGTGGCAGTAGTTGAATTCATGGTGGACCATCACCAGGTCCCCTTGTGTACTAAGACTCATGTACTCATGTACAACTCCTTCACTTAGTATCAGGAACCAGTGACCAAGAACACGTCTCAATATCCTCACAGTAACATGAGTAATTATTTCATGGTGCAGTCAGTACCTCCAACAAGGTTAAGAAGCACTGCTCTAGACCAGCCAGCAAATAGTGTGGTTAGGGTTGACCTTGCATCGTGCCCATGCAATGAAGACATGCATGGATGCAGCACTGATGACATGTGACCAACATAGTTTCTATAGAGCGACGGCCCAATCAGGCGTCATCACGAGCGCTGAATGGATTTAACGTGGATCATCTTTACTGCCAGTCATCATGAGGACGAGGGTCCGAGTTTTACTGCAGCTGTTAACCCCGCTGGCCAAGACACGCAGTATAAACCCTAGAATCTACTCTGATATATGTCAGACATTCCACATAACCACAAGAGCTGTGCCGTATAGTTTTAAGAGGCCCTCGCGCTAACGGGCTCGCTGCGTCACTCTCAGGCCACAATGATTGACTCCCTGTCCACGAATGCTTGTCTTAAATAAACATGTTTATTTTATTGTATGATATATTTTTACCAACCACGTTGGCCTTTTTTAGACTGTTTTATACTCTACACACACCTCTAGTCGCCTGAGTGGAAGTGAATTCTCAGATCTGCGCGATGTCAAGGCTCGCTATCGAGGAGAGGCGAAACTCATTTGCATGCTCCTTTTCAAGCCCATTTGCCATTCAGTCCCAGTCACCTGCTCTCAGGCCTTTTTGCTGCAGCCTTGAAGTGAGTGAGTGAAGAAGGAAGCTGAGGATATGTCGGACAGTGATTTTACTGAAGGGAAAGCTATTTTATTAGCCTGTTATTTCAGTCTGGAACTTTAATTACTGATTACTGACAGCATTCAGAGGAACCAACACTACTGATGTCACAGCCACGTTGGCTTATACGATATATTTGGATTTTTTGAGTGGATTCAAATGTTTGTGTGAGAGATCGGGGGCAGGGCCTGAGTGCCCCAGACAAGAATGTAAAAAAATAAGATGTTAAAGATGTGAGTTACTGTTTCATGTGTGAGATCTGGCAGAGATTAAAACGAAAACGATTCTCAGTCGTCACCTGTCTACATCTCAACCTTTTGCAGTGCATTTTTGCAGTGGGGGGGGGGTTGATGCTGTTTTACACCTTTCTGAAGAAGAAATGATTTTTTTTTGCTGGGGCTCTGACTGTCAACACCTGCAGCGAGACCCCTAGCGATGCTCTCGCAGTGCGTCATGCTTTGAATAAAGAGAGCAAAAGATATTTCTGTCCTACAACTGGATGACTCAGCTGTTTGCTCTGAAGTGCTGCTGAATCCCCATCGACTGTGGGGCTCAGTCCTGCAGCCAAGGATGACCCCTGACCTCTGGCTCTGCAGAGGGGGCAGATCTATACAGAATCAGTGTCCTCTGATCTACAAATGTGCATGTGCAGCCACGGCTAGTACCAAACACCATCTCTGTTGGGTGGAACCAGGACAACACTGCCTAGAGTACAACAGTTTTATATGTTCCGATTTGCCTTCACAAGGTGTTTAAATTCTTCTGGTCGTCCCAAGATAATAAAAGGAAGAGACATCACATGATAAACGAGAAAAGCCTTTTATAAAAACGTGTCGAAAGGAGAAACATAAAAGTGGTCAGTGACTGCGTGTCGTGGCCAAGGCTCTGCCTCCTCTGGCCCCAGTCTAGACTGGGTATGGCCGCACATGTGGCAATGCCCCCTATAGGAATACATAGCCATGAAAAAACACGATGAAATGGAACCCTAACCCCCACAGACCCCTGACCCCTGTGGTGGTCCCACACAACAAGCTAAACATGCTAAACCAGTTTCAAGGCCAAGCCAGCAAATGAGATCCAGGATCAGGGGTGGCTTCGAATTTGTCTTGACCTTTATGGAGGAGCGTGACCTGCCGTCAGGTTCTCTCAGTGGGTTAATCCAGCAGCTCTGTGTCTTCAGCAGGATGCTAGGATGGCACGTCCAACAATCACAGGCTGTCCACATACTGTCAGTCACCCTCAGTTGTGCTGGTCGGTGGTGCTGAACACATTCAGAGGACACAGAGGACAAAGACGGCTCCTCTCAATCAACCTCGTCACCTCCATATTGCTGCTGTCATCTCATAAATGCCTTCAGCTGAGCGTGTGTGTTTGTGCGCGTGTGAATGGTGATTAAATGAAGGGCAGCAGCCAATTGAGCTGTCTGTGCGAGGTGCGAGAGGTGATGCATTATGGGAGTACTCTCCATGATTGCGTCAGTGGCGCTGTGTCTAATGCGGGATCAAATCCACTCGCTCTCTGGGAGAAACGCATCGATTTGATGCCCTCGCAGCCATCGTAATATTTCCCCAGCTCTCCAGGAGTCCTTGAGTAGCCTTGGTATCTATCGAGGGCTCAGGAGGATAATATCCATCAAGTGTATATATCAGGAAAGCCGGCTTTGCAGTTGAGAAGCGCCTAAAAATAGGTCTGTCATTCAGCCGCTGGCAACGGCATTTTCACAAAGCTGCAACAACCTCTGGAAGTCACTGTGAGCAGCAGTGTGTGTCTGAGTCTTTAAAATGACTTGATTTCATAATCAAGCCATGTCATCAGAAGCATTGGCCGGAGACGTGCTCTTACGTCATCATTCTAAAGGGTGGTGGACCTGCGTTCCTGCAGCTTTCTGTCTAACTGTGTTTGAACTCGGTCTGATTCCTCAGCGTCACCAGGCTGCAGAGACTACAAGTGTTGCTCTAAAAAGTTTTCAACGACCTGGTTTTGACTTGGCAGACGTGGCAGCGTCTGTTTCAGGAGCAAACTAATGTATTCTACGCCCAAAAAAAATGAAAGAGAATGAATGAAGCAATAAACAGAGACGGATCCATTACCCTGAGCTGCAAGTGTTCAAGGACACTGGCTGTTGTAGCACAGGCACAGAGGGGAGCGGGCTGGGGAATCAATACACAGAGAGGAAGTTAAAAAATCTGAAAATGTTGTAAATTCAGCCGTGGCCACATGGGCAGTCATTAGCTGCCACAATGAAGGCTTTTTCCTCCCAAGATGAATATCCACAGTTAAGCTGTTCTCTACTGCCACTACTTCCTCTCCAGAAAAACGTTCTCCAGCTGGGATTCTTATTACGTGTCAGTTCAGACAGTTGCGTCCCATAATGGACTCCACTTGGCGGCCCGCTCGCCGCCCGCCGCCATCTTCCTCCTGAGCTGATTCACACATTAAAGAATAAAATGAATTATTACAGCTGCTGGTCAGATGTTTCTGTTTGACTCTGTTGGCCTCGACGTGGCCTTTTGAGTCTAAAAGCCTTAACGTGTTGGCCAGGTGCTGAGGAAGCAAACAACAACAAAAGGGTGGTTCAGGAGGAGAGCAGCACTCAGCCGTGGCCACGCTGGGGAGGGAGAAAACATCCAGATCCAAATGCAGAGGTGACGAGGTTCGTTCTGGTCTCACTTTCACTTCAGAGATCCAGCTTCAGGCAGCGGCAGCAGCTCAGCTCGTGTTTCCAGCATCGTCCCTGTTTGTCTCCGTTCTCCTGGTCCCACTCCGTCTCCTTTGTTCCCTCCACGTGGGCTAATCCACAGAGGAACCTCAGGGGAGAGCAGGAGCGCCTGTGACTGACAGTGAGGAGCTTTGGTTGATGTGATCGGCTTTAGATTTATTTCTGTCTGACAAAGGGATTCTCTCAGGGTTTGTAGTCGTTGCAGAGCTGAAGCTTCTTCCTGGATCCTCACTGGTCCCATGTCGGGTCCCATCAGTGGTCCCATCAGCTGCGTCTTGGACCTGGTTCTGATGGAGATCCACTGACTCTGTCCTAATTAAAGTGTCTGGCTGTGCTTTGGTCAGAGCCGCTGCCCCTGAACAAGCGAACATGGATTCTGCCACAAGGCATCGGTGTAGCTGAAATATTTAATGGCCTTAATTACTTGGGTTTTAGATTTTCTCCATTCTCTTTTTACTGAGTGTACTACAAAGAAAACTCCATAGTTTCAGAATCCTTTGACAACTTGTAGTAACCCCTGCTTACTGCACACTCTGCTCTTCTGCGTGTGTGTGTGTGTGTGTGGGCAGTGACAAATTATGGATTTGGAGCAACATGGTGTTTGTATCACAATTAAAAATGTCTCGTGTCTGTGCTGTTGCCATACTGACCAAATGTTTGTCAACAGCCACAATATCAATATGTGCTGTGAAAACAGAGCATGAGGGAGTGTGACTGAAAACCAGGACCTGAGGTCCCAGCGTGCACAATGTGGCACCGGAACCATGTGAACCGTGTGTCATCAAATCCAACGTTGTGGGGGGGGAATTATAATAACTTCATGTAATAGAAACATGTGGTTTGTAGAGATGGGCAGATAGATACACATCTCTGTTGCACATCCTTCCACTGTGTGTGTGTGTGTGTGTGTGTGTGTGTGTGTGTGTCACCAGTGTGCAGACGTAATGGAATGACCCGGCCCTGCTGACAGCACACTCCACTAAAACGGGGTCCGTGCACATCTGCCACATAATTGTTCAATTCACTGTACAGCCAATATCCCTGCTCTGTAATTGAATATGACTTTGTCCTGTTTGAGTAATCTGTCCGCTTCATGCTGGGGGGGGGGTGGGGGGATGCATCTTGTGTAGATAAAGCACGTAGGTCACGTTGAGCAGCCGATGCTGTTCCATCTGAAACATTCTCACCTTTAAATTACTGCACCGAGGGCGAGCAGGTCCAGAGGACACGAGAACTTTAGAGGACTTCTGTGATGTCAGTTGATTTAGTGACATATCGTCCTCGTGTCCGTCAGCAGACGACTGGACGCCGGCATCACTGAGCGTTTGAACCTGAGTGTCAAATCAATCTGGATCTAACAGATAAGACATGATCACCCTCAGGCCTTTTTTCAAACATTATCCCTTTTTGGGACATAAGACAAGATGGAGAATGTCCCTCATGTGTTTTATTGCCTGCCAGCCTTACGCTGGTAAAGCAGCTTGTCCTTTCCACTGGGACTAGATCACCGCACGTTGAACTGTTAGAGCTGTTACAGCACAGTTCCTATGTGTTCAAGACAGAGTTTTACAATGTGTGTGTGTGTGTGTGTTAGTGGCAGGAGTTGGTCTCCATGTGAGCATGAGATTTTGTAGACATATTAGCTGCTAATTTGCTCCTCACAGCTGAAGAATGAAACCACCAATAAATCATTAGCACATTAGCGTAATTAGTGCGAGGCCACCAACGCGTCAGCTCTCCACGCGGCTGCGTCTTCACCTGGTGAAAGGTCTGTTCACAATCACCACGTGATTGGTCAACTGGCAGTGGACGGGTGTGAGAGCAGCATGTAGGTCACACACACACACACACACACACACACACACACACACACACAGAAATGATGGTTTCAGAAATTCTCTCTGGTAAAACTGTGTCAAAGGTTTGAGTCGGCATCATGATGGAGGAGGATCCTTTGTCTTCAGTTGACACAAGTAGAAAACACACACACACACACACACACATATATATATATGTATAGAGGTAACCAAGTGCATATTGTTATATTGGCTGTGAGATTAGTTTTTTAACACAGAGGAGGCACGACCTTCACCACATGATTGCTGGTGTCACCATGGCGATGAAGGTGGGCGTGAGGCCCCACATGCAGGATGTGCAGGCCACTCCCACACCAGTGTGAGCTCCCAGCAGCGCGGCCTCCTGCTGTGGGCCGAGCAGAACGTTTCTGATGAGGCTTTATTTAGAGCGAGCGGCGAGCGCTGCGGGACCGTTCTTCATCACGATGCGCCGATAATATCCAGGCGCCACACACAGCGGCCCACTCCAGGGACTGCGCGTGTGTGTGAGAGGCTGTTGTGCTTTATCTAATGCCCCCCCCCCGCGTGTGTGCATGTCGGCCCGAGAAGATCCAGCGCCGCTGTGTATTGGGAGTGAGACTCGTTCTGCCGTTTGTGAATTAATTTTCTATGAGCTGAGAGTTGGAGTTGAACTTAATAGGGACTTAGATGTTCACTCCTCCTCCCCGTCTCTTTTTATTCCACATCCCTCACAGATGTGTGTGTGTACGCTCATTCCTCGCTCCTTGACTAATAGCAAGCCTGGCTACGCCCTAGGCCTCCTGTCTCATCCATCCCAGTGTGTGTGTGTGTGTGTCATTTATCTGCTGTTGACGTCGAGTGTGATTTCCTCTGTTGAGGGGAAGCGATGCTCCTGCTTAGCAATTACGCCTGAAATATTAAAAAGACTCCATCAAACATGAATTATTAATTCATTTGGCCGAGATCATCCCGGCTAAAGATTTCCAAGACTTGTCATCCATCATCAGACACGGGTGTGACAACATTGTAGAAGTGAATGGAGGGGTGTAAACACAGTGTGTGTGTGTGTGTGTGTGTTGCTGTCACCTTGGATTCATGTTAGGATGAGTCATGATTTCAGTATCAAGCTGCTGTCGTGTTCTGTGGAACCTCAAGTCTTTTTTACTTCGTGATCATACTTTTCTGATGTCTCCAGCTCCTCTTTGCTTGACCTCCTGACCTTTAGGTCTCCGCCCCGTCCAGGGAATGAGAACATAAAACGCTGCCCACTCTTCCCGCAGCCGGAACGAAAGGTTCCGTGAGCACAATGAACAATAAGCTCACAAAGCAAAATCAAGGCTAATTGAGTGGCCATCCAGAAAAGTACGACATGGACCGGTCCGATCCAAACCCAGGAGCAGAGCCAGTGTGCTGGGGTCCATGTGAAACACTGTGTACAACAATGAAGAGCCTGTAGTACTTCTCCACACGTCCAGACCTCTCATCATCTGAGTCCACTGAGAGGAAACGTTGTGGAGCAGCTCCGTCCTCGTCCACCTGAATTCATCGTTTTCAGAACGTTCCATCTGTGATTGATCTGAGGGGTCCTCTGTGTCACAGACTGACTCATTGATCCTGAATCCTCATCAGCCATTCATGCGTCCATGTGGCGTGTTCAGTGACGGCCCTGTCTGCCTCTCAAACACGCCGCTGTGTAAATTATTGATTGGAACGTCACCTTGGATCATGTTGTTCATCTAAAAAAAGCACACGTGTACAGTATGGGAGCAATGAGTGTGTGTGTGTGTGTGTGTGTGCAGGCTGTGCACGAGAAGCACACGTTAACGTGTCTGCAGAGCCTCCCCCATGCGTTGTCATTCGTTGGGACATACGACAGATTTAAACCGTGTTCCCCTCGTGTTGTTGCAGAGCCACTTAGTCGCTGTTGTTCATGCCGCACAAAGCCCTGTGTGTGTGTGTGTGTGTGTGTGTGTGTGTGTGTGCGTGCTGCACTGTAGGATGGAGGTGGAAAATGTTCCCGTCTCCATGGGCGTCTCAGAGACAGCGTTTTCATCACAGGACATTTTATCCTTTCAGAAAAGCTTCCCAAAGTCGTCACTGCAGACGCCACCAAGACACGCCTTCATTAAAGAGCCGTCGGTGCCACAGTCTCTGGATGAATCACACTAAAACAGACTGGAATCACTGGTTAAAGCGTCGTGTGTGAATGGTCTTTGCTGGTAACTGGTTAACCGTCCGGTGCTGCTTGAGTTTTGTCGAACGCACTTCATTTGTGTTGTGTGCACACTGGGCTTCATTTGGTTGCAGCCATTTGAATCTGTTTGAATATTTGGGTGTTTGTTTTTAATCAGAAACAAGATCATTACAAAGAGCATGAGAGCCCCGCCCCTCCTGCCTCCTCTGAAGGCAGGAGGGGCGGGGCTCAGCCTCAGTAACATGGAATGGATATTCGTGGTCTCCTGATGAAGAACCTGAGAGCCCTGAGTCTGATTCCTTAACCAGTGGAAGGGGGACGTCCAGTGGTCACATGACTGTTCACTTTGACTGCTGAGGATGATTTTTAAATATGTTGATATTTTTATGATCTATCGGGAGGATTTTTATCTTATATTTCAAGAGGATTTTCAAAACAGTCAACTGACAGATAGCTGCAGTGGAACCGGATCTATCGAAGACTGGTGTGTGTGTGTGTGTGTGTGTGTGTGTGTGTGTGGCCCACTCTCCTGGATCTCATCTCATTTATTCCGTGTGTCTGACACGCCAGTGATCACTCAGCGCTTTACAGGTGTGTGTGTGTGTGTGTGTGTGTGTGTGTGTGTGTGTGAGAGAGACTCAGGTCAATGAGAGTTTGAAGCTGTCCACTCCAGCCCCCCCC
>JAFBJW010000165.1:320323-370882 GCA_016785235.1 Pseudorhombus dupliciocellatus | reverse complement strand
CCCCCCCGCCGCCCCCCCCCCGTTATTGTCTTTCAATTCCTTTTCCTGTCCACATCCTAATCCATCTGCTCTCGCTCGCTCTCTCTCTCTCTCTCACTGACTCGCTCTGTGTGTGTGTGTGTGTGTGTGTGTGTGGCTTACCTATGTTGCCATGAAATTTACCCATTTCCCTCGTTCCTTGTTGCCACCCACAGACCCAGACTGCATAAAACACACACACACACACACACACACACACACACACACACACACACACCACAATCACCTTTTAATTCCCTTTGATGTATGACTCTGGCAGGAACCAATTTTAGCTCCCAGAATTGGGCCTTAAATCACCAAATCACCTCCTTTCTGGCCGCGACCATCCATCAGAAACACAAACAAACGAGAGGAGAAAACAAACACATCAATATATCAGGGATGTAAATAAATTATTAAATGCGAGGATGGCTGGAATAAATATTGTATCGACAAGGATTGAAGGATTTGTTTTGCCACTGATGGATGACAACTGTGTCGCTGCCAAAAGATGAAGCTTTTTTGCTGCCAGCTGCCTTTGAAGTGTGTGTGTGTGTGTGTGTGTGTGATAATGAATGCATGTCTATGTATATCATTTAAGGAGCTTATTTCTCCTCATGTCTGGGAAAGTACAGCACCGTCTCAGCGTGTCCTTGACAAGAGAGGAAGGTATAGTTTGGTCAGTTTAATACGAGCGGGGAAATTACTCTGAAACGTTAAGGCTGAGGTAAAACTCTGAGAAACATTAACATGTAAAGCTTTATCTAAACATCAAAGAAAAACGTTTCTTCTTTTGCATTTCTAAAACAAGGCTTCCTCTTTTATCCACAACAAAGTAAAATGTGTTTTCCCCCCAATGAAAACTATTTTGCCAGCTGCAGATCATTTTTGAAGTATTAGCGAGGTATAGCATGTGAGCAGACGCTGCGTATGCAGTACTGCGTGTACTCTGGGTGATTAGGAAACACTAACAGAACCTTCCGTGTCTGACAGGAAGTGGTGCCTGATCACAAAACAACGCTACACACACAGTACACAGTACACTGTATAGCTGCTGGTACCTGAAAGTACTGTCCACACTTGACTCATACAGCAGGGTAACATTGCTAGCGTTGCTATCATAGCAGTAGCAGTACTGCAGTGATCAACCAGATGAGCGTCTCCAGGCCCTGAGGCCCGCGCACGCAGCGTAACCTCGTGTCGGCCGACAGCAGCCCCGCGGGGACGCCCCGTTATCATCGCCACTGAATCCTGCTCGCTGGAGATGAGAGGGCTAAAATCCTAATTCCATGTCGGATTAGCTGTGTAGGGATGAGGTTAATTTGTTCTGCATGCAGAGAAGCTTGTGTGAGCTCAGGGGATGATCCAGGATCCTGTTCACTCTCCTGTTCTGGCACACGGTCGGGTCACCTGCCGGCGGGGGGGGGGGTCCCTGAGGTCCACTTGAAACAGGGCGAGTGACAGCAGCCGCTGTGTCCTTGCGTCGCTCCCCAGTGTAATTACAGGCCTTAAAGATGAAGGATGGCTGGCTATTAATGAATCAATGAAGAGCACACGAGGGGCAGGAAGGGAAAACAAATACAAGCTCAGACAACAACAACAAATGTCAGTGAATGTTGACAATATGGTCTCGTCATCCTTTTGTCTGTTGATCCACACTTTGACAATGTACTTTTTAAACATTGCCTTTTACTGCAGTAAACTGCTGCACTTTCAGAGGAGCTGGGGCTCAGGGTTCCACTGTTGATAGTTTGCATGCAAACCAACCTTGAGCTCGTTCTAAACTCGACGACAGCAGCGGTGGACTGTCTGTCAAATTAAAACCAGCAACGGTAAAACATCGTTTAGACGTTTCTTTAGCTGTTTAGCTCAGCACCAGGCTAACGAGGAGCCACCCATCCAATCTGGTGAAATTCAAATACATTGAACTGAGGAGCAGCTTGTCTCCTGACCACTGCTGGAGGTCATCTGAGGACGTGTGTTAATGTTACACACGTCATAAATAACCCCAACCCAAGTGACACTGCTCCGCCAACACAGTGAAGGGATTAGCAGTGTTTCTCATCTCGCCCTGAAACCTTCAGCCGCCTTCACGAGCCAGCGTTCACCTTGACTGAGCTCACAAACACCAGGCATGATGAATTATGGGAAACGGTTACTGGGAATATAAAACAGCCATGGAAAGAAATGGGTTAAATGGTTCAGCTCGTTGTTCATTGTGGAGTGTCTGCATAAGAACCTGAGGAGAATATGATGCACTGCACCGTCCACCCCTGTCCTCCGTTATCTCCTGGGCATCCTGGGACTCACTCAGTGCCTGACCAGTGCTTCCTGCCTCAGTGTCCAGTCTGACCACTGTAGGAGAGCAGGAGTGAACCCTGATTAAACTGGGGAACACACTGACACGTCATAAACGCTGCGTGACACAGGAACACCGGCAGATCAGTGTCATAGGACACATAAAGACAGGCAGATTCCTTGGGTGTGTAACATTCACACTGGCCGGCTTCATTGTTCTGTATGGACCGACACGCGCCGTGGACTCGGGGACAGACACCACCTGAGGACACGCAGCAGAGGGAGGCGTTGTATAAGGGACATGTCACGTGTGTTTACATAGTTCATAAACCCAGCGGCTCATGATGTGAGGAGGAGCGAGCGGGACTGACAGACGGAGAGAAGAGAGGATTTATGGAGCAGGAGATTTGGAAATGAAGAAGAAGCTAAAAGGTGCTCGTGTTAAAATTCAGACGCTTCTTTGGACTGGACCAACAAACCAAGCAGTGGCACAGACATTCATGGACGACTAGAAATGATTCCCACTGCTCTTATTAAAACACACATGGACACACACACATGTGCATGGGGGGGGGGGGTGTTTCACAGTATCATTCAGTATCAGTGCAGGGTCAGTGGAACGCATGAGGACATGAGGACAGTGGAAGTGACTCAGTGGCTCCTCAGCTCAGCGGGCGAAGGCCACAAAGGTCTGTCAAGTGGCTGCTTCACCCTGGATGTGTGTGTGTGTGTGTGTGTGTGGCAGCACCATGACACACTGAAAACACCTGAGGCCTCCGCCTGACTCCAGAGAGACAGAAGTGGGCGCTTGAATTAGAAGAAAGAAAAATAAATAAGAAAGTCAGCGTGGGAGGAGGGGCCACAGCTCGCCCGCCTGCTCCACCTCACAGCACATCAGAAGGGGGCGTGGCCTCAGTCACGATCAGAGAGAAAAGCCAGAAATAGAAAAAAGAAGGATGGAAACGCGTGGCCATCGTCTCAGTGAGGCTCAAGCGTGTCCATGAAAGTGTATGTGTCCTCCGGAATGTTCCACGTGTCTCCTCTACATCTGCTGCTGAGTATTTGTGGCGACGGCTAATACGTCCAACAGCAGGGGACAGTAATTACTGCTCTGTGTCAGAGGTGTGTGTGTGTGTGTGCGCGTGCTGAATGGGTTTCATGCTTCATTACTGATGGTGTTAAGGTAATAAGGCCCCTGACTTGAGGGAACTCATCACTTCTGCCAGTGAAATTAGCCCCATGTTGTTCCAGCTTTGCTCCTTTTCCTTCCCCCCCCCCCAGTTAGTGCAGACAGGCGTCCCCTCACAGTCCCACAAGAGTCCCTCTTTAATCACATTTTGACCAGCACTTGAGGGACTTGTTTTTCACCTGCCTTCACCACCCGTCTCCGGCTGACTGGAGTGGATGATAGTAATTATTATCTGAGCACCTCCATGAATTATATAACCGTTATGTAACAGGCTTCAGAGAGGCACAAGGTCCTGGGGTCGTTTCCTCCATAGTGTCGTCTCGGTAATTGCGACCAGTTTAACCTGACAGCAATTACAAGGCCGTGTTATTGCTGTTCAATCTGGATTGATTTATTTGGTCGAGGAAATTAGAGTTTGATGTTTTACGCCAACGAAGGAACCATTGTAATCTGCCTGTGGGCTGGGACCAGGCTGAGTACGAAGTCACTGGCGAGGTATATGAGTACCCTGTAGTACACAGTTACACTGTGTGTGACATGAGACTGAATGCAGCTTGTTCTGGAACCCTCTGTGAGTGGCTGATAGGTGTTATATGACAGTCTGTGCTGTCTTCTTATTGTGAACACCTGCACACACCTGTCCTATCGTTATCTTTTTCCTTCATTAGTGACTTTACTACTTTTATTTCATTTCATCCTGAACTCTAATTTCCCTAACGCTGACCCTCCTGAAGGAGTCCATCAACTCCTCTGTGCACGTGTGTCACTCACCATCAACAGAAAGACGGTGGTAACATTTGGAACGTCTCAGAATGTGAATGGGTCAGAGCGGTGGTAAATGATGCTGTTCGTTCGTTAGGGGAGGGGCGAGTGAATGAATGACTTCTCATGATGTGTCTGCATGTGTGACGTGTCGGCTGAGACACAGACGTCCATTATCCCTCCTCTGGTTTGCTAATGAGCCAGGTAATAAGGCCAGAGTGGGCCAAGCCGTGCACGCCGGGGTCAGCGCAGCACATCGGTCATGGCAGACAGTTATTTCATTTGTTTGTCTTGGTGATGGCCCTGTGAAAGTGTTTGTTCAGATAATCTTCCCCGCAGTAGATTCTCAGCGTGTGCCTCGAAATGATAGATGGTGATTATTATACCTCTGCCACACGCCTCACTCACGCAGCCTGCTGTCCTCCCATATCGATCTCTGTGTGTGGAATATATGAGGAGACTGCAACAGGTAATGCTGCGGTGCACAGTCAAGGGCTCTAATCATCTCCTGGTGTGAAGGATCCTTCAAGAGCGTCCGTAAACCGCCAGAGAGAGAGAGAGAGAGACAAGGAGCACAGATTGCTATCGTGGTTGCTGGTCATCCAGCTCAATGACACCAGGTTATAACAAGGTGGAAAAGCTCCACCGTGTTTACAGAAACCTGTAGTTTTGTTACGACTTTGTGGTGCGATGGATGGGATGGTCAAAGGTCAATGTCACAGTGACCTCACAAAGAAATCACAAATAGATTCAGATGATCAAAGGTCAAGGTCACACTCAAGTACCATTCACACTGACTCCACACCCTCAGATTCAGGGTCTCCAATTATCTTGGACGGTCCAGGCTGAAAGGAACCAGTCATCCAGAACCGAGTGGCCACGTGCATCACTGCGCCACAGGCCCGGCAACAAAAAATCAGACCTGAAACGATCAAGTCCTCAGATAACTTGCTTCACTTTCACTCGTGCAGTAAATTCCTTTTACTCGGCCGCGGAGGTGAGCGACCTGAACTCCGGCATCGACGTCTCCCCACAGCGTAAAGCTGGAAATCAGCGAGTTGGGCCAAAATAATAAGGAGCTGCAGAGCAGGACGGGCTAAGGGCTGGCAGGAGACGCGCAGGGGTGTCCAGGAAAGGGAGTATTATTTTGGCTCCTGTTGCAAAGACCTCTGGGAAAATGGGGCCTGCCTGATAGTGCTGTGAGAACCATAAATCACCAACACAGCACTCCTCCTCCTTGCCGTGACCTAGAGGCGACCCCTGAGTCGCACACACACTAAACGTGTGAGTCTCGGTGGCCACGGGGCTGAGCTCGTCCTCGCTCAGGACACAGATCTGCTGTCGGTCTCACGTGTGGACACCGAGAGCGCTGCAGCTGCTGTTGTTCCGTCTTTAGCTCTTCAAACAGTTTTCTGAGCGGAGGAAATGAACTGTGCTCCTGGAGAACCAGCGCAAGGCAAACCTCTGAGGTGGAGCCACGTGCACGAGGTCAGCGAGCAGATTTAGGTTTGTGTTTGTGTCAGAGGAGAAATGACGTGTGGCGAAGAGCCGGTGGAATAGATAGAGACATGTCAGTGCGTCACGCATTATGTCTCCTTGTGCTTAGACTTAATGTCCCTTCACCAGTGACCATCCTGCCTGCTGACGCTTTATCGCCCTCCGCTCATTTACCAAGAGGCTACTTTGTTTCTTTGCTCTGCTTGTTAAGCCGCTCTTCAATTTCCTCCCACGTGTCAATAAAAAGGTTTTAAATAGTCCCAGGAACAGAAAGTATGTGAGGGAGGGGGCAGAGGAGGAGTGAAGGAAAGACAAGAGGACAGAGATGGAGAGACAGTGAGGACAGAGACGTGAGCAGAGGAGGGACAGGAGTCCATTTCACTCTCAGTTCTCGGGTCAGCAAATAACCTGACAAATTAATTAAGATAATGATCCATGAGGAAAAAATCCGGCAAAGTCGCCCACGAGCTGTGTGTCCCGCCTCCTCGCCGTTCTCTGGAGACGCATTGATTCCATAAAGGGCATAAAGAGGTCCAGCCGCCGTTTGAACAGCCGAGCGTGAGATCAATGCAGAGGGAGATGAAAACGTGACATTTACTCCGGTTTGAGCCCCTGGGCAGGAAGGACCTCGGCACCCACCCTCAACGGGCCGCTCCTCATCTGCTGACACGCCTGGGTGCGTGACATCACGTCCTAACTGGGCGGTGGCGTCTTCGTGACGTCACTGGTCACGTGATGGTATGTCTCGCTGTGGGTGCCCTCGACTTTAAAAGTCAATATTTATTAATGGAAAAGATTAAAAACACAAATAAGTGGAAATCAATAGGAAACGATTTCATCATTTCTCCAGAGTGATTCCATGACACAGGTTTACTGGGATGAATGAACTATCACTGTGTGATGCTGACATGGTTTTAGTGACAGTGCGTCTATTAGCATGTTCTGTGTTCTTTATTTCTGTAACATGAATTGAAATGATTATAACGTGATGAAAGCTGGTTGGAAGAGACAATTATCTCACCATGCCCCCCCCCCCCACCATCCCCCCCCCCCCCCCCTTTGATTATAGTGATTTTGATTCCCAGTAGATTAGCTAAGCAATAGCCTGACTACAAAAAAAAAGCCTTTAAAAACCACGGTGATTTTTGTTGGAGGTCAGTGCTTACGAAGCTGTGCTCTGAATGAATGACACACACATGCACACATGCAGCGTCTGTTAATAACATGGGCTTTGAACCGACTACACAGGAATCAGTGCTTTCAGATAAAGTTACAAAACATAAACACGATAAACAAAAATAAGATGTTGACCTTGCTCGTGGAAGCCAATGTTTCCTATCTGTGAGAATGAGCTCATCTCAGCAAGTACACGATGGATGTCCTGAAATGCAGATGAGTGACAGGTTCTCTGCTCTCCAACACTCCAGTACTTCTCTCTACCTTTGCAAATGGGCCCCGCCGGGACAGTACCACTGGTTACTGCACTAATTGCAGTAATTGCCAGAGCCCCTCTGATGGCACCCAGTCCAACCGTTTCTTGGTAATGGTGCTCAAACTGTCAACGTGCAGCTGTCTCCAGGGATCCCTGGGTACTCTACACCATGTATTACTCTGACTGTACTTGTGTGTTGTTTTCATTTCCACCCGTGTGTGACATCACCTGGACGTGTTCAGCTGTGGCTTCATGTGTCAGGGGACAGAGCCGGAGCCTTGTCCTTTACTCATAGAACATGTATGTGTGGAGCATTCAGCACCGTGTCATTGTTGAGAGCTGGTGATTTGGTTTTGTTTTTAAAGCAGAAATTACAGCTACTTGTTGTCCACACTCACATTAACACAAACCAAGCAATGAAGTGAAATTGGCCTTTTGACCAGAGACCAGAGAATGTGTTCTATCAGGGATGAAAACCAGTGGGCCGTTCATTGAGGGTAGCACATAGCACACTGTGTCTTCTTTCAATGAAGAGGAGAGATTTCATCCATGATAGACTGACACATTCTTCTTCCAATCACCTGCTGTGTACCTCTTTAAACGCCTCTCCTTGTCCATTACAGCTGAGGTTCCAGTGTAGCTGGATATACTAGAATATACGGTAGTATCTGTAGAGCTCTGTGATGTAGTCACACGCAGAAGATGAGCGTTGCCACATGCAGAGTGGAGAGATTCAGAGATGCCACGTGATTATACACTTTACATACAGACCTTAGAATGGTATTAATAGAGAGAACAGAGAAACCCACCAGTGCTCACGATGAGCAAAACGTCTGCGACTGTGGAGACAAAAAAACCTCCCTCGTTAACAGAGAGAAAGTTCCAGCAGAACCAGTCAGTGTGGGCGCTCATGTGCCTCGACTGGTGAGAACACTTGAGCACCATCAGGTATCAGCAAATAAAAAGAGTGTGTTTCCTTGTCAGTGGGAATGTTCGTCTCTTCTGGGGTCACAGAGGACTGTCGCTCATTTGCTTCAGGCCAGATCACATTGCAAGGCTTGGCGCTGCTGCGATCTCATGTGTTACTGTGGGTTTTTTTCTCCTGGCTGATGGAACAAAAGAGCAGAAGATGCTGCTCGTTTTGGCCTAATGTGTTTTCCTTTTCTCTTCCTCTGTGTGTTTATCTACTAATCTGATGGAAAGTGTCGTGCTTTTGAAACCATCTGAATTCAGGAGGGGGGGGGGGCTGGAAAGAGTCTGCAACAATGACGGTTGGGTGGTGAGAGGCCGTGATGGATGGGAGAGAGCCTCTGATTATCCCCTCAGCTGTGCTCACCATCACTGTTGCAGGCTCTTGCGACATTTCTAACCCAGACAGTGATTCAGCCCCGAGGATTTGTGGCTGTCATATAAACGTCCCATAGATCTCACAGATATGTAGTGGAGCAAAAGAGTAAAGTAGCATATAAAAACAAAGTGCGGTTGCACCACGGCAGGAAATGTAGTGAAATACTTCCCACCCCTGAAGAAGGACAGTGGAGAAAAGCTCTGGATCAGACCGGCCTCAATGCAAAGAGTCAAAGAGTCAACATGCAAACACGTCTTGACATCCCATGCCTTGGCTCCTGAATATGAGGGCATGCAGCAGTCATCCATGTTGTTTGTGTAGCTCTCAATTTGGATTTAGCTGTTTTGTATCGTGTAGAACAGGTTGTTTGGTTTTCTTCTGCTTTACTGCTCTGGATCAGAGTGACTGTCTGTCAGCAGTGAGTCCTCTTTAAATAGGCCTCCATCATGCTGACGTCTTTGAATGTTTAGTCAACTCGTGTTATTGTCTGTGCTCCTGCGTGGGCTTTTAGATGTAAAAATATCACTGTTGTTAGTTCATGGCTAATGTGTCACTTACTTATTTCACAGGCCTGTTCAGTTCAGTCCAAATCCTTTCAAAGTTTGAGCTCAGTTAGACCCTTAGCATGAAGGATGTTAAGGTTGGAGTGAATCTATGACACCAAATGTCTGGTGCTCGTATTTGGACATAAACTGCTCCACTCTCAGGATTAGCCAGGTAATGTTGATAAATCTGCCAAACGGCAGCGTAGATGTGACGCTGATTAATTTATGAGACCAATTATGTTATATTATGAGATTGAGATGCGCTCCAGGCTAGCGTCCTGGCATTGTCCAATATTCCCCCCGGTTGTCAAGCTCTCAGGCTTTGCAGGAAGCAGGCTCTTGTTCTCGCTCTTGCACCTGTGTGTTTTGCATGTTACATCCATGTTTGTGTCATCTCAGAGGCTGTCGTTGAGCACAAAGAGCAGCTGTATGATCCTCAGCTTATTTACCACGTGTCAAATAGTATTACTATTATTAAATAGTGTCAGTCTCTCAACTGGTTTGTTTAGTCAGTAGTGATTGGAAAATAAACTAAATACGCCCCCCCCCCACCATGCTATTAATTCAGTGAGTGAGTTGGAACCTGTCATTCCAGGTGTGTTAAACCGTCCCCCAGTGGCTCATCACGTCGAGGGAGCTGCTAACTAACGGCACACGCTGTGTTAGCACGTGAGCTTGTTTTTAGAAACGTGTCAACTTTACCTTGGTCTCATTTGATGGGGGGTGTTTTATTCCATTTTGTAGTTCTTCCTGTATTTCCTGCGCCTGCAGAGCGATGACATCAGCCAAACTACTGCGCCTTGTTTTCCTCCCCTTCCAGTGTCTCTCTCTCCACAGATATTCTGACTCACACTTTTTGCCTTCTAATGATCTCTTTGTTTTCTTCTGTCTCCTCCCGGTCCCTCGTTTCCCATGTGTCTGTGATCCTTTCGGACGCCTCACGCCCAGGTAAGGAACTCAGTGTAGTTACACTTCATCACTGCTTGTGTCCCGTGGGAGACGAACCCAGTTTGAAAAGCTGACCTCTGGCTCCCAGCCCTCCTGTGTGTGTGTGTGTGTGTGTGTGTGTGTGTGTGTGCTCACAGTGCAATGCCACGTCTCATGGTAAAACAATCATTGCAGTAACAGCCATGGTGAGATTGGACAACATGGACATCAGTGGGACATTGTTCAGAGCTAATTTATGTTATTTTAAATCGGTGTCTGTTTCATGGTGGATTCTTTATTATTATGTGTGTGCGTGTAGATTCCTCTGGTAGGTTTCAAACTGAGGAAGAGCTTGTTGACTTCGTATCGTCAGGAATGAGTCATGTCCTGATTCAGATCAAGACTATTTGTGATTTGTTAAAAACCCAGTGGGTCCCATTCATTGTAGTGGTGCTGCTCCACTCATTCCGTATTCCATCCCAATAAGCAGCAGGTTTTTAATTAGAGGTGGTGCTGCCTGGTGACACAATGCAGACTTCATCAGTCAGCACTTTGCGCTCCATTACCAGACCACAGTCATGTAACATGACAAGAATAAAAGGTGGCGTGATGTGGGCCTGTGATGGATCACCAGCCAGAAACAGGTTTCACCGTTTGTGAGAGCGTGCAGGGAAGGAATTAAACCTTCAGTGCACTTCTTTCTGGGGGGTCGTTGGGTTATCCCCCCCAGAGAGACTGGAGCATGCAGAGTGGTGGTTAAAGGACAGCGCTCGCCCCCGGTGCACTCTGCTCATATTGCCAGCTTACTCTCTTTACAGCAGGGAGGGCGGCGAGCACATGTGCACTGATCTATCAAGTATGAGCAGCTCCTCCTTGAGCTCATGGAACCCTCAGATACGCTGATCTGAGATCTGCAGCTGAAGCTCTGAACCAGATAGACTTTGATCACCTCCGGCTGCTGCGGAGTCACCACATTAGCTCAGCTGAAGCTGAAGCAGATTAGAGCGTGCGTCACCACCGGGGGTCAGCGCCACCGTTCCCACCCTGTTTGGGGTTTTCCTTGAATGAATTCTGTGTCACATCCTAAGATGATGTCAGATACAACAAGACATACACACGATGACTGGCTCTGTAAACACACACAGAGGAAAGTAGTCTCCAACACATCTGGGATCAGTGACAGGCCCGTCACTTACGTTTGTTCCAGCAGCTGAGGCTGAGCCCAGAGACAGAGACACAGAGACAGAGGGAAAAGGACGATTGCTGTTGCTCTTGGCTCTTTTTGCTCATGGCAATGGAGATCATCATTATTATTAGTGTGTCAAGGTTTTCGAATGAGAAGATGCCAGGGTTGAATACAGTGAAGTTGGGCTCGGGTCTTGGTTGAGCCTGAGAAATGCAGTATTTAAATCATGAGTGGTTTCCTGTCAAGGAGGACGGCTTCTGTCGAGTGGAGCCAATTGAAACATTTAGTAGGTGATACTATAGAGCTCTGTATCATAGGCAAGGAACACTGGATGATGATCTGTGGTTGGCTGTAGTTTGACTTGGGCACATGTGTCAAGGTGTAAAACATTACAAGATAAAAAACGCCTGGGGACATCGTCACCGAGACATCGGGGGCTAAAATAGATCCATGAGAGTCCATGGAGGCGAGCAGGGGAAACATTAGGCTCGGTGCAGGGCCGCCAGAGGCAGGGAGGCTCGTTCCCACTCGTCTGGAGGAACTCTCTTCATTAACGGGGACCGTGTGAACACAGTGGCAGATTATGGAAAGCCCTCGCCTTGATAAGACGCCCCGCTGAGAGAAATAGGAAACGTCCTCAGCATGGCGTCCAATCAGCTTTCAGCTGTGGCAACACGTTCTGCTTCCCACCTGTGGAAGGATCAGCTCAAGTCTGTCCCACCGCATTGCAACAAACCCTCAGCAGAACACAGTGTAGCACTAAAGCAGAATCCTTTAGAACCCACTCCCACTTGAAGCCCGCTGATGAGGACTGGTGCGTTGGGACGTGATTCTGGTCACCCGGGCAGAGAGGGCGGGGCAAACAAGGCAAAGTGAAATTTAGCCTAAACTGAGGAAGCGTGTCTGTCCACCCTCTGGATGTCTCCAGCAGCACTTGTGTCGTCATAGTACAGCAGGGTGTGTATTCTGAGGAGCTGAAAGTATTTAAATGTCTATAGAGTGGGTTTTCTAACCGACATACGCTGAAAACACATTTTGTGAGTTACCTTTTTTATTGGATATCTCTTGGTTCCAGTTTCACTCATTAAAACACATGGATGCCTGCTGAGTGAATGGGTGAGGTGAGGCAGCAGGGAGCTGAGATGACGTCTCCATCCCGGGGCTGCAGGTGAGGCGCCATTACTGCTCTCTAGCAGAAACATGTCAGCAGGACGGGAGAGGAAAAGACATTTCCTGATTTCAGCCAACGCTCGGTGAGTCGAGGGATTCGAGGCGAGAGAGCGAGCGCGGCAGGAACGGAGGGGGGTGGAGCTGGGAGCGACCACGGGCTGACAGCGTTTGCATGAGGGGTGATTAATGGCCCCTCTGATTGGCTGCGACAGGGCCAGGTGACACTGGTAGGCTGGGATAGGGTGGTGGGGGTTAGGACGCGTTCTCTGAGGACACCCTCTAAACAGCTGGCCAACGGCGTCCTGGGAGCCGCTCGTGTGTGTGTGTGTCAGTGTGAGTGAGTAATTGTGCTGAGTTGCATCCTGGGCTGTTATATCTTTTTTTTTTTTGCTGTCTTGTGACATTACTTTCTCGCTCCTGCCATCCCTGGCCTCCTTTCAGCCCCCGACCACGGCCTCTGCTGTAAGCGCCTTCCTTGGTGACGCAACTTCTCCATTGTGCGAGTGTCAAGATAATTATCAGCCTGTAACTGATGTGTGGAACGATTCATATTTTCAAATTACATTTGCTGATATCCTGTCCTCTTTATCTTTTATGTTAAAATTGCTTTTTTCCCCTGCAATCTCGTTCAGATCTATTTAGTAAATTACATGTCCTTTCCTTTCTACAAATCACTACCCAAGAGGGGGAATTTAGCATTTCATATTTTTTGTTCAAGATAAGATAAAAATGACTGTGTTTGCCACAAAGTAGCCGAGCAGAATCGAGCATTTTTAACACGCACGGCCAAATGTAGAAAATAAATGCGTTGTCCACGCCGCGCCCGCTGTGCACTCCTCCACCATTCACTGATGCTCCAGCGTGGACTTGATGATGGTTTTCTAGAGACCTCAGGAAGCAGTTTGAGGCTGAAGCAGAATTTAGAGTTTAATGTTGACTGAAATGCACCAGAAGGTGTAATGAAATCAGTGGTAACAGAGGAACACGCCCCCCCAGGTCTGAAGATGAGTCCGAGGACCCCACGTTAACTCTCAGGCCCTGTCAGAGGTGATGGTCCGCTGCTTGTTACTGGGATGATCACCGGCTCTGTTAACGGCCCGACAGCTTTCTCAGCCCAGCGTTTTTTCTTATACAAGCAGGAACACACTTTTGTTTCATCTGGGCTCAATGTCCCAGTTTGGGATAAATCAAGTACCCAACTATCTATCTGTTAATCTATGGAGGAGTTATTGTGCCAACTGTGTACTTGTCCATTCCCCTCAGAGAATACACATGCATCTGTTTTCAGTGATAGAAAATACTAACACACCTCTCAGAGGGAAACTTGACAGGACAGAGATATTCAGTTCATTCTTTAGCTCAACTACAGTCACATGCATTTCTTGGCAAACAGATCTCATTTTTTTATGTTCAATATTGTTCCTGTTCATTTCAACTGTAACTCTACGTGTTTGTTTCTCCTGCATCCTAGTCCTTAAATCTCTGCCCCATTATCGTTAGTGCAGAACCTCACTTCTGCTTTTACTAACTGGCTTTAAAGCTCGTACATTGATTTCCTGTTTCTGTCCATGTCTTGCGTCTGCAGCCAGTACAGTTTCTGCTCTCGTGTGGCTCCTTCAGTGAGACGGGTCCATATTTCTCTCCCGTGCTTGGCTGTGCTCCATTCAAATGCAAATGATGCAGGCCAATTATGGCTCAGCATGCGGTTATGTCTGTGTTTGCGAGAACACATTCAAAGGCATAGTGTGTCAGGGGAGAGTGGAGTTGGCCGGTGGGACCGCCAGTGGCAGATAAATTAGAACCTCAGCCTGACAAAAGCAAAATAAATCCTAATATTAGAGCTCTGCTGACCCATATGTGTTGATGTGGGTGCTCATCGCCGCCCATACGCTGCCATTGTTAGGAGCTGGGACTCCGTCATGGCTCGTCGCACTGAGAGAAGGCGGCGCCGCTTTCATTCAGTGGAATCAGTGTTGTGGCTTTGTCACGGCTTCACGCGTGTCAGCAATTACACCGACTGGGTGGAGTCATTCAGCCTGCGAAGGAAGGGCCGTGCAGTGTTGCTGCTTGTCTCACCACGACGGACCTGTGTGACTCCCCAGGGCTTTTAGACCCAAATTCCTTTGTCCACCTCATTAACATGGCGGTGAAGTCTGTTCAGTAGTCTACTCTCAGCTGAGAGGTCTTGGTGCGTGTGTTGTGCACTGCGTTCACTGGGGTCTCCTCTTCGGGCCCCACAGTCCAGTGAGCTGTGGCTGAGGTGAATTTACGAATCGCCTGAGGTGTGAGCGGTTGCCCCGTCTCGATAAATGTCAGCGCTGTGATAGACCGCCACTCTCTCAACGGTTTAGCTAGCCTCTTGACCAGAGTCGGGCCAGCCGTGGTCCGTACAGCACATATCATATACGTGGGAGTGGGGAAGCTTTGCGCGTTCATGACGCCGCTCTGAAGACAGATCCTTGTGAAAGGTCCTTGGACAAATTGTCCATTTTCCCAGGCAGGTTGGACATGGGCCTTATCCTGTACGCAGAGAGAAAAGTGCTGTGTCACGTTTGGCCCTCTGTGTTCCGGGGAGATGATTTATGGGTAGTCAGGGCTTCCTCTCCTTCCCGCCACATGATGGATGGCAGGGATGTCACACCATGTCGGGGCCTTTCCCCTCTCGCTGCCGAGGGCCATGTCACCACCTGACTCCAGCCCAGTCCAGGAACCCGTGTCCCCATACATCAGGCACTTGAGGGACAAGCCCCACGCTGAGCAAAGCCCAAAGTAACCGATGCACATGGACACAGATAGAGGTAAACAGGATCAGCTGTGGGTGCATGTGTCGTGGGTCAGAGGCTGGACGGGTCCTTCATATGTGGCCGAGGGACAGAGTGATGGTCCTCCATCCAGGACGTGCATGCAGGTGTTGGGAACTAAAGCCCTGAAAGGCTCCTCATGTTGTTGAATGCGCTGACTCCAAGTGTCCTGTAATGAAATGAGATGTGATCACAACACTTGTTACTGTGTGTTAATGACCTGTGGTGTCCTGTAATGAAATGAGATGTGATCACAACACTTGTTACTGTGTGTTAATGACCTGTGGGGGGGGGGGGGTCCCTCTGGATCTTATTTGCTCAGGTTTATTAAATGCCTGTGTCCAGTAATCCTTTTTTTCCAACAATTAGCTCGTTTAGGTAGAGAAGGACGACAACATTAAAATGAAAACATCTTGAAGTTGAATGGCTCAGCCACGAGCGTCTTCCTGTGTGGAGCTGTGGGCGGGGTTTCCTCTGGCGCCCACAGTCAAAGGACAAACGGGTGAATTGAGGCCCAGCTTCCCTCAGGTAGCAGTGTGAGTGTGAATCAGTGTTTGAGCGACGACCTGACCGCTGGATCCAGCCCTGACGTTAATTGTGTGGTTTTTACAAAGCCCAGGCTTTAGTGCACAAAAAGGACAGTTTTGTTTTGACCATGGCAACGGAGATGAAATAGTTTTACTCTCAGCATGTTGATGATTAGACACAGGACAGAAACTCTTACCTGTTGAGTCAGGAAGGGGGCGGCGGTTTATATTAGCTGAACTTAGATAAACCTTAAGACGATATATCAAGTCCCAAATAAGGAACTCCTTCTGCAATTTACTGAGTTTAGTGTGGTGGATGATTTATGATCCTGCCTCGGTTTTATTTGGAATGTGCTTTATATTCATCGGGCATTCTTCAACCGCAGTATTCAGTGGAAACGGCCTGAGAAAGAGCAAACACAATAAGGTGTAAACATAACTCAGTGCCGGTGTAAAACCAGCACGTCCCAGCTGATTTATTGGAACCAGTTTTTCATCAGGAGACTGGGAGGCTTTTTGAGGATGTCAGGAGAGAAACAAGACTCCGACCGACCTAAGAACAGAATCCTTGTCAGCACTGGTGAATAGTTAGCGTATTACTTCTACTAGTTCAAAGTTTTTTACAGTTTTTCATGAGATACACAGTCTCTCTAGAGGACCCAGTGCCTCTAACTTGCAGTGATGATAGAAGCAGGTACATCTGACAAAAACTGACCCCATGCATTTCTAAATGTTCCTTTACCCAGGGAGAGTAAAGGATCTTGTTCAGAAGCAGTTTGAAGTGAACCTGTGAGGAGAAGGCCTGGAACAGAACGATGCACGTGTCAGGTTTAAGTGGAGGTGTCTCACATGCAGCGTCTTTCCAGGACAAAGGACAACACACACCAGCACATGATGCCAGTAGTACCCATGGAAGGAGTACACTTGTGGTAGCATTACTGCTGACATGCAGTCAAACTGTGATTTTAATGCATCTTTGATTAGAAGCAGCCACTGTGCGTGTGTGGGGCGAGAGTGATGTTAACCTTGAACAGGTCAGGATTGTTCGCTGAAGGACAATGTCCTCTTTGTTCTCAGGGGACTGACTTGCTCATCTTGACCTGAAATCAATGATGACACGTTTGTGAGGAATAGCTCTGCATTCATCTATTGTACGTTCACCTGTCACTTCCTGATTGGGTGTGTAACTTTTTCACACAGTAACTTAGCCCCCCCCCCCCAGACTCTGTGCAGCATGATGAAATGTTTCCGTGTTGGCCTGCAGGACGTCCCAGCTGCGTGGCGGCTGCGTACCGGCTGCTCTGGTACTTCATGGTACTTCATTCATCTCACGTCTTGCGTGTTTTTTTCTTCCAGTGTGTGATTTTCGAGATGGGGGTCGTCGCTCCGTTCCTTTCACCCCATTAAAGGCCGGCTGTGATCCCCATCAATATCAGTGGGAAAGGATGTCTTCAGCATTACAGTAAACTGCTGCTTGTTGCAATATTCATGGGCCTGAGTGTGGCGTGGAACAGGAAAGCTGCCACTTTAAATAGTAACTGGAGACTGGGAAGAAGGTCAGGCTCCACTGGGTTTCCATTTTCCTTTTTTAACAGCCACCCCCTGTTTACTCTGAGCACGGCTGACGTGAGTGCAGGGGAAGGGAAAGCAACGACCACAAATGCCGTGTGGCAGGGGAACATCAATGAAGGAAGTTAAATGACGTTAATGGGGCTTCTTCATCTAAAACAACAGAAACAAGCCAGCGTGCCTCCATACTGCTTGGGTGGTGTCATCCAAGCCTCCTCTACATTCATGTCGGACTGGAGTCGAGGTCGTATTCACCATGTTGTGACACGTATGTTTGAGTCACTTCTTTAAAGTGAATATGCTGCACAGTGTCTCTGGCCTTGGCTCCACCAGGCCCAGATCCAGACGTCAGGTGACAATAGAGAGTTAAACACCTCCAGTCCTGTCGAGCCACACTGGCTGTGTGTGTGTGTGTGTGTGTGTGTGCGTGTTCTGTAAACCTGTAGAATTGTCTAAGATGTTTTTTTCCATTTAAACTAGATGAAAAACGCTCTCGGCTCTGAGGAGAGCTCTCAAGGTGACGGTGGGGGAGAGAGCAGAATTCTAAGAGTTTCTCAAGCGCAGGAGAAAAATGAGTTATCAAGTTATTTAAGAAACTCTGCCAGCAGTTGTGAGGAAGTTCTACAACAGTCACCTGTGTGAGAGGGATGCAGTCTGCCCAAGCAAAGTGAGCCAGGTATTAGTCTGCTCCTGCCTCTTATCTTCTCACCACGTTCATACTCTGACCACATCATTGAACCACGAGTCAAACCCTCCAGCTTCTACAGCATTACTAACAGCTGTGTGTTGTTCTGCCTCACGTTCTGAGTTGTGTAATAACAACCACTAAACTAAGTTCAGTCCTTAACCTTTCTGAAAACGTGTTTCACTTTGTCGTGGTGAGTGACTCAGTTGCTGGCAACATTTGGAACACAAAGTACAAAGTAAAAAGTGAAGGGGTCAGAATACTTTGTGAGGCCACTGTGAATGTGCGGCCCTCAGGGAGTGAAGTACCTTGAACTCTGAGGTCTGTGCCTGGAGGATATAAACCCAAATCATGGCCACCGAGGGTTCCTGCGAAATCACAGCTGCTGTTCAAATATATGGCTTTGATATGCCTGTTGCTTTGATGCAACACCTCCAGGGCATGGGTTGCATTTAGCCCTCAGACAGCAGAGTACAAAACAGAAAGCACAGCCTGGAACGGCGTGATGTGTCTCCACAGCAAACAGCTCCGGCCTCCAGTCCATGAACAGGCCCTAGATGTTCTGGATTCTTCTGTTGTTGCTCTACGCTTTCACGTCTTTTGTCAGTTTCAACCTTTAGACAACAAACGACCAAAGGTGCTGCAGCTCTTCCCTCCTCCGTCTTTTGTGAGCAGTGTCCAGTCAATATTGTAACGGCAGTAAAGTTGTCATGAGGACAGCTTGAGAGGTTGCTCCCTTTATGTGAACGCCACACTGTTGTTAGCCTTTCATTTCAGCAGGCGGTCAATTACCCATATTAACCTTGCTGGATTCTGCCAAGCCGTCGTGTGCCCACGTTTGTCTTTTACAAGAAACGCCATATGGATTTTATTGGTCACTAGTGATTTTTATCAGAACACTTAAAGAGCCGCATAAACATTGACTGTAACAATGGACCCATTTGTAATGTGTGGACATTTATATCCATGCAACGGCTCAAAGGTCTCAGCAGCTGCGACGAAGACAGAAAAGTTACACAGCACTTTCATAATAATGTTCCGAGCAGTTGTTGTTTTATACGTTGTCGTCTCATGTCAAGTATGATCTCAATCATCGTGTGCTATGAATACATTCAGTGTAATAACCAGTGTTAGACTCACTATAGAGATGTGTGTCCTTGTGTTTTAGTCTCTGGTCGTGTCATCGCCGCCCAGGAGGCTTTAAGACAAAGTGAGAAGAGAAGCTGCCGTGTGACTGAACCTCCAGATCATTTAAAAAGGATTCCTTGAAAGTGCAGTTTGAAGACTGAAATGTGTGTATCAGTTGGAAGCTGCACTTGAAAGTAAATAGCATATAAATAGCTCTCACTGATCTCCCTGAGAGGAGAATTAGTCTTCTTTAGGTCTGAATGACACACTGTAAACTAGAGAAAGTGTATATTGACTTGCGTCTGCAAGAAGTCTCCCTTCCTCCGCAACAAAATCACGATAATTGCTTCTCGGATCAAATAAACAAGTCTTCCCGACATGAAATAAAAGAAACGTACTTAAAAACTTCCCTGGTGACGCATGGCTTTCAACCAACAGGATAATGATGTGAGCCGCACGAGAAAACAAAAGGACAATGTGAAATGGAAGCGCTGAACATTTCTTTCACGAGACAGCGTCTACATATACATTTGTCATTTCTGCAAGTACACACAGCGTGTAACCCTGTCGCCTTGAGGACACGAGCAGGCAAAACCAGAGCCTCAACAAGATGAATCTTCTTGGTGAGCGTTGCCCGCAGCGGCCCATTCCACGCATCCTGAGTCTTTAACCTTGACACTGCAGGCTTCTACCTTTGAATGCAAACTCACGAGGAACGCGTGCTTGCAGCTCCTCCCCTAAAAACAGACCGACTAGCGCCAGGGTCTGGTATGGGTGGATCTGGTCGTTTTTACCTCCTGGCTCTATCTGCACCCATCACATTCTCCTCCCATCATCACATACGACTCTGGCGTCTTGAACGCCGTCTGTCTCAGCGTTTCTTTCTGTGGTTTAACGCTGGCGCTTTGGACAAGCTTAGTGAAAGATTGTGGTGGCGTTCGTTCCAAATAAAATAGATCACAGAGTTCACTGCGACCTCAGAACCACACGCTCTGCTTCGCTCGTGCATCGGCTTCATCCAGCGACCCTGCTCGGTCGGGACACAGAGCTGAGAGCAGATCCAGTCCCCAGAAATGAGGCTCTGGGCCGGATCCGTGGGGTCCAAGTGTCCGCGTGACTGTCCGGGTGCAGCGCTTCTCCTCACGTTCTCCCTCTCGTGTGCGTTAATGTATCTTTCATCAAGCCTCCAGTGTGCTCGTGTACGTGCCCACGCGCTACACGCTGGAGTAAAGCGAGGGTGAGAGGAACACGTGTGGTGAGTGGCCAACGACCTGAAAACGTTCTGCAGACTGTGCCAGAGCATGAAAGTTTAATTGAGCAGTGCACAGACAGTTTAGCTGCTCACACGTTTCTCATCCTCCTCAATCCAGGCGCACTGTAAATAATGAGCACCCGACTGCGACCCCACCATACCCACAATGCCCTTTGTGCTGATGCATTCCACCCTAAGGCTGCAATCCAAACTGCACCACGTGGACTTTTTACAGCATTAAAAATCGCTAATCGGACGCCTGCAGGCGCGCAGGTTGCTTGGTAGTGAACTTCTGGGATTACTGGAATGCAGTCACATAGTCGGCCTGGATTTAGGGTGGGAGCCGCTGCACTCGCTGCTTAACCCCCCCCCCCACAGGTTGCAGCCAATTCCTTCCCAGATCAGCACCCAAGCCACGGCCAGAACACGGCTAATGTCCTCACTGTGCAACACGGGGACTTCCTCTGAGGAAAATACCTCTCGCTTTGGTTGCCCTATATTTGGCTGCTAAACTTTTCAACGTCCCAAAATGCAATTTAATGGGCTGCTGGGTGTTCGGGGTCTTAACTGGACTTCCCGTGGTCTGTATTGGAATCTGCAGGTTTAAGGCTGTGGAATGTTCCTCAAGTGGTCCTTTGATTGCCTAAACGAGTCCCTTGATGGTTGAACAGTCGGAACAGTAAAATCTCTCACACTACATCTTCTCTGCTCGATTAGGAGTTAATGGGTGTATAACCTCGCAGATTAAAGTGCGTAGTGATCAGCGTGTGTCGTGTGTGTGTGTGTGTGTGTGCTGTAGCCTCCTCTGTGTGGATCTTAAGAGACGTCTTGATTTATCTTTTCAAGGGCTAATTTGTGTTTTGGGATGTGGATTTAAATTGAGGTTAGAGTGTTAATGTTTTCTAACATTTTGTGGCATTTTAAGTCCCAGCTCTTCCAGACACCAAACAACAGTCTGGTCTCGTGCTCTGCTGTGCACGTGCATGGAATACTTTCATAGTTGTACCTGTTAAGAAATGCAGCAGTTGTTGTTTTGAGACATCATTTGTTTTGACAACAGGGACTGATTATATAATTATATTGTTGTTACCAATAAACGTAGCAGAGGCGTGTCAGTCACACTGGGTGCGTCCATCAGTCCACGTTGGACATGCTGCGTGTTATCCAACATATAGGCTGATGCATATTATTATTCATATTAAAGGAATTGTGTTTGCTCGGAGTAACGTCCTCAGTCATTGACTGGTGCTTGTTGTCCTGGAGGATTGGACAACGTAAAGAGCGGCACAGCCTCCAAGTTAACATGGAGTCAGTAAATACCTGGTGTAACAGAATGAGACTGAGCCGCTGAAGCTCCTGGATCTGACCTGAGGTCAGACACTAGAATAAAAATAGACTCAAAGCACGGATGTGTGCAGCGGCAGCATCGTTGCTTTAAGCCACAATGCTATGGCATCGTTAGTGTTTGGTTAATTAAGCTCTTATGTTCCTTTTGTAATTACGGAGGAGCAGATGTGTCAGTGGCAATCAGACCGACAGAGTTTAAAGTCATCAGCTCTCTCTTCTCCTTCACCTTCCCTTTGTCCTTCTGTGAGAAAACGTTTCAACACTTTACACAAAGCAAATTGAAAGAAACCTGGAAAGCCCGCCCACGGCCCTGCTGCCGTAGTGGGTGCTTGCAGTCGGGGCCAGCTAAGTACGTTTTAAGCACCCGGAGCCAGTCCTTTGTTGGTGGAGACAGGAAGACCGCTTCCATCTTAGGAAAAGCCCTCTCAGTGAAACATGAAGTGGGCGTCCCTCCCTCCCTCCTGCCGGGCTGGCTGGACGAGGAGCACCTTGATGTCTGTCCCAGCCCCCAAATGCAGCTGTTTGTGAATCCCAGATGACGGCTTGTCACAGCTGAGCGTCAGAGATAGTGCTGCTTGACAACGCTGCGTTCAGAGCATAAATTGAGTGGGTGTCGCTGCGCGATGTGGCTTTACAGGGGCACCTGAGCTGCTGCGTTTGGAATCATCCCGTGCAGGAAAAGCTCTCCACGCTATTGTCCAGTAGCTCTGAACGGAAGCATCCAGTGCAGTCTTTGACTTGTTGCATGTCTGCTGTGTGTTTCACTGGAGAAAATCTCATATTATTTTCATCTCGAGTCTCACGCCGCCAGGCAGGTTTGCATAACCCTTTTTTACCCGTCCTAAATTCAACCCGTTCATTTGGGCGTCTATTTGATCAGAGCGGAGATAGTCAGCAAAAACGATGGCTGTTTGAAGGCTGCGGCGTAAAAAGCTCAGATCTCCTCCAAGTTGGACAATCAAAGAGGCTGATGAGCGGCAGAGGCTGACAGGGACGGGAATTCATGGGGACAGGGGGCTCAGGGCCACACACAGCCTGTGATCACACCAGCTCTTTCAGGCGCTTCGACTGTGAGTGAAGCACTTTGTCAACTGATTTCACATCACAGGAGACGGCAGCGCCACACAGCCACCGAAGAATCGAGTCAGATTGGGTGAAATGCAAGGTGGGTGATTTATGGGATGTTGCTGTTGGCACAAGACGCGGAATTAGCAGCAGAACAGAAACTGTGGGTGTGAGACGAGATGTGGACTCAGGTCTGGACGCTGGACCGGACACGTGGGACGAGTGTGTAAAGTGTAAGTTGAGGACAGGAGAACCGGAGCACCTCCATCACTCGGCCGTCCTCTGTCTCGTCCCTGTCCTCTCCTCCTTCCTCGCCGTGTGACACTTGACGGTGACAAACCCTGCAGCCTTTTCTTTTTACCTCCGCTGTGTGTCCCGCCTGTCAGATCCACGTCCAAAAGACTGTCGGCCTGAACTCAGCAGGAAGACACTGTTTGATGCTTTTTGGTCACGCTTTGGATTGCGGGCGTCTTCGGGGCAGTAACACGCACATGGCACGCCAGAGTCCCCAGAGACAGTCAGGGAGTGTTTGTTTGGACAGAAGACAAGATCAGCTGCTGCTTGTCTGAGGCATTGACGGATTCAGAAGAAGGAAATATGAAGACTGTATATCTGTGTACCTGAAGTACTGCTCAGCACTAACAGTGAGCCGCTGACTGTCAAAGTGTGTTTCATGAAAATGGACATTTCTAGGAATTTAAAGGAAGTGTGTGAACGTCTGATCATACTTCATTCAAACATACCTGTGTCATGTAGACAATGACTCTGCATGATCAGCGTGCGCTTGATATGTCTTAGATAGATAGAGATATATATTCATGAACTCTCTCTGCTCATCTGGTTCAATTCTACCATTGGTAATAACAAGCTATGACATTCACGGCTCCACATGAACCCATTTAAATGTGTTGATTAGTGCAGGCACAGGGACACGTGTGTTGTGCTGTGTTGTGTAGCGCTCAGCTCAGAGTTCAGTTCAGTCAGCACACAGAAGCCAAACTCATTTTCTCTTTGTTTGGTAAAATAAAAAATAAAATTAGCTATGAAAGCAGCAAACCTTGGTAGTAGCGGCCCGTGAGGAATGCTGGGTAGTTTAGAGCATTGATCCCCAACCCGTGGGCCGTGGGTCATTTGGTACTGGGCCGCACAGAAAGAAAAAATAATTTCCATTATTTTATGATGAAAAAGTGGATTTACGTTCATTATTATTGTTATTATTATTATTAAAGAGAAAATAGCACAGTTTTTAATGCCGATCTTATTATTTGATTTTGTTTTTATCTGCTACACCTTTAGATTGGGCCGTGAAAATATTGTCAGACATTAAAGGTTGGGGACCACTGGTTTAGAGTGTTCAGTAAAAACGGCGGTGAGGCGGCACAAGGCAGACACGGTCTTGCTCCTGCTTCCACTACATGATACAAAGAGCCGGTGAACGCTCGCTGTGCTTTTTATCCGTGTTGTGTGCTTAAGTGAATAAGTGCATCTGGGGACGCAGTTTAAGTGTTGCTGTGTGTGTGTGTGTGTGTGAACTGAAGTCATGGTGTTATTACTGGGATGGAGCGAGGTCCCTCTGCCATATGCCGCTCCAGTATCTGTTTGAGTCGGAGGATGAAGTGAATCATAACAAAACAGCCATTGCTGCAGCGCTGGCAGAGCGCAAATTGCTTTCTTTCACACAAACGCTCCGGCCGTGTTTGAACGAAGCCTGTCCACGTAGGTCAGAACAGGACGTGCGTCATGGACAGTGAGGGACCTGCAAATGTCTGACAGCCAAAATGTTGTGTTGTTTCATGACATGGAGAGAGGAGTTAGAAGAGAGGACGCCTCAAACTGGAAACAAGGTCGTTACGGCTCTTTGACCTGGGAATGTCTCCACCATGACGATAGAAAAACAGCCGTTTAATGAGTCCTCTGAATGTGGGACAGGGATGGATTGATGATGTCTGTAGTTGTCAGTGATAAAGCTTCCTCACATGTAGTGATATTACGTAATGCTGCTTTAGTAGCAAACAGCTCCTGCTCTGACAACGTGACCCACAGAGGGAAACACCCCTGTCCTATATGTCATTAGTGTCAAGGATCAGAAACAAATTACTGTATGTATGGGTTCAAGTCCCCTTTCTGTCTCTGTGACGAACCCCGCCTCTCGCCACATGACAGCTGGGATTGGCTCCACCCCTGTGACCCAGTGATGGACAAGAGGTTGAAGATGAATGAAGAACAACCTCCTCCTCCTCCTCCTCTGTCTCTCCACCAGCTCTGTTGCTCCTGGCCTGTTGTCTTCCCAGAACCCACCTGTGCATGAAGGGGGCGGGGGGAACAACGCCTTGAAACGCGAGAGAGAGAGGCAGGGGGGAGATGTGCTGAAGAGAGGGGAAGGAGGCGAAGGAGGCAGGAGAAATAGCCAGAGGCGCTCCTTCGCTCCGTGTCTCCCCACATGCCAGGCAGAGGCAGCGCTGGATGCTAATTACTTATTAGATTGCAGAGATGCGTGGTGGGGTAGCACGGCTAATTAGCTTAGTGCTCTGCTAAAACGAAACGTCTTCATGCTCATGCTGCTTACGCTACCCCCCCCCCCATGAGGCCGGTCAGGCTCGATCCGAGCAAAGCCGACCTGAGTGATGGGCAGTAAGTGAAGGACGAAACAGGGGCAGCTGGAAAATGCAGCTGACGTCCCAGACAGACAGGAGCAGGGATAAGGCCGCCTCCCTCAGACAGCCCTAATTATCCCGCTGACCTTTCCCGCAGACGAGGAGGGAGGGAGGAATGCGAGCTGCTCTCCACGTGACTCAGACTGACGGATCAGAAACCAGCCGTCACAACATCATCGGCGACCAATGTTTACGCTCTCACACAAGCACCGCCCCCTGGAACAGCCCCTCAGCTCCTGTGTGAGAAGATCAGACCAGTGGGTGACCAGTGGGTGACCAGTGGGTGACCAGGCGGCGTTTGGACGCGTGCGCTCTCTCACTCCACCCCCTAGTTCATGCTGATTTTCAGTTGGTAAAAACACATTGGACACAGGCTGAGCTCCTGCACCTGCAGCCAGTGTCCTAGACCTAGCTTGTGATGGCCGTGCACCGGTGTGGTTGATGACATCACTGATGACCAGCAGAAGGCCTCTGGGTTCATCAGGGTCCTGGAATGATTGACCCCTGTGATGAGCAGCAAAAGGAATGAGGACAGAGGGACGGCCTCCACAGCATCTGATTTCATCCCAGGCTCATCCCAGTCCCAGACACACAGAGTGTGACCTGAGGACGAAGAGAAGAGAGCGGTTATATAAGAGGGTGATTTGAATTGGGATTTGAACCAAAGCGAACCTGCAGCATGGAAACTCCAACAGGAGCAGAACGGTTGAATCACGTCACTGCTCACGTGGAATAACGTGAATACAAACCCAACTGTGACCGGACTGAAAAACACAGTAGACCCTGTACTTCTACACAATGCTGATGATTCCCCCCCGACATTATGAGAGGGTTGTATCTTTGATCCTTACATGGTTGTCATGGAAACAAATGGAGCAAAGTCAGCTCAGTTAAAGCCAAACTGAACAGACAGAAACACTGGTCACTGTTTCTCACACACACACACACACACGTCAGTGGTGCCTGTATGCTCGGCTTTAAGATGCTTTAGTGTGCGAGAGATGCATTTATTCAACAACTTCACTCCAGTCACAAACAGACCACCTGTCTTGCGTCTGGTTGTGAGGAAGTGAGCAGTGACAATAGACGGGTTCAGCAGCCCGATCCAACGCAGGCTCCTCACACTGCGTTTGGTGGCGTAGCCCCGAGCCACTGTGCGTCTTCTCTGTCCAGGCTCTTACGTCCTCTGGCACGGCTCAGTGTTGTCTCAGAACACTGAGCGAGCACAATCAGGTTTTTAGGTTTGCGGGAAATCGAGAGATTGCTGTCCAAATTCAGTTGGCCCGATTTATTGTTTGTGACTGAGAACTCGCGCCGCTGCTTTTCCAGTAAGCATCAGATCAATTTGCCATCCAAATCATATCATCTCTTATCATGGGATTTGTCTGATGACTCTGAACATTGTCCAAGACAAGACATGTTTCACCAGCAACTGAGATGCACCTAAGATGACCCGTGACCCCAGACAGTCAGTTCTATAAAAACCATGTCTGTAACCTCCTGTGGGGGGTGAGGAGACACTCATGTTGTTTCCATTCTCTTTATTTTCAGAATGTATTGAGATGATCCAGACTGAGAATATCTTTCTACATCAGCCCACTGATGTGATTTAAACGTGCCTGACAGGTGCCCATGATGCAGGAAGGTGGAAAGTCAAGTGGTTTTTAGTGTTTCAATCATCAGTCGTTAGCTTCTTTCATCAGCATTTGAAGCTGAGCCGCCTCCTCTCCAGGTTCAGCTTCTCTGTTCATGCTCAGCATATAGACTCACCCCCCCCCCCCCCCCCCCCCCCCCCCTTCTCTGTTCATGCTCAGCATATAGACTCCCCCCCCCCCCCCCCAACCTGAGCCAGCACGCACCTGTCGGCCATGTCACGTGTCACGCCTTGATCGTGGATCGTGTATGAGATCAGTGCTTAATGGAGCAGAATGGAATCTTTTAGTACTGACAACCCTCGGACACGCCCCTTTCTGCTGCAGCCACATTGGAAATCTCCATATCACTTTTGGGAATTGAAACCAGCGCAGATTCAGCAGTGGAATGAATAAAGAAATCAATCAATCAATGCAGTTTTGCATGTTGAGCTTTAGCTTCAGAACACTGCGGCATCGTGGGGGGGGGGGGTCCAGCCGCTGAAGAGCCAGCTGTGTTTTCTCAAAGTCAGCGTATGTGGAAGATGTTTGCCCGTAACACAGCTCGATATTTGCTGCAGTGAAAAGGTCTCGTTGAAAACAATTTAATTTAATGTCAAACCCAACGCCTGCCCTGCTGGGTGTTTTTATACATACTTTAATGTACTGCACCTCATAGTACATGGATGAATTCATTCATTTGTTAATTGTGTTCGCTGGGGCTCAGTTGGGCCAGTGCAGGTATTGATGCTGCCCTCACCTCCCGTCAATAAACTGCCCCCGGGGGCCGAGGCTGTGATTTCATTACACCTGCTTTTCATTTACACTCACTTCAAAGTCAATTACAATCACCTCCAATTCCATTAATATCTCGTATTATTGAGGAGCAATTTCCTCTTTCTTGTCTTCATCACGCAGAGGAAGCATCCTCCTCTCCGCCTGCTCCTGCACCTGTCCCCCCCCCCCCCCCCTCCTGCACCTGTCCCCCGCCCCCCCCCCCCCCCCCCCCCCCCCCCCCCCCCCCCCCCCCCTGCTCACACCAGCATCTTCCAATTAGCCAGAAAGCACAGCCTCCGTTAAATGAGTCCATATTTGATCTCATAGCCTCCACCCACTGCCTCCGACCTCAGAGTACCCAGCAATGCGCTTGTTGTGCTGTTAGAGAAGAAAACTGACAGCTGTGTAATGACACCGAGGGTGGGAGGAGGTTACATCTCTGTGTGTGTGGAGACTCAGCAATGTACTTTTTCTCCTTTTTAACTTTGTTTTTCCTTCATCACCTCTTTTTAATCGTTCGAGGGACGTAGGCACGTGGGCTTGTGTCTGCGCACAGACAGTACAGGGGTTCTTTACACCAGGTGCTGGAAAATCCTGGGACAGATGCATTGTGGGTGGGTGGCAGTGGGAGGGAGGACGGTGGGGTTCCTTGGAAGGAGCCTTCAGGCCCCTGGAGATGAGTGGCAGGAAACCCTGTGCTGCTAATTAACGTAGTCCCTGGTTAAAGAGAAGCTCTTTTCTCTCTAACAGTGTGTGTGTGTGTGTGTGTGTGTGTCGTATACTGTATGTGCATGTGCATGTGTGTTCTCAGAAGTAGAAGCGCTTCACAGAATAAATTACAGCTTCTCCTTGAGGGTTTGAAGGGGACTGCATGAATTTCACAGCTGAACAATCATCAGTTCCCACTTGACACACACACACACACACACACACACACACACACACACGGAGCCCCCCTCCATGAGCTGAGGTGCGTCAGAGACCCAAGCTGCAACAGTCTGGATAATTCAGTTGTTTGACTTCATTTCACTGGAGGAAAAGAAACCCTTCCGTCCCAGTGTGTACAACTTCATGTTCATGTACTTCCACATATTTAAACACAGGCACATCATTTCTGGCCTAAATCAAAGGTCAGGTCTGTGTGTTGGTGGACCGACTGAAGTCATGACTCCTGAGATGGTGAATGTGCAAGTGTGCACCAAATGTGCAAAGTGTGCTCGACACTGCAAGTGAAGGGAACATCTCAGGGGGTAACGGCATCGTCACTGGTCGCACCCTGTCATGGCGGGATCGTTTGTGATGCCACTTGCCTGTGTGCTCACAGCTGAGGTGGGGCTGTAAAAACCACGCAAACAACGGCTGCTTCAGGGATGTACAGTACATATACACACGTATAAATACACACATTGAAGGACAGGGTTATGCACGGGCACACAGGGCTTGTTCCTTGGCCATGTTTTCCCCCCCATGCCCCCAGGTCCTGGCACACACACACACACACACACGTCCTCAGCTCTGTCCCTAAAGTACAGGCCTTCAATTGGCAGGTGCACACAGTGTGAAATAACACCGGGGGGGGGGGGCACAGCTGCACCACTCCACTGCATGTAGAACTGTTGGTGTGCAGGGGGGCGGGGCCGGCTGTGATTAATCCAGTGTTTACACCCAGGGTGCCGGCGTTCACCCTCCCGTTAATCCGTCCTGCTGACGATTGGCTGGGCCCGATGTGAAATGAGGCGTGGAGCGGCATCGTTTATCATCGGGGCTGATGAGAGCGGCGTGGGGGCCGCCAGCCAATAGGATGCCACCGAGGCAAACGAGCCACAGGAAGTCATAAAGTCTGAGAAATTTAAGGCCATAAAGAGCATTTAAGTACGTTATAAACAATGTGCGGAGGTTTTATTTGTCCAGTCAGGGTTAGAATGACACTGGCCTTTTCAGATGGAATCACAGCGTTGGCAGAAATCTCTGCTTTTATTTTGCAGCAGTGTAAAGCACAGCAGGTGAAGGGCCGCTCCAGTGTTTTCAGCTAAGACACATATTGTCCCCAACAACACGTGCACTTCCGCAATAGTGAGGCGGCTGTGTAAAAGCGGAGGTGTTGTTCACCAAACTCTGGCGAGTTGAGTCTCTCCCACGTGAGGTTTACGGCTCCGTTAAACACATGGAAACCAGCGCTGCCTGGAAGTAAATGAGTCAGGCCAGAGGCTGATTGGCTGCATTGTAAATCGTGACAAATTGCAAGTGTTGGAGGATTTGTGACACTGATGATTCTGCATTACCACCTGACCTCGTCGTCCTAACAACAACCGTCCCGAGGCTCCACGCTGCTACTAGTGTCGTGTTTCAGGAGGGATCCATGAATGTCAGAGTGGTAAAACACAGAACCATTCCCTGACGCGAGCCTGGACTTGCAGGGACTCGAGAATGTGCTGTGCTGTTGGAGAGACAATAGTTGCAAATGGTATTTTTAGCCTGGATTTTTCAGAGGTCTTTTCTGAGGCCTGCGAGACGCCGTCTGCTCTGTCGCCTCACTCTGCTGAGTCTCGGCTCGTCCCAGCAGGCCGGGCTGAGGCACACTAAATGGATTATAGCGAGGATGTGGCTACACTGATTCAGAGCACAATGCTCTCCCCTCGGTCTGTTCAACACCCTGCACACTTGGCACCTGCAACGGAAAGGAGCTAACTTGAGTGTTTGCGTGTCGGCTCTCTGTGCAGTGGACAGTGGACAATATTCCTTTAACCTGACCCCTCCCACAAATATACGAGACCCCCTGAAGTTTATAATTCCCATATTCCCAGCTCTACCTCAGAGATCCCTCAGAGATCCCTGCCCCGGTCCAGGGAGCTGCAGGGTTCCTCGTGCTGGAGATTAAGACGACTGCTTTTGTCAAAGTCAGTCAATGGGCGACTCACCGTTTGTGAAGGCTCTGTGCTGGTGTGTGTGTCTTCTGGTTCTTATTATTCTACGCTGCGTCTTTCTCAGCCCGGCTCATTCTTATTCCTTTATTGAGCTTCTCCCTCTTCTTCCCAACATCTCGCCGTAGCATCTTGATCTAACTGACAGGCGGAGAAATCTGCCGTGTGATTCCGAGAGAAGGAGTCTCCGCCCTGGAGAAGCTTTACAAATGAAAGTTTAAGGGATATTTTTCCATCTTGTGTGCCGATCAGGCTGGAAGGAGACTGGGACTCTGGAGCTGAACTGGTCCATCAATGAACAGTGAGCATTAGCTTGATGCTACGTGTTCCAGTCCATACGGGCGTTAGTTGAAGACCTTCGAATGTTACACATCTACACATCTACACATCCTTTGGGGCTTTCGATCTCTTCTCCTTTCAGCGCAGCAAACAGATGCATTAACGTGGGTCTGACCTTTTCCAGGGGAACGCCCCTCGCGTGTTTTCACTCTTCCGGCTCGGAGAGTTCAATCTATATTTGTGAAAGGAAACAGAAAGGCCTGGATCCAGTCCAGCAGTGAGTCATGAACCGTCCACCATCTCTTTTGAATTGTGCCCCAACCATCTTCATTTAATTGCTGATCCCATTGAGTCCCCGACGGTTCACCTTGGTTCTCGTGAATATGCTGCTTTTATTTCACGTCCGGCTCGTCCCCGCACCCCCCCTCACCTGTTTATTTACAAACAGCGCTGCCTCTCCGGGGAAGTGATTTGGCTCGTGAAATTAATCTGTAATCCCATTTTGACATCATAATACACAGGGACGCAGCGTCGTCCACAGCGATGCCGTGGCGGGACGTTCTGTCTGTGACTCTGTGGAAGCTGATTGGTTCAACATCTTTCTTCTGAACCTCGGTGGGAAAATGTACTGGGCTGCATATCTGATGAGTTGAAGGTCAGTCGGGCCTCGTAAACAGTGCGAGGGAATCAATTCAGTTTGACACGTCTGAGTGAACAAGTCAGGAGGGGGGTCCTTCTTCATGCATTGAATCCTTGTCTCAAATAAGTGTTATATACACTATCATCTGTCATTGTATAGATGTGTAGGTCATAAGGTCAGGCATGTTTCTCGAGGCAGCTGTCACCACCTGCCAACGCCTCATCACGTCCACAAACCATTGATTCACAAAACAAATGGGAGCTTTAATTTGTGTGCTCTCAAGAAAAAGACTCTAAAAAACAGACTGCTGTCAGTATTTCCTGGAAGCAGTGCACCTGCTGCAGTGTGTGTGTGTGTGTGTGTGTGTGTGTTGCCCTCTATCAGTAACAGCCTTCTGCTGATGTGTCAAATTCTGGTGATGTTATTTGCCGCTCTGCGTGCAGCGTGCGGCCGGCCGCCGTGGGAGTGTGCAGGGCAATAACTGTGGGTTAGGGAAGCAATAACTCCATCGGCTCTCTCATCAAATCAGTGGCGACTGATGCGGAATAATCAGCAATTGAAATCAGTGGCAGGAAAAGAGCTGAACCCGCAAAATGAGAAATGCCATCACGAGAAGAGCAATAATAAAAGAATCAATGAAGTGCAGTTGTTGCACTTCTTGGAGGCGGGAAGACAATTGAGACAGAGCTCTGCATGCATTTATTTTTTTTATTTTTCTTCAAAGCAAGACAAAGACGAGAGTTTAGCTGCAATTGTGGGGCAGCTCTGCCGCGTCGTCGCAGGAGATCTGGACTGGACTGTGGAGTCACTGTGATCCAGGCTGCAGTTCCCTGGGTGGCCTCTAGGGGCAGCCCCCATTGACTCCCATGTTAAAATGTTTCAGAGCAGAATTTAACCTGTTTGCAGCCTGGGACAAACCACGGCTTTGACCTTATGACCTCTGCTCTCGCTTCAGGTCAACACCGTTTCATTTTTATCAATGTTGGAAATTCCGTATAAATTAAGGCGTGGTCTCTCGAGTGACACCTGGTCGCTCCGTGGGTCAGCTCCGCCTCTTTTTCCATTCATTGGTTAGAAAGGAATAAAGGAAGTGAGTTTGAGCCTCAGATCAGCTCCTCAGGAACCCACGGGTGACGTCACGGACCCCACGTCCATCTGTATAAACACCCTGTGGTAGAGAGTGGAAACAGTAGTTCACCCCCGGGGAGCTGAAGCGTTGACGTTCCACTTGGTGGCCGAGGAGGAGGCGCAGGTTGCCTCTTAATCACAAGCTGTTGGCCCCCCCCTAACCCTGTCCACACGTTCACGCGTCCTAGAGCGAGACACTGAACTGCAGTAGTTTGAGGGTAGTATGAGTGAGTGAAGTAGAGGAACTGCAGTAGTTTGAGGGTAGTATGAGTGAGTGAAGTAGAGGAACTGCAGTAGTTTGAGGGTAGTATGAGTGAAGGTACTGCGTGTACACAGACGCATCCTCTGTTGTCTTCCTGTTCCATTGGACTTAACCCTTTCAACTGGAATAAAGTCAGATGATTATCCATTAAAATGTGACACTGATTGTTGCCTAGCAACATCAGCGATATGAGTCATCTGTGACTTGATGCTCGGGGGAGTTGGACGGTGGACACAAACCAGACTACTAGCAATAATAAGGACTTTAGTTTCCTGTGTGTCTCTGATGTGGTGAACCAGCTGTTACCAGCCACTAATGCAGAGCAGAGCAGATCACTGAGATAAAGGCCCTGCTCTCTCTCTCTCTCTCTCTCTCTCTCTCTCCTCTGGTGAACGTCACGACTCAGAATCAACTAAATCAGGAAATTCACTGAAGTGTTGGAGATCCAGAGTCACAAAATAAACCGAGTGTTGCTCTCTCACACATTCTCAATCCAAACTGAACTTAACTTTATGATTGGGAGGTGATTAACCCGGGCTCAGGTGCAGTGACTCATCGTGGCGCTCGCCGCTCGCCTCTCGCCGCCTTGTGTCCGTTTCTTTTCAGGGGAGTTGGTGAAAAGCAAAGCCGTGTGTTTTCCTCCGCTGTCACAGTCACAGTCATTGTTTTCCTCTCTAAATTGTTGTTGTTCCACCCGTGACCCATTTTCTCTGAGCCAGCCACCCACACACACACCTACACACGCACTCACACACTCACACACACACACACACACACACAGGAACACATCATAGGGGACAGCAGCACATCTATTGTGATACGTAAAACCCGGAGCTGCAGCGATATGCCGGCACGCCCACGTGCACACCAGCAGGAATGTGGGACATCCAAACAGCTTTTATTCAAGTGTTTTGTCCAATAATCAGGTGTTGAGCTGCAACTCCTCCCTCTCCCTCTCTGAGAGGACGTGGCGCTGCACTGAAGCACGACTGCAGGAGGCAGGGAGTCAGCGCTGGCGACACTGGTCGAGCTGAGATCATTTGTGGGGCATGGCTGTGGTTTGGCCGGCTCACAGTGTGTGCACGTGAAACAAGCGTCCGTCCCCTGATCCACACATCCACAGGGAATGAAGTCCCTTTGAATTCCACAAAGAACACACAACCATAAGATGCAGACCCCCCCCCACACACACACACACACACGTCTGACCTTTGACCTTTGAAAACCTTCGCACCACTGCAGAGCGCTCAACTCTGTGGTAACGGTGGACATTTTGTTTTCCTAGTCTCTCGTTCATTTCCACACACCGGTGAGAGCTGTGTGTGTGTGTGTGTGTGTGTGTGTGGAGGTGCTCAGAAAGTCATTATGCTGGTAATGGGAAGGCCTGAGGAACGTGTGCAATGAGAGCGACTCAGCTTATCTCAGCCAGACTGGCCTGACTGCCATTAATTACCTGTTCCCGGCTGTGAGGAGGCAGCGCTCCACCCTCCGTCCTTCCTCCACCCTGCACTTATCTCAGCTCACTGGGCTCAATGAGGACTGATAGTGGAGAATGTCCCTCTGCAATAATTTGTTAGGATTTTTAATCAGCTATCAGCGATGCCTGAGGACGGCCGCGGTGTCCACTCGGTCAGTCGCTGAGATAAGCAACAAGTCGCTTTCATTTGCCAGCGCCCGATGAAGCCGATGCTGATCTGGTGAGGACAGTTTCCAACCGTTGATTCTAATCTGGAGCCGAGGCTCAAACAAAGTCCACAGTGAACTGGCCCCTGCCCTTTGATGTGTCTTTGAACTCAGAAACTGAAAGATGACGCTGACTGGAGCTCCTTGCTTCACTTCCCACAACGTCAACGATGAAGCCATCGAGGAAACTCTAGGAGAAAAACAATGAAAATCAGGATCATCTAAAAACCGATAACATATCTAACAAGTTGTTTCCAGGTGGTAAAGATCCCACCAGAGTCACTAGTACTTTCCTATGTACTGTAGGGTTTTACTGTGTACAGATACCTCACAACAGGTAAAAAGCTGTTTGCTATAAGAGCACACGTCAACATCTGCCTCATATGTTGTTTTGGATTTTGTGGCGTGGCAGCAGAGCCACTCCTGCCTCTAAAGAAACGGCCGATTACAGTGCAGCAAGGACTATTGAGGCTGTGACAACTGTGGAATACGCATGGGATGTTCTGGGTCTAGCCTTTCATGCACTTTGCATAATGAGCTGTAACGTTTGGTTAAAAGCACGCCCTGAGAGCAGGAACTCACTGTGGCGTTTAGTGGGCGGGAGCGCGTGTTCAGGCTCTGGAGCGAGGGGAGAGCGACTAACACACACCTTCTTTTACGTGTGTGTGTTAGTCATACCGCTCATCTCTGTGAGGCTGATCGATGACAGACCGCTCGGCTCCTGAGAAGCAGAGTAGCTCGTCTGATCGTGCACGGTAGTGTGTGAGTGCGCAGCGTGATGAGCCCCCACACACTAACTTTGACTGAGTTCCCTCTCATCACGTTTCCAAGGGTAAATCTCTGTTTGTCTCCAATTTGTCTCTGCAAAGAGTCGACATGGTGGAAGGCGTGATCCTCATGCTCTCTCTCTCTTACACACACGCAGACGTTCGTGTTTGCTATTTATTTTTTTTCCAGTGTGTGTTTTAATTAAAAAGCATGTGTTTCTATTTCCGTGCCTCACGCTGCTGTGGACATCAGCCTGGACCTGACGTCCCCCGTCACTGGAACGCTAACGATCTCTTCTGGTCTCTTATGTCGTGAAGCTACAAACGTTGTCGTTGACTCTCTGTCAAGTTTCAATCCTTTACGTACTGTTTTTAGAGGCGTTTATGGAAGCGTTAATAGACAGACAGGCAGTGCTTGTCTTCACTCTGATCAATGCACTGATGTTAAGTCACTGTGACACTGCACGTGCATCAGGCGCAGGTTTTTACGACACCGACACGTGGACTTGAAGGCAGCACCAGAGCTGCATCGGCACTTTGGGTTTTTTCAGGTGCCAGTTGAGAAAGCCTCTTCCTCCGTGCTCGTGCTCGTGCACGTGTGAACTCTGTCAGTATTAGCATGTGCCAGCAGTGTTAGCCAGGCCTGGGGGGGGGGGGGTTCTTGGCCTTCTCCGTGATCACTCTCTTGCTCACCTCATTAAGTTGCCACCTCCGACTCAATTATTCACACCATTTAGCACTTAGTCCTGCGTTCCGTCTCTCGCTCTCGTTCTCTTCATCTCTAACCCTCTCTCTCTCTTTCTCACCTCCCACCTCACTCCCATCCTCCGCAGTACTTCACGTACCACTGTATTCAGCGACTGCATGTTGCTGGTACGGTCCTGAGCAGCACCAGGGCCCCGGCCACCGTCGGGCCCCGGCCAATCGAGCGCGCCGCCACAGATGTTGACCGAGCTCATTAGGTAAATGGGCCTCAAATGGATTTGGGTCGATAGCCTGTTGTCAGTGAGGCTGTGCGTCCAGCGAGGCCGGCTCCAGGGGCCCGGGGCTAACGGCTTGAATAAATGCAGCGTGTGGCCTGTCAGATAATGCCAGTCTTTGCAGATGCTTAGGGGGATTAGTCAGGACTGGAGTTTAGCTATTTACTGAGCTAATGTTGATTCCCAGCAGGGGGTTACCTTCTAGATGAAAACAATTTAGAGTCGCTACAGCCAATTACACCCCCCCCCCCCCCCCCCCCCAGCAGCTTCTCCCCCCCCCCCCCCCCCCCATATGCTTTAGGTGTGCTGTTAGCCCTGCCTGTACCCTCTGTGTTATATATATATATATACAACACACAGTACATCATCCCAAGGCACTGTACAAATTGATAGTAAATATTTCCTTCATCTGTCATGCTTTGCTTCGCCCCCTCATTAAAGCACCAGTGGGCTGCTAATTAAGTTCTCATTATGAGCTGGGCTAATTGGCCGTGAGTCTGTCAGGGACCAGGAACCCAGTGATCACATCTGAACTTCCCAACGTCGCACTTTGTCCAGGGAGCGTGAGTCATTACACGTAACGCAGCCTGTTATTTATTCACGTTTTCACCAACATACTTGATGTGGACCGTGTGCTGAATATTGTGACCCCGCCTCCTCCTCAATATGGCTTCAGATGGAGTTTGTCATAGTATAGAGTATGATAGTCATGCTTGTGTATCTTATGTAGTACATGTGGCCCAGACATTTGAGCAGAGGGAGCGTCTCAAGGTGGTTATAACAGATATATGTTCAGCACTGCTTACTCTAAATCACAACCCACCCCCCCACCCCCAGACGTGCACGCCCCTGGGTGCTCCTGATGCATCGTGCTTAGCGAGCTCGGTCCGACGCAGGCACCGTGGAAACGCTGCTGTCAGAGTCATGGAGCAGTTGTGGGCGTGTCACAATGAACACGTAATAACACAATAACACAATAAATACGTTACACGTTGGCTCAGTAAACACGCTTCATTACAGTCTTTTATTTTCAGACGGCAGAGACGCATCCAAATCAATTCCTGCTTGCCCTTTGATCCAGAGCCGTGCACGTTCCACGGGCACTGGTGTGAGGCCCCGGAGAGACGAAGATGATGGCGCAGTCATTATATTAGTTATAATAGCAGTTAGCATATATTATCTGCTAACACAACACAGCCCACGCTCCTCTTGTTTTATAATGTTCCCTGACGTCTGTAGCCGCCAGGTGAGAGAGGTGGGGGGGGGGTTAACATTAGATAAAATAAAAATAAAGAATAATCAAGTGTTTGGTGATGTCACTCATGATGTCATGTCTGACGACCGGAGACCTCAAATGCCACATCCATCATCTGCCTGCCAATTATCATCAGCCTCACCTGTGCTGCCACTGAAACTCCCTCACACACACACACACACACACACACAGGCTCAGGCTGTCACTTCTCGTAGGACTTATAGAGCTCAAATGTTCCTGTCACTTCCTCGGCCCTTCCAGGTGACGGCAGCAGAACAAAGGTGAACCTTGCATCCGCCATTTTTGATCTGCCTCACTGGATTATTTCAGAGCAGTGTTATTCCCATGGTTCACAGCTGCTAATGAGGCCGTGTGAAGGTGTGTTTGTGGCTCACTGCATGTCACCGTGTTGAGGTGTCTCACCTGAGAACTGTGCACGTGAGGTTTACAGCCTCCTACACAGGAGTGAGTTTTCTTTCGGTCTTTCTTAGCTTTGTTGGGTCACTGCAGTAATCTGACCTCCTCAGACACAGCGTCGGTGACCAGGTGCAGGGATGAGCTGCTCACCTTCAGCATGACCGTTGGATTCTCAGTGGGTTCAGGGAAGAATGCATCTTGATGACAGGGTTATTGTGCAATCACTGTCAGACTAATGGGGGCTGGACCCCCCCCCCCCCTCAAAGGGGTTTTAAAATAACTGGAAGCCAGACAAAACCAAGATTGGTGAGTTAGACTTAAGAATGTCCATAAAATGATCTACTGGCTAATAACTGGAGAACAGCTTCAACACTCTGGGCTCAGCCGTCTCACTCCATGATGGCTGCTTGTCATTTTTTAATGGGCTATTTAATGTGGAAGAATTAGTGTTAAGGTTATGGCGAGGTTGGGTGAAGGGGCCAGGGAACACGTTCTGTCAGCGAGCCTCCTCACAGCGTGTGTGTGTGTGTGTGTGTGTGCTCGTCACAGCAACATAATGAAGGTGTCTGCTGCTCACTTAGCTGAGTCGGACTCTTTCTGTGGGATCTGTGGCCAGGCTCGTCCAGTCGCAGCGAGCAGGCCGTTTAACGCTGCTGCGACTCCAGAGGAGCCAGAGCGCTCAGGGTCAGAGAGGCCGCGTTAAAGGAGCACGCCGCCACTTCTGGAAAACACGTGTGTTTGCTCTCTGTCACGTCTAAACAGAAGACAAATATCAGAGTCATCTTTCAGTGATGGTTGGGAGCAGGAGGTGAATCCTGTCGTCACGGTGTGTGTGTATAAAGCATAAAGCACATATAAAGCATTCTGTTCTATTCTGTTCTATGAGCTAAAGAGCAGGAGAGTTCAGCCTCAGCTGTCGTGGGACACGAGTGTCTCATGAACGGTAAACGTCTCATGTTGACGTCGCTCGCCTCGTGGTGAGTGTTTCACACGTTTACACAGCTCAGGGTTTTCTCTGAGAATTTTTTAAGTGGCAGTTTGAGGATGGGTGGCGTTTCCGTGGAAACCTCGTGCGATGGAATCAATGACCTCAGAGGTGTCCGTGGTCGCACATCAACGCACGGTGTGTCCTCATGAGGGGAACGCCACTGACTGAGTCTGGAATGGGCTGTACATATCAGTGGAAGAGCACAACCCTAATCCCCCCCCACCACCACTTGAACTGGTCTCCTGCTGGTCGTGTTTATGTGACCGGTCCCTCAGGCCTGTATGACACCATGTGGCTACACATTAAACAGGCAAAGCAGACAGCACGTTAATAACGTAGGGTGATATGCATAAAGGAGCGTAAGGGAGCCAGTCGGCGGCTAATGGCTGTGCACTCTGGGCTGGGAGCCGAGCACGTGGCCGTGCGTACATCACTGAATCAGCAACAGTTGTGTTGTAACGCTGTGGAACACAGTGAATGGGTTTAAATGTGCTGAACGCACACTGGGCTCCAATGTTGCCCGGTCAGAGAACGCCATTCCAATGCAGTCAGATGCAGGAAAGTCATGCACGCGTGAGGCAGGTGCTCCACAGTCGTCCCTCTCCCCTACGAACTCTCCTTTCACTCCATTTATCTCATTATGTCCTGGCTATCTCCAGTGGCGGTGAAAACGAAGTGTTAATCTCTCTTCTCATCAATCTCAGCCCGAGTCTCTGCTTGCATCGCAAAATGATGACTGGCACTTTTACTTGTTTGTAGAAATAAGTGTGGGGGCTAAATTGAATTTTAATGGATCGTGCATCCCTGCAGTGAAAGGTGCAATCCATTACTGAATGATTGTAATGTTATTTGTTGCCAGTGCTGATTTATGGTGCCGACAGTGCACGGGGCCAGAGGTGGGCACGGTGGGGAGGAAGCTCTGTGGCGTGTTGATGGAGTTTTGAGAGAAGCCTGTTAGCGGTTTATTCAAGGAAAGGAAGTGGGTGTTTGACGTCGTTCTACAGGATCAAAATGCGTCGATGCGTTGACACGCACGCGATCAGTTTCCTTCTGGTGTGGGTGTGGCCATCAGGCTGAGCTCGTGTTCAGACCAGTACCTTTAACCTGTAGGTCCTTTAACAGCTGCTTTGAACTGCTCCTCAGTCACCTCAGTCGAGTCATTGCTATAAAAAGATCAGAGTTGCAGGGTCTCAGTCATCAGATGTGAACACTTAAAGCTGGATCCCTCAGGATGGATGTTAATGCTGTCGTCGCCATGGTTACAGCTGAGTGGTGCGTCAGGTACGTGGTGATCTTTTGTTGCGGCTCAAAGACACTCAGACCCATCAAATTCATGCTACTATTGCTATCAACCCAGACACTCATGGCTGGGCACAACTTAGAGAACAGGTCAACAAGGTCAACAAGATTTAGAAAAAAACAATCCTGGAATGTTAATTCATCCTGATTCCTTTTAAAACGACACTCAGGGATTTAACAGAAGAAGCCGACACTTCCCGTCAGAGTTAGTCGTGTGCAGCATGCACCACCTCTGCATCACACCACATCTGGACCAGTTGTCTAATGATCCACAGCGTCTCCTGTCTGTGTTGAGGGTTCCCAGAAAAGTTCTCATGGAGCCACAGGACTGTGGTCTAAATATGGTCTGCTAGCCGTGAACATGTCTCCTTTAGCTCCGCCCCCCCGCCGCTCTAAGCAGCCACAACAAGAGGCTGAGGGCTGCAGTACCAGCCGATGGGAGGAGCCTCCGACGGCGTGCGTGAGCCGCTGAAGGCGATGGCTGTGTTTTCCCCAGAGACTGGAACTGAAAATCAATGCAGGCAGCTTAGGGCCCGTTTGAGGGGCCGGACCCCCTGCACCCATTCATCAGCCAGCAGTCTGCCACCTCACTCACAGTGTGTGTGTGTGGTCACACCAGCGTGCACACACAGTTTGAACTGTCAGTCACATGGACACTTGGAGCAGTGCCCTCAGCAGTAACCATCATCATCCTCTCTGATGAAGCTGAACTCCGATGTGCCGTGCACCTGCCGTGCACCTGCCGTGCACGTGCCCAGTGGTGTGATGCCTGAATGATTTCCCCTCATAGGCTGTGGAATCTAATAAAGGACATTCTGTGTATTTTTCCATTTCGGTCCTTATGAGGTGGAGGAATAATATTGAACGTCTATATGAAGACCCCCCCCCCCCCATCATAAAGACACGGCTTTGATCATCTCACTAATAAAGGACATTCTGTGTATTTTTCCATTTCGGTCCTTATGAGGTGGAGGAATAATATTGAACGTCTATATGAAGACCCCCCCCCCCCATCATAAAGACACGGCTTTGATCATCTCAGTGATTTCCTCCCAGGGTCACTTCGCTGTCAGTTCTGTTCGTTTATTCTCTAAACTCCAGCGTTGTTGGAATTAAATGCTACCTTGTTTTTTTAATGTTTATTATATTTTAAAGAAGAAGAACAGTAATGGTGGACGATGCAGCCGTCGAGGAGGATTTGAACAAAGCAAGGTCAAAAGGATTGAACGCCATGAAAATGAAATGTTTTTATTTCCACAGTCCGGATCAGTGCTGTTTGTCTTAACGCTAGCACACACACACACACACACACACACACACACACCATGATGAAACAGTCCCTACACACAGATTAAAGCTGATGGTTTTGTAGGTCGCCTGTGTTTTGGAGTGATCATCTGGGGACAATGCAGCATTAGAGGACGAGCAGACATGATGCTGTCGAAGCACCTGGCTGTCCTGATCACACACACACACACACACACACATAGTAGAATGTAGTTGGGCTGTTTGGAAGTGAATTGCACTGACTTGATTCCTGTTTGGGTCGGTTCCCATCTGGCTGATGCCGTGTTGTATGTCAGACGGGGGGGGGGCATTTTGAACTGTGCTGGCCGTAGAGTCTGACTGCGATTAAAACTCAGTTGAACAGAGGATATAGTCGTGAGACGTGAGACGTGTTATTCCTGCTTGGATCAGTGTCCTCTCCGTCCTTCCCAGCAGATCATGTGGTGAACTGATGGAGGTGGGAGGTGCTGCTGGAAACAGCCTCATCTGGGTGGAAGTGTGAGGGTTTTATTCCCTGCCTGGGTGGGTGTGTGAGTGTGTGTGGGCAGCATGTGAGGGCATTTTGTTTTTTTTTCTCTTCACGCTCAGTTGGACAGTCAGATGGGATTAATGGGTGGTGGCGTGCAGAGTGGCGGGGTCAGTGGGACACAGGACGAGGTGTGAAATCACTCTGCAGCAGCACACTGACTCCACTCTTGATTGGAGCTCACCTCATTAAAGCACTTTCTCTGACTTGTGTCGTAAAAGAAAAGTGGTTTTGTCACAAAGTGAACAGAGAATTCCTTCAAACTGTGAAGGGTGTTTTAAATGTTGAGGGGAACTGACAACACGAGCAGCTTTCATTTTTCCTGGTAGAATTCAGTCACTGAACGTGTCACTGAGGGGGTCAGTGCTTCCCATCTCCTTTCTTTTGTTTCTAATCTCCTCCAGTGTGTTGTCGTGAGAAGGCACGTGACACCATCAGCACCTGGAGCGGCGCCCGAACGCCAGCCAGCTGCTCTGTTCTGTTCGACGGCTTCACCTGATGTCAGCGCATTACAAGACAAACCAAGTGCTTGAGCTCGAACGCATCATGAACCCAGTGACCCTCGACCTGAAGCAGTGACCCATGTGTTTGGTGTGAGGTGACTGGGCTTTGGTTACTGCGTTTACCACCACGAATCAACGATGGCATACGCAGTGTTTTGTGCTTGGGCGTGTTGGAGTACGCCGCTGCAGTTCAGGCGTGTGTGTGTGTGTGTGTGTGTGTGTGTGACATGGGACAGCTGTGAAATGGAATGTGACAATGACCTCAGACTGACTGAGCGCCCACGGCGAGCTGGGAGCCCCGGCGCCTTTTGTCAACACACTCTTCATTCATATAGATCTCCATGATGTCACTGACCATATGCACACACACACACACACACACAGTTTTTCTAGATGTAATTAAGGCTGAGTGCCAGTGCTGCATTTTTTGTGTGTGTGTGTGTGTGTGTGTGTGTGCGTGTGCGTGTGTATGCGTGTATGTGCGTGTGCGTGTGTGCGTGTGCATGTGTGTGTGTGTGTGTGTGTGTGTGCTCTCTCTGGTCACTAGCTGCAGCGGAGGGCTCTGGTCTCCAAGGTGACAGGAAGCAGCAGCCATGGCGTGCAGCCCCACCCACTGGCGGCCCTGTTTGCTCCCGTCTCTTTCGTCCCTTCTCATGTTTTCTCATTCATGCATTTGACACGTTTTCCACATTTCTGAGCCACATGTGAGTCATAACATTTCCTTTGATCTGAGGCCGCTGGCTGCACTTCCTGATCACGTGACTGTGATCTGTGTGGTGTCGTGGGCTGATGACAGAGCGCTGTAATTGGCCACGCTGAGCGCCGCCGCCGCCTGTCTCGGAGCAGATAATGAGGCGGCCATTTTGCGTGATGCTGACAGACACTTTGAGCTGTTAACACAATTAACTGCTGCATCGGGCAGATCACTAGGTAAATTAATTTGCGGCCTGATTCCAGATTACATGTTCATGAATATTAATCACCAGCTGATTACTGCTGGAAATTAAGAGGAAAAGTTTGGGTGTATTTGCTGAGCTGAGGACTGAGACACATTTGCTTTATTCCATCAGATGTTATCAGGAACACGTGTCCTGTGCTAATGGGACGACTCTGTGTGTGTGTGTGTGTGTGTGTGTGTGTGTGTATAGGATGCAAGTCCATGAGCAGCTCCTGATGTAGCTGGAGGAGAAGTAAGAAGGGAGGAGAGCCCAGGAGTCGCTCTCACAGCAGATGTGTGAATGTGTCAAGTTGTTTTAAAATGACTTGACGATTGCTCTCAATGAGGACGGCTGAGATGAGCCCAGATGAGCTGTCACTCAGGTAAACAGAGGGGGGGGCTCTTGACCTTTCAGACAGTCTGAGGCTTTTCAGTCAATTAAGGCGCCTTCTTGACGCAGATGCAGTGCGGGCGACCTCGCTCGCCTCTCACTGAAACACCTGCCGCGTTGCAGTTTGCTACGTAAACAAGATACAAGACTGTGCGGAAATAAAGTTTCCTAACGACCACAGTTATGGACTGCCAGCCTCTCACAAAGACAACACCTCTGGGAGACATTTGCTGTCAAGAGGATTCTGACAAACTTGAGGAAAACAAAAATCAAGGTGCTCCGGGGAGACGGAGAACAGGAGGCCGATTCATATTCTGTCCAGGAGATACCGACACGCGCTCTCGCCATATGTCCATCTCCTGCAATTAACCGCTCGCGTCAGAGAGGTCTCCTCAAGCGTGGAAATAACAAGAGGCAGAGAGACAGGAAGCTTTGTGCCGTGCTTCTCTTCTCCATTTGGCAGGAAGCTTCCTCTCAGCAGGCGCTCGCACGTCCTCGCTCTCAGCGCCGATTCCATCAGGATTAGTGGGGAAGTGGCAGAAATCGATGCGCCAAGGGGCTGGCCCGTGTGCCGAGGACGAGGTTTGGAGAGCAGGAACCAATCCAGTGAAGCGGGGGTATTAGCTGTAATCGCTGAACGCAGTCAGCGCCAGACGCTCCGTCACCCGTCTCTGTTTTCAAATCCTCACCTGGAGAGAAAACACACAGCAGCTTTGTCCAGCCGCCGCCGCCGCCGCCGCCGCGCTACGCACGGTGGAGATACCCCCCCCCCCATTCAGCACACATCCGGTCCCCATCACCCAGGTGTGTGATCGTGGTCAGGTTGGCCCCTCCTCCTTTACCTTTGCACTCGCCCCTTCTGCTGCTTTCAGCACAAATGAGCTGTGTTAAGGTGGTGACTAATCGCTTCACTTTTTCCCTTCCGCTGCACTTGCCTGCTGGGCGGGGGGGGGGGGGGGTTTCTGGATCCATAGGTAATGCTAGCCTTATACAAAAGCCAGACCACCTCAATCAATAGCTGCCCCCGGGCAAGGACGGAGATGGGGAAGAGAACAGGATGCGGCCTAATTCGATGAAGGAGACATTAGCCCGCGCTTGCAACGCGCCAGGGTCTGAGTAATCACACACAAATTCATTTTAGAGCCCTGGAGCCCAGTATTGCTTTCAATTAGGGGCAGAGTTTAGAGCGCGGCGGCGCGTCCGCTGAGCGGGAGCCTCCGTCAGACGTGGGATCGGTTTCTGTTGACACAGCCGCTCTGCAGGGCTTCTTCAGGCATTCAGGCGGCGTGATGCTCCACTGACCAGCTCCAGACGGAGTGCATGAGAGATGGTGCTGATGGAGTGCTGGCGAAACAGAATGGAATGAAATGTGAAAACGATGAGGCGGGGAAGACCTGGGCTCAGCTGGCAAACAGGAAGCAAAGGCCAAGGATGTGCTGAAAACCAAATGAAGTCCTAATGATTTTTTGAAGCTGGTTTTGCTTCACGGTTCCAAAGAAAGGGTTGAGAAAAATATATATATTGTCCAAGTTGTTTTAGATGATTGTATCTAGACGTGATGAGGCATGATGAGAGTGGTGTTAGAGCCCTAACCTGCTCACACTGGCTTAGATATAGTTATATATATATATATTTAACTCACAGGGTCAAGTCCGACTCATGTGGACTCAAGGTAAAGTGAGATAATTTATTTATCAATCAGGATAAAAATGCATGCACCACTTTTCCATCCACAATCTATAGGCCTGCACATATTGAGATAGTTAGCTGTGTGTGTGTGTGTGTGTGTGGACATAAATGTGTTTTCTCTGCTGCTGTTTCCATGGCGCTGACCTCATCTGCCCCTCCCCTCCTCTCCCTGTATGTCTGTCCAGCTCTCCGTGTTTTTGGACTTTGTGATTTTCTGCAGCTGCGTCTTTCATCATATCCCATCATCCTCTGCGTGCCAAAAGGCCAAACGTGTGGGCCTGCAGTCATTAAAACCCCCTCGGTCTGTCATGTCTGTGCTGCAGTGAGATTCCTTTAAACATGCAGCACAAACAGAATCAAAGCCAGAGAGTCACGGGCCAGAGCAGCGGCCGCTGCTTATCAGTAAATAAATCAATTACGGAGCCGCTGTCTTTTCAAGCTGCTTCTAGATTTGATTTTCCATCTGCCATGTGCAACAGAAAATAAATGCATTTCTGCACCGGCGCCAATAAAGAGGTGGCGAGTTGCTGCGAAGGAGTGTTCGACCTGCACCTTTCACACATAGTTCTGATCACCAGCTGCAGCTCGTGCGTTTACATCGGCCCGCCGACGCAGTTCAGGTTTGTCATGTGACGCCTTGTAAAAATCACCGCTGCTCTGAATGCTGTGTTATGCGTTAAATCAATAGACGCTCTATGAAGAGGTTAGAAAATGCTCAGAGAGGTCAAACACCCGAGATGCAAACTAACGCCTCTCTTCTATCGTATATTGATGAAACATCTGAACCTGAGCAAAACATTTGCATGAAGCGCTGACGAAGCTCAGGCCTTGACGCTCATCTGACCAGTGACCTGATCAGACCTGGAGCTGACGCTCGTCCAGACGCAGCTCCAGGAGACGGCGGCGCTGAGCCTCAGACAGCTGTCACAGTGGCAGACGCACCCATGCTGAGCTGGTGGGAACTGAAATCAGAATTATTCAATTAGTAGTTTGCAAAGTGGTGACATAATCCTGGTGAATAGACAAAGACCTGGCAGATTATTCGAGCCGCCGCTCCCTCGCCACAAAAACAAATAGAGAACGCCATCCTGAGTGGATGAGCCACAGCTGATGATGCTACGTCATGCTTGCTCTGGGACCACGGTTCACATGTATAATATTATCTGGAGCTAGTACTCCAGGAAATGTCACGGTAACACGCGTTACCTTTCCCATCACGTCTGCGTGAGAGCAGCTCCTGCCTTGTTCTCCACGTGTTCAACCAGTGACATCCAGTGACAGGGTTACTGCAGGACTGCAGTTTAAATCTAAATGCAGGGCAGAATATTGAGGAATAACCAGACATCCAGGCTTTGATCTCACAGTGCACGTACATGCTGTAAACAGAACAGGTGGTGACTTCACAGTCTGAGGAACACCCTCCGCCCTACTGCTTCAAAATAGAGCCAAATTAAAGACAAACGGGTAAGGTAGGCTGATCAACAATTAACAAACCACAACAATCCTGATGTTTCCATTTTCCAAACCATGATATGAGGTCGTGTCAGTTTGAAGGAGCAGCCTCATTATTCATTCAGTTCAAGATCAGACGGTGCTCTCAGCCTCATCGTCCTTCATTTAACCAGCTAAAGGTTACGTGGAGGTTCCAAAAGGATTTTCCTGTACGAGCTCTGGGAATGACAGCGTTGTGTTGCGTTGACGCGAGGCCTTTTCAGTGCTCCTGAGTCACAGCTCCTTAGCTTATGCTTAACGAACTTCACAGACAGCTGGAGTCACTGCCAGCGTCAACATGCGTGAGGGTGAGATGAGTCCGAACGGCGCTCCGTCTCATGACCTGACGGTCTGACCCGCCAGGGACGACCAGACAGCTCAGCGTGGACCGCCAGGAGCAGGCAGACGCTTGGCGAGCTGAGCCCCGGGGCCCGCTTGCTCTCATTTAAGCAAACTTTTTAGGATCAAGACCAGAAAAATCTGAAGTTTCATGTAAGTTGAAAAGTGCGGTGTCAGTCAGGCGCTGACCTCAAAGTAAGCATCGCGTCCCACTTTAAGGGCCTGAAGCAAATCTTTCTTTTTCCTTTCTCGTGCTTTCAAAGCTGTCTTCTCTTGCTCAGCCCTTAGATCCAGCAGCTGCTGCTTTCAGTCGCTGAAATCCCTTGACCTGTCTCTCAGCGCTGCTCTCTGTCCCCTCAGCTCCCCAACGGTGGGGGCAGCACTTGGACAAGAAGTCCAAAGCTGAAGCTGTAAAAATCAAGATGCACTTCATCAGAATCACATTTGTTTGGTATCGTCCAGTGCAGTATGTGCTAATGGAGACAGCAGCTACGTCACTGAAGCTGTAGCAAATATAAATGTGTGTGTTTTTGTGGTGGAGTGTTGAATGTTCAGGTGCTGCTGAAGAGTGAACTGCTGTAGAAAAGGTTCATATCTGGCAACAGTAGGTTTTTGCATGAGGTGTTAGCAGCGTCCCCTCTGTCCCATCTGTCACCAGCTGCTCCTCTTCTCTTGCCTATCATGTAAAACCTGTGTACCATCACATGCAGAAGTAAAGCTCGGTGGTGTCAGTGGACCCATATATGGCGGCTGCCAATCAAAGAGGTGATGACAGTATTTGCAGCTGGAGCAAACAGAAAGGGTGGGTGTGTGTATGCAAACGTGGTTTTGATAGTTTTTAAATGGCTGAGTTCAGAATGCGGCTCAGGAAGGCACCATGATGTTGTGTTATAATTACCACATGTCTCATCAACACATCCGTGTGCTCTGTTAGTTTAGCCTGTCAAATTAGCGACGACATCCTCCACAGCCTGACTTCCTGACATGGAATTTTTAGCACCTCTTCACCTTCAGCACTGATCGTTAACTCGCAGCGAGCGGCGTCCCTCCCTCCTCTCTGCCGCCCCCCAGGGGCTGTGTGAAACTTGAACCGTCAGAGTGGGTTGATAACGATTGTCACGTTAAATGATTGGTTTCTGTACGGAGCGGCACGCTGGGACTGTCCCTGGAACGTGTGGCTGGCCTCAGCCCAACCCTCTGAGCGAGCCCTCAGGTGTTCGAACAAGGCGCCGTGCCGTTCCAGTCCTGGCCCTCCCTCATCTTTATCTCTCACACACAGAGATGGATTGACTGACGATAAGATGAGTGTAATTAATATGGATGAAGTTGCAGAAGGCAGCCACACACCGTGACCTTATGATAATTACATTCTGAAATGTTCTATTTACAGCATGAATGAAAATGTTTAGCTTTTCAGCTGTGTGGGATCACGGTGTGTACTCTGAGGGGAATGCTTGATTGGAATCCAGATGACTTTGCGTTGCATAGCCTCCGCTGTTCCTCGGTGACGTGAGGTGCCTCTGAAATGAATTTCAGATCTCGTGTAGCCTTCCGCAGCTCTGTGTGCTCAGACCCCATGTCCTCTCGTGTCGTCCGCAGGTCTGTACGGACCGGATGAAGGCTGGGTCGCTGCCTACCCAGAATGCAGAGAGAGAAACCAGTCACCAATCAACATCGTGGACCATGACACCAAAGTTTCCACAGAGTATCAGGAGCTGACTCTGGAGGGCTTTGATGCTGAATCCTCTAATAAGACATCGATGAAGAACACTGGAAAAACAGGTACAGTAAAGACCATATGGGCTCAGGTGTGAGATTGAATTTTTCCTGCTTAAACCCTCTTGATTTATGTGGGATAAGCTGTTTTTCTCCACTCATACAGACTGAAATGTTTGAGGCTGTAGAAGTATAGTCTATGGACAGAGGGAGGACTGTGAAGCAATTAAAATGTTCCCAGGATTGTAACGTGGAGTCTGTAAAGTATCAAGATTGATCTCATGTTTTATAAGGTGGGGTTCTTCATAGAAAGGTTCATGATAGAATGCTCAGACAAATTACTGCAAGGAGACAATGAAGAGCTAAAGTGTGACTCTCTGCTCATCCTAGCTCACGCAGGCAGATGTCAAACATCTGTTGCTTCACTTCCCTGCACACGAGGCAGGTGCAATACGAAGCGAGTCGTCGATGATGAAGATTACGCACCCCGCTCTCATGCAGACACGCTGCAGTCCGCATTAGCAGAGCCGTGGCAGGTGTCGCAGGCCATCTGCGTTCGCCTCTCTTGGCATCTCGAGGACCCTCCTTGTAAGCCACGGGAATTTTTCACAATTCCAGGTTGTCAGTGAGATGGATGATCCTTTCCCCTCGCTGGGGAAATGGAGTTGAAAAGCTTTTGAGAGGCAGAGGCCACAGGTGGTTGGCAGAGCTGTTGACAGCAGTCTTGAGTGGTAAACGGCGTACCGCACGGCTGTGTGTTTAGCACAGTCCCGTTTGACATCGAGTCATGTGCTCATCCAGGGGTGTGTGATTCATCAGGGATGAACCTTGAATGCAGTGTCTAATGCTGCACTGTTGAAAATTCAAAGCCACTTTCTGATATAATGGATATTTCTAAATAAATAAAAGTGATAAAACGCCTGAGACAACAGAAAGTGATATGTCGGCATGGATTGATTATGGACAATTAGACCAAGAGATCAAGATGAATATCTGCAGGTGAACTGACAAAATAACGTCAGCTTTGCAAAACATCTGCAAATAGAGAGTAGAAATGTCTGAATTATATCTTCCTTGCTTCATCCCTCTGTTCCCCCTAACACAACAATGTACAGTTTCACAAAAGACTTCCCTGCCAGTTTCTTGCTCACGGATCTCCGGGAAGTGCCTGTGTTCAGCCAAGAAAGGGTAATGATAATAAATAACTATGAAGTCAATTTGACACCATTATTAATTACCATGATTAAATGAAC
>JAFBJW010000165.1:82500-320269 GCA_016785235.1 Pseudorhombus dupliciocellatus | reverse complement strand
ATATGTGATAGAACTATAAAAATGCAGGGTAGTGGACAGTAACTAAACAGCAAAAATAAAATGAGACATAAGTCTAAATAAAATGTGAGAGCCAGTCCTGAGGCTTAAGTACCATGAAATACAGATGTGAAGGCTTTGTGAGCTCTGCACATAAATAGAATGCAAACTGTGACAGTGGTAGAATTTGATTTAATGTCAAGGGAAATTAAGTGTACTGTAAATACAGAGAAGGAGGGATTGTTTCCAGACTTCTCTGTTTTTGCTACAGCCAGTTTTCACCTGCCCTCATGTTATAGGACCATTGCCTCTACATTTGCTGGGCCCAGTTCAAGCCCCACTATGGGAACCGGTCTTCATATAGCAAATCATAATTTCTATGACATCTGTGAAACACTTTCAAATACTCTCTGACAATTCCTACAGAAATTAAATTATGTTTGTTCTCATTGGAGCAAACATACATATTATTGGAACAAACATACACAGATTAAAAAAAATGTCTGCACCAGTGCATAGCACAGAGAAGCTCAGCCTCCACCACAACATTACTGGGAAAGCAATTTACATACAGGTTTGATTGAGGAGACTGGGTGGAGGCCGCTAATCCGTCATCTCAGGAAAGCCGACTCCTGCGATGCTCGTCTGTCCTTTATCCCTCCTGTTTTACACAGCTGCCTCAGAAACATGGCAGCAGCTGAGTCAGGTTGCTGTTCTGTTTGTTTGTTTTTTTTAAGCAACACTTTACAGGAGCAGAAAGTACTTAAGTACTTCAGTTTAAAACTTTGCTAGTGGCCCCTAGAAGCCATGATATTTATCTCACCTCCCTTACTGGTGATGTTGTTGGGCATTAGAGCTGATGTAACCCAGGTTAATATTACCATAAATAAAAAAAGTTGAATAAACAGATACAAGGTTAACTAAACAGGTAAAAACTTAAACAAACCCATAACTACGGAGTAAAAAACATTTAATATTAGGACTAATTAATAATCATTCTAATGATTTACTCTCCTGTTTTCATTTTAACTTGTTTACTGCCCCTTGTGATGTGTGAAATGGTGTTTTACTTTGTGTACGGTCCCTAATGAGGTCAGAGGCCACAGCCAATCAGGATGCCCGTGGAGCCTGTTGCTGGGTAGAAAAGAGGGAAATGAGAGGAAGACCTGATGAGAGAGAGAGAGAGAAGCGACAGGAGCAGAGACACGGGGGAGGAAAGAGGAGAAAAGTGAGTTTGGGAGGAAGAAACTTTGTGTTTTATTGTTTCTTGGAAGACCTGCATCGTTTTCCCTGCCCACGGAGCTTAAAGTGAAGTTGGAAAAAGACTTTTTAAAAGTTTGTGGATCGCTCCCTGAAGCTGAGATCCAAGATGGCGACCTCCCGCGCTGCTCCGTCATCAGACCACCTGCAGCCTGGAGCCTGGACCCGGGTAGGACTGACTATGACCCGGGTAGGACTGGCTGTGACCCGGGTAGGACTGACTATGACCCGGGTAGGACTGGCTGTGACCCGGGTAGGACTGACTATGACCCGGGTAGGACTGACGTTTCTATAACACGCTTTATTGGACAGAAGTGACAACCACACACGGTGCGAGGACAAAGACTAGTTTTAGTTTTTTGACAAATCTGTGTTGATTCCTGCACAGGATTTGTATTTAATTGCTGTATTCATTTTCATGGAATTGTTCTGGTAAAACAATGAAACAAAAATAGAACTAAACTCTAACTAACTCTAATAATAGGGATAAAATGAATTAGATATTGAATAACCCAAAATGAGATAAATATTATTTCAATCAAAGGGACATAATATAGCAAAACCTCTTTGAATTGTTTTTATTATTTTGCATACCATTCGTATCTAAAATAGCAGCAGCTCATGCACAGTGCCAACACGTGAGCGGTTGGATTAAATACATCCTTACCCTGTCAGCTGTTAGCTGCACGGCTCATTGCTTCTTATTGGGTTGCTATTCCCAGGAGCAAGACATGCTGGTAGTTTACTGACACAAAGAGCCACCGTCTCCTAGACTCAGCTGCTTGTTCTGTCCATTAAACTGGAAGCAGACCCTAACCCAGATGAGATAAAGCATACTGTAAATTCACTCATGTAATGACCCAATCTTTAGCCCTCCAAAGAGCACGGCACTTTCTCATGCACCTCCTGAATGTTAACAAACAGCAGAAGTGCACTGGATGGGAATGTGAGTGGTGGTCTCTGGTTAATTATTGTTTCTGTGTGATGCTCAGTCCTTGAGGGTCTGAATTAATGCTCTGTCAAACGTTTCTCTAATTTGCTGGGCGTGGTCTGCGAATGATGCAGTGACAGCCACAGTGTGACGTTATAATTAATAATTAATCTTTCCGGTACAGATCACGTGTCACATGAAGGAAAATCTTAGACCGGTTGCATGGGTTCAGTTAATGTGGGATATCAACTGCAGGCCCTGAGTGCCATCTGACTGTTGCCAGGGAGGCGCATGGAACCCAAACACTGACAGAAACTGCTTCAGAAGGGGGGTACAGGGTGCGAGGCAGAGACAGCAGGGCCGTCGGCACGTGTGAGCGTGTGATAAGGCAGCGCTGGCAGGTTCTGAGCTCTCACATCTTACAGCAAAGCAGAAGAAACCTCTCAGAGACACTTATCGTCCCCGCTCACCAAAACACCAGGCCCACAAAGAGATGCTGGATGAGAGGCGATGAGCCCAGCTTGCTCAGAGCGCAGACATGTTTAAACATCTCAGTGGGTTGAACGCCAAAGCGCCGGAGCATGAACGAAAACCTTCGATCATCCTCAGACAAGATTCGGGGGTTTAGGGGCGGGCTCACTGTGGCGCAGGGCTTTGGACAGCAGCTCCGTGACGTGTTTCCTCTGGCTTGAGCAGCACCAAAACCTTCCCACATTCAAGTGATGTATGAAGTCATTCCACATGATTCCACTGTTGGCAGATTCAAGAAAACTCATTTTTTCCCCTCACTCCAACAGGAGCTCATCATTCTCATCTGGGTCTTCAAAACCAGAGTTCATTGGTTCGTTCATGAATATAATAATATTGGGTGAAAACATGCAGGAATAAAGTTTGCAGTGCTATAAGTGAGGACGCTTGGTACATGTGGTTGTTTAAAAGCTACTGATCTGAGGCATCTCCATGTTGATTCTGCTCAGTTCTACAACTTCAGTTACACTTTGGGACCAGCTTGTAAACACACGGGTTGTACTTATACTGCAGTACTCCTACACATGTTCCCACTGTGCTTCACCCTCAGTCTACACCACTCTTTCCTCTTCCTTTGCTGGAGACTTAGACCCAGGAATCCAGCTACGTTTTGTTTATCTCTTTAATTTACGATCAGTCAAGAACCAAGCTGCAGTGCGTCCTGCGTGTGGCTCCTCTGCTGAATCAACAGAGGGCTGCTGGGGTGGAGCCGTGGTGGAGGGCCACTGTGCCCTGCTGAAACAACCGTTTGCTCTCATCAATTTCTTATAGCCTCAGATCAGTAATTAAAACCAAACCTCTCAGAGAAAAATAAACAATACGTCAGTGTGATGTACTGTATGCAGCGTGAACGAAATCGACCATGTTTCGGGTCAATCTGAGTCTTTATTGTCATTATATAAGACGCGTACAGAACCCTAACAGCAGAATAAAGAGGCACCTGAACAGCCAAGGCAGTATATGTAAAATAATGATTGCATAGTTGGAAGTGGAAAGAGTATTTAAATAAATAGTGTTTTATGGGTAGCAGCATTTAAATATATGGTACTGGGGATCAGAAACAATAAATAGTTTGAGTCCACTAATATAACCGAGTTAAATCTCCTGCAAATAATTTGCTACAGTTGCCGCCTTCACAGAAAGTAGGGACATGTGCTGATGATGAGTTAATACTGAAGACATCTCACAGTTTCCATTAGTAAGAGAAGAAAGTAAACATTGGTTCAGGTGATATTTATATTCAAATAGTACCTTAACTTAAGATGATGATAATGAATGAGCACTTATTGTACTTGTTTATGAAAAATGCTTTAAAACAAATATTTAGCTACCAGCAAATTGATAGACTGTTTCTTAAATATGTTAAACGTTGCCTATTAAAAAAAATCCAGTTAATGGTCGATTTTGGTTCATTGTGCTTCCATGATTTCTTTGACCCTTAAGGAAAGAACAAGTCTAGAGGCTGTTAGTTAGACTGTACCTGCTGTACCTGCTGCATATTCACCAGACATCTTCAAACAACACTGGGGAAGGTGTGAAACCATGAATGGGGTCGTGATTCACCAGATATCTAATTTAACGCAGTATTTCCATAATTGTGGCATCTGCTGCAACATATTTGGTGTTGAGCTGGTTGCATCTGTCTTGAAGGCCTACAGTGATGTGCAGCCACACCTGACACATTACAGAGATCGGTGCACAACTGCTGTTGCCCAATTAACTGCTGAGCTGTTGAGAAGGAAAAATGAGGGGCCAGCCCGTTCACACTGCCATCAGATTTCATCAAAGGACATCGCTGACAGACGGCTGCCCACGCTGAGTCTTTTCTTGTTAATGAGCGAGTTCTTTTTCCTCCACAGTCATCAAGGTGCTGCTCGCTGTGGAAACTGTTGGGTTTCTCCGTCATCCACGGGGTCGTGACCTGTTCAGGGCCTTGAGTATATCAAGATGTGGTACTGTAAAAAATGAATGGAATACCATGACCAAGCCAACAGAATTATGATTCTAAGGTGAATAAAGTGATCACAGGTCATGTGACAGTCGGGGAATTTTGATAAAAAGATGAGCCCGGTCGATCTCTTTAGTCGAGCACTTCCTTTAGAAACTGCACACAAGTGTGGGATGAAGTATGAAATCAAGGGAAATGGACTGAATGAGAGAACACTGGAATCCTCTCTGAGCCACTCGTGAAGGTGAAAATCAGTTTGCACGACATTTTCACAATGTGTGGTGGAACAACAAAGGAGACGGCGAGGGCAATTTGCACTGGCTGAAGAGAACAAATTAGCCCCTCCTTTGAGGAGCGCTGTACAGGCTGATGGAAAATGGCAGAAACAGAAATGCTCTTGTGTAAGTACGTCTCAGTCAGAAGATAAACACGTGTCTCCCTTAGTCTCCACAGACCTTACACGCAGCGCTTGCACCCTCACAAAGGTTGCCATTGTGTTTCCAGCAATCTTTGAAATTTGCCTTCACATCAACACACACCAGCTTTGTGACGTTCACGCCGCTCTGTTCTTCTGTCTTTTCTCCAGTGGCCATCATGCTGAAGGACGAGTACTTTGTTCGGGGAGCGGGCCTGCCGGGGAGGTTTAAGGCGGAAAAGGTGGAGTTTCACTGGGGTCCCAGCAACGGATCTGATGGCTCTGAACACAGCATCAACGGCCGACGATATCCTGTGGAGGCAAGTCCATTCCACCACGTCACCACACCTTCAGGAACGAGCCTTTCCCATCGTGATGCGTCTCTGTGGGCGTGGAGTCTGTTTTCATACCTCTTGTTTATTATCCAGAAGCAAAAGTAATCCGTCAAATCAAGTAAATGATTCGCTCAAAGATGAGTGCTAACTAGCTGCCCACTGAGACCTGGGGGCTGGAAATAAGCTCTAAAAACACTGACTGGAGCTTCTTGTATAGACGCTCAGACACTGACACGGGCAGCATTGGCCAGCCTGTGTGTGTGTGTGTGCCGTAGCCATTTTCTCTGGTCCTCACAGCTCAACTGTGCTCTCTGAGAACATCTGTCCAAGTCCAAGATCCTGGTGCTGGTTCCACATGTAGTGCTGGGGGCGTCCTGTCTTTTAGGTCAGAAAACCACTGACAGGTTTCTGCACAGTTTGGGTTTTAACACCGCGAACCCTGAGTCTTGTTTTCTGGCTCCCAGCCTCAGCCCCTCCCGACTGGAGGCAGCGGTGCGATAAAGCAAGTTTACAAAGCAGTGGTGTGTATGGGTTTGTCTGAAAGTGACTGTGTGTATCTGTGTGTTTTTTACGTGCAGCTGTCAGTCTGTTGAATACGGAAATGTCAGCCATCTCTGTGTGGATCGCTCCTGGACCGCCGCTTCTTCATAGCTGGCCAAACAGATGAATATGTATAGTTTGACATTTGGCAGATCAGCGCGCTGACAGATCAGCTTGATATTGTAATCTTCTCCTCCCGCTCCAAAATCTTTTTTACAAAGTCATCTATTGGTGGCTCAGTGTCAGAGACTGTGGAAATGATGCATTTGCCCTCTATTCCATTTAGAAATATCGCTCGCGAGTCCACAGGTGAAGAATTCAGAGATTGTGCTGACACATGATGTGAATGCATGACAAAGCGTTCTGGGTGTTTTTAAATTGCTCCACTTATGATCTGCCATCACCATCCATTTAGCTGAGAGAAAGTTTCCTTGTGGCACTTTTAGAAACTTACAGTAAAAATCCAGCCTGCTTTCTCATGTTGACTTGATCTGTTGGACGCACGCACACACACACACACACACACACACACACACACTAAAGGCCGTACTTAATGGGTCTGATGAATCACTTTTTTCAGATAAACATGTGTAATGAGACCATGGCAGACCTTGAACCTGGCAAAGGGGCCGTGTCTCCTCACAGACGCTCCACAGGAGAGGTCATGTTTTAAAGGAACTGACTGGTCGGTGGGCAGAGCTTTACCCCCCCCCCCCCCCCCCCCCCCCCCCCCCCCCCCCCCCCCCCGGGGGGGGGGGGGGGGGCTCTCCCCCCCCCCCCCCCCCCCCCACTCACCCTGCTCTGGGCCAGGTTCAGGAGCCACGGGGATGTTTCACTGACAGTGTTAAACGCACAGTTTGCTGCTATGATCCGCTTCCCTTGCTTGAATTCACTCAGCTCGTTTCAGTTCCTCCTGTCACGTGTGTCCCCACTCGAGGAAATATTTCTTACACATAATGAGATTGTTGTCAGGGCACATCTGCTACATGTATGATGCACGTGCACTGACAAGGGGGAATTAAATTTATCAGACTGTAAAGCTTTCCCAGCATGCTCTCTGATGCCGCTCCATGCAGCCACATGAGCAGCGAGATGGGGACACGGGCTCTGATTGCAGACCAGCACCCAGCTCAGCGTTATAGCTGCTGCACGGTGATGCCTCTGCAGGCTGATAAATGGACACACACACACACACACACACACACACACACCGCTGAGATGCTGAACAACTCAACAACAGACAGTACTGTTCAAAAGTTTGAGGTCTCATGTCTTTATCTTTGAAGGATAAGCATTTTGTTTTAATTAAATGCATCCACACAGTTTTTGAGAAGCCTTGTGTGTGTGTGTATATATATATATACTTCTTCCCTTCCATCACTATTTTCTCCTCCCTTGTTTCTCACATGTTCTCCCCCCCCCCCCCCCCCCTTTTCCCTTTTTCCCCCCCCCCCCCCCCTCCTAATCCTCTCCTTTTTCATTTCCTTTGCTTCTCCCTCGGCCACTTGCCTCTCAGCAGCTCAGTGTGTTGCAGTGGGCGTTGGTGATGACTTCTCCACATGAATGATGTATGATTTACAAGCCTTGCCATTTAGTAATTGTAGCCTAATAGGGCCCGTGAATGGCATGATAAAGTAGGGACCTGCTGCTTTCAGCGCTAATGCTGTGGTTAATATGCCCAGCACAGCGCACGTCACCCTGCAGCTCCCGCACGTGGCCGTGCACACCCCTGTGCACCATGCACTTTCATTACACGCTTTTGTGCTTTACATCCAAAGTCAAACACGTATAAGTTCCCCCACACATATTCTCAATGAAGATTACGTGCGGTCGATTCTGAATTGTTTAGTCAGGCCCAAGGTCAAACAGCAGAGAAAAAACACATTTACACACACATTGACACACACTGTTTGCAGAGCAGTGGATAATGTAAGCTCCCAGAAATCTAGGGTGTAGATAATACTAGTGGTTTCTGCAGACTCCTTGAGTACAAGTACTCTGTACTTGCTCAGTGACATCCAGCCCAGTGAGGAGCACTTCCTGTCCGTCAGCTGGTTGTCTGGGTTTGACTCTTGGTATGTGCAGTGTGGTGTCATGTACGGCTTCACACCGGGCTGATTGCATTAGTTTAATGGGTGAGTAAATATCTCCAACCCCCCCCCCCAGTGGGAGCCTACAGGTGGGTGCTGAATAAACAGGCAGCGACATTTACACAGGGCAGCAGAGGGAGAGATAGAAATCTGTGCAGCACTCCTCGTGGTGACTCAGGGGATCTCTGCATTGGTGTGTGGAACCATTCACCATCCGCTACGTTGTTAGCGCCCATGCACACGATCACAGCTATCCACTAGTATTCCACTGAGCGTGTGCATCCTTCCCTCTGAGAGCAAGTTCAGCCTGAAAACTGCCACAGACGAAACGATTGTTTGGACAAAGCAGAAAATGAAATAAACAAATAAAATTCCAGTCTGATCCTAAATCAATGGGTTTGAAATAGAAATCTGCTGCTTCATCTTGCTTCCTAAAAAATCCAATGCTGGGCTCCATTATTGGGGCCAGAAACATGACACAGTTTCCGACACCTTTAACTCCAGGTGTGTTTAGAAAAGGGCTGGTGCCTCACAGTCAGAAGGCCCTGGGTTCAAGACCTGTGTGGGTTTCCTCCAGGTTCGGTCTCTGTGATGAACTGGAGTCAGTGAGTGAATATTTAGAAGCCTCCTTTGGCAGCAGTCATGTTCAGTAATCACATGTATTCTATTATGTGTAGAACTGTGGAAACGAATAACCTCTGAAGTCCTTTCTTCCTTTAGTGTCGAGAGGCAGCCGAAGATATTTGGTCTGAACATACAGGGAATCTGTTGTCTGAGAGCATGGGTCTCATTTATAGTGTGTAAAACAGTATCGTCTTTATTTCACATTCAGAGGGTTCCCTCCTCATCTGCTGTCTGCAAACAGCTACGCACTGAAGTGTGTGTTCAGGTGAATCTGCTTCTGGTCCAGCACAAACCTGAAATCAATCATGGAATCTATGAGCCTGCACCTGCATCACGCCAGAGCCCGGCCCACACCTCACCTGTCCACCCCCCTCGCAGCAGGTGAGGCTGCTATCAGGGCTCGCGGGCTGAGGAGCTAAGCTATCCATTCTGTCTGACTGCCTCTTGCCAAGGCTCATTTTTATCTCAGCCTCCTCCCAAGCCTCCCAGACGTGATAAACGAGAGGAGCGAAGGTTGAAAGAAAGATGGAGGGGGAAGGGCTGAGTGTGTGTGTGGCTTCAGAACTTGCTCTGCCAGCTTTTACCCACCTGCCTAGATAAGAAAGGCACTGTAAATTAACACGCGATAGGGGGGCTGAGAGCACAGCCGCTGTGTGTGTGATTGGGGGGCTTTGTGCGCTCGTTCTCTCACACACACACTTCCTCTCTTTGCTTTGCTGCAGGTATCACAGATAAAGATGTGTCATTGATGAATGGGATTTTATTTCCCATCAACCTTTGCTGCGTGGGAAATGGAAAGCACATCCTGGCCCCTAAATCATCAGATGAATAATGATAACACCGGGTAGCAGTTTTCATTTCTTCGCCCCATTTTCTGCAGAGCGCAGTATGCAAACAGTTTGTTTCTATCAGTGCCTGTAGTGTGTGTGTGTGTGTGTGTGTGTGTGTGTGGCGTAGCATTTTAAGCTGTTGTTTGTAACTTGTTTAATCAGACCTGAGGGCAGAGAGCTCCTCATTCTCCACCAGCACAGGCACCAAATTAGGAGGAGGAGAAGATGGTAGGGCCCGCTCTCGCTCGCAGTGCGAGGAACACGACACCTGCCTGACGCAGAATAATAATGCCGCTTAATTCGTGCTCCTCTATTTTTGCTGCCATTTGTTTCCTTAATTGTTTCTGGCAGTCATGTCCTGACTGTGAATTATGAGACCAACAGTATTGGAGTCGGCGTGCGCAGCACAAACACTATCATTCAGTTGGACGTGTAACCTGGCACCATAAAATTTTATTTGGCTTATATTTGTCAAACAATCAAAAACACCCCGGCGAGCTGGCCGGGTCTGAGATGTTTACAACTGTCACGACCGTGCCGCGCAGGGCCGCTCGTTACATCAGCTCAGATCCCATCATGCATTGTAATTCAGGGCCGCCCGCGAGGATATAAATACAGGGGACACTCGACGCGACACACACACATTACTTCCTCTCTAGCAGGGCTGCCAATTTTAATGGGATCACGGTTTTACTCGTCTGAAGCTGGAATGAAATTGTGTGGAATAAAGTCAGCGTGTGATTCACGGACGTCCTGCTCCCTGTAAAGCAGATATTGACCAATCACTGATGTGATGATGTTCCTGCGTATGAAGGTAGATATCTGTGAATAAGCAGTGTTCTTCATCAGCAACGAGCAAAAGGCAGCATCAGTGAAGAGTGTAAAACAGGGACCCAGCAAATGAAGCCATTTCTGCCAGAATACATCATGTGGTGTTGCTATGAGTCTGTAAACCAGTGTGTCCTGAGACGTGTCCCTACACAACCACATGGTGCTCAGGGTGTGTTGTTGATCTTATTAGTTCTGGAACCGAGTCCTTGGAGTTTTCCATCTGTTGTGTTTACATCCAGCTTTTCATCCTTCTTTTCTCTTTTATTGTTCTCCCTCTGAATCCTCCTCTCTCTCGCGCGCGCACGTGTGCACGCCATGTACATTTCATTAGACCTTCAAAGATAAATAAAAAGGCTGCCACTCCCCCAATGACACAAACATTTTATCTGGTCTGACTTGCTGATGGGGTTCCTGACACATTTTGGTTCTTTTTCCTTAATTTATTTATTTTATTTATTTATTTATTTATTTTAAAAAGCTTTTTATGTTTTGGGCAAAAGCAATATCCCCACCCCTCTCCTCCCAAATCCCTTGCTTTTATGAAAAAGCAACACTCTTGAAATTGAAAAAGCCACAGCTGACTCTCAGGGCTGTTTCTCACGTAATGCATTTCAATTGGGTTTTCCAGATAGATTGCACGAGGCCGCAGCACGCTCTAAACATATCTCATAACCCAGACTGTACAGCCTTGCACCCGCATCCCCAATCTGCTTTGTAAAGCCACGGCAGCGAGGGAGATGAAAGGCAGCGAGCGTGTTGCATCAGTGACCGGCAACACTGCGTCGTATGACCTTCTTTGATGGACGGCCTTTCTCCTGCTCGAAACCCCCATAGCGTGGCGAGAGAGAGAGAGCGCTCTTGATGTAGTGGCGCCCTCCTCTCAGCAAGGATGCGCGACCCATGCGGTGCATTCTGTTGTCTGTTTTCACACCGAGCCTCGCTTGTGTCGCCTCAGATCGGTCACTCCCTCAGGGGGGATCAGAGGCTGCCATGCCCGGTCTCATCGCACACTGAGGGCTGCAGAGGCAGTTTCTTCACCACCCTGCTTTAGGTTTCCATCCCAGAGCAACAGAGCCTTCCCTGGAGACACGTGAAGGTGGATGAAAAGCTTTGTGTGCCGACGCGCTGCTCAACGTGTTCCCTGTGGTTGGAAACGGAGGAGATCTTTGTCGCCGCTGACTGCTGAGCCTGCAAAACATTTCATTAGTATGCCTTCAGTCGCTAGCGTCGATATTCCGTGCGTGTCCAGAGTGAAGGCTGATAAAAATTAAATAGTGCACTATAAGACAAAGTTGCACAGTTTATCATATTAAAATCACAATCATGATGTCAGCTTCCATTTTTAATTAAAGTTAGTCAGTTGGGATATTGACATTTTATAATTAAACTTTGCGTGGCTCTTTTGATTTAAAGATTTCTACATTTGAAGGCTGACACAGTTTGAGATTAAGCGATCGGCTGATTAGCAGAAAATGTTTCTTTTTTTAATATATGGGAATTTTAAACCGTTAAAATTTTAAATCTTTAAACTTGTTTGCGGGTTTGTGCTTAAACACGTTGCACATGTGGACTCACGGGACATTTGAAAAGCGTCATTGAACAACAGCATGAACTCTCCTTTGCTCCTGTGGTTAATGAATGGATTCACTCTCAGACTCCACTGGCTGTGTACATAGGTACTGATTCTCTCTTTGTGTGTGTGTGTGTGTGTGTGTGTAGATACCTGGGATAATAGCTCCTCCTAGTGTTGACTGTTGTGACGTTTGCTGTCAGCTCACATTAAAGCTGTGAATTATCTGAAAGCGTCTCTTGTCGAAGGTCTGATAATAAACTGGCAGTGAAGTGTTCTGTGTCTGCAGAGATGTGGAAATGCTGACTCCCACCTGGAGCAAATATTCCCTTTACTTCAATAACAACTGAATGAAAAGTTATCTGTTGTGTACTTGGTGTTGGGTGAGAAATATTCCTTATATTCAGCTCGATGAAATTCCTCAGTAAAAAAAAAAAAAAAAAGTGCTGTTTTCTTTAGAGGAAAGTTTTCCCTAAATGTAACAAAACTGAAGAAATAAGATTGACAGCTCTGCCAGTGGAGCGACAGAACACAGGGTCGGGGTCACGAGGTCGTCCAGTGTTTCATAGACCAGGTGACCCCCCGGGAGCCGTCACATCTCATGTCACCGCCGTTAGAGCTGCGTCTGTGTTTGAGTCTGGAGACCTTGGAATTTGTGTTTTGATCAGATTCTGTGGTTCTGTGGCTCAGTCGACCACGACCTTCAGAATCCGCAGCAGCATCAAGGTGAAATGAAATCACAGGGAAACATTCTAGCTCATGAATGGTCAGGAAAGAGCTCAGAGCAGAGGCACAAGGAGCCAGTTGAAATGTTTGATGGATTCATGTGAGCTAAAGTCAAGGTTGCTGATCTGACCCGAGCTCCGCCCATTCCTTCAAACATTTACTTCCCATTCCATTAGTCATACCACTTAACTGTGAAGGTTGTCTGAGGGCTGGAGCCAATTCCAGCTGACACTGCACGGTGGGGGTGGGGGGGGGGACAGGTAGCTCCTTGATCGCAGGGCTGACGCTCGCAGATACATTGATTGGTGATTTTGGCCAAATGACTGCATGTCTCTGTGGGAAGAAGCCCAGGCACCCAGAGGGTGAATCCATTCACCCCTGCACTCTTTCTCATTTGTTTTTTAATCTCCAGTGACAGCAACCAGCATTAAACTGAGGTGTGTGTGTGTGTGTGTGTGTGTGTGTGTGTGCGCTCCCAGTCTGAAGAGTCTGGGAGCACACACACTTGTAGTATTTTACATGACGGCCTCAAGACGATGATTGAAAACACCTCTCACATTTCTCATTTGTAAATTGACTTGTTCAGTTCAGCGTTCACACACGGGTGCTCATGCACAGCACTGTGTGTGTGTGTCAGAATCTTGTAGCGTCATGGAACCAACGTGTGTTCGCTTGGTTTGCAGGTGAGTTGTTAGCGTTAAATCAGCGTGTTGTTCCCTCCATCACAAAGCACTTACATCATCTATAACACTGATGCATGGCGGCGCCAGCGGCGGCCGTCTCCTGTGCGTACCTCCCCCTGTATTAATGTTTCATTGAGTACATTACACTTCATCACGTCTGTGTTGGATGACGATGTCGGGCGCACATACGTCACTGTTATGTGGCGTAAGCTATACGATGTACCTATATATCTCATCCGTTAAATGACAGGATCTTTTTTCATGGTTAGCTTTAGCGTAGCTGAGCTCATGGGGCTGTAGAACTGAAATGCCGGTCGCATCGTTGGATGACTGTAGCAGAATAAAAACATTAGGAAAGAACATGACAGCAAGTGAAGTCTGCTTCCCTGGGGTTTCCCGTCTCGACATTAACTCACCACCCAGAATGCATTGCACTGACGCAGAAAGCCTCTCATTGGTGTCACTTTTATTTAATGCTGTCGCTGAGAGCGCTGACCCGGCCACGGGCCTCCCTCAGCTCCGATAACAGGTTGCAGCTTTGTGTACGGCTGGTCTCAGAACAGCTGGGAGATGATGTCTCTTGGCCTGACGCGAACATTTAAAAGTGGGACGGTGGACCTCGGTTGCCCCCGTGAGTGACGGGAGGCCCCGCTCCTCTGCAAAGTCTTTTCCTGTGCAGAGAATAAATAAGTTGTTTGGTGATGAGATGACTCGCCTCCGGGCTCAACAGCTCCTCTCCCACTCGAGCTTTTGAACTCCTGGAAAGGAGCGGTGCAGTTGCAGGCCCCCTGAGGCTGGTGGGGAGGGAGGCTCCTCTAAAATACCTGACAGAATTACTGCAGTGCCAGTGGCGTGCACTGACGTGCACAGTTCACAGTTCACAGTTGGGACTCCCTCCATTACAGTATATGGTGGTGTCATACACGTCTGCCTGTAGCTGGGTTAATGAATCTGCTGCCTCGGGAAACAGGGCAGACCTTTAATATTGGACAGGCTGCACACATGAGGAGAAGCGCCAGGAGATGGGACGCTCTAGGATGCTGAAAGAAAACGTTTCAGTGGCGTGGTGGGAATTTAGGAACTGAATGATGGTTGACCACAGCGCACAACGTTTAAGTCATGGGAAAGCGTCATCAAACATCTGGATTCTGCCTGACCTAAAGCGGCGGTCAGCGTCAGGGCGAAGGAGACCAACTGCTGCGTTTGTCAGCTGCTGTCTCACTGCCACGCTCTTCACTTTGATTCTAATTAATTCCAGCCTGGGACAATGTGCTGTTCCAGTCCAGTCGTCTCTGCTATAAATTCACCAAACAGACTCTATATCAGGCTGCTTGACAACTGTTTACTCCACAAATAGATCAGAAAGCGATGCACAGGGCTCTCTGTGTGAGGATTAGCAAGCTGGAGAAACTGCAGCTCCAGTGATATTGACAGTGTTGATCTTGGCAAAGAGAAGCTGGCAGAGTGTTTCTGGCACAAATTATGTGAACGCGTACGAACACTCTCTGCACACGAAGATACAGATTCAGAGGTACGCTCCTCGTTCTCACACAGCCTGCACCCGTTTACTGAGTGTTGCCATGACAACGTGTGTGTGTGTGTCGGGCACACAATCTAGGCACCCTTTACGAAACTCGAGGCTGCAACTCATTTACACACCTAACAATGTGACATTTTACAGCTGTTGCTGTGATGTTAACCTTAAGCCAGGTCCCAACATGACACCGCATGGATTCACTCAACATGCAAACTGTTGGTTTAGTTATGCTCTTCGCCCACAGCGACAATTAGCATGTCCTGCTAACCATGACGAGCGTGTGATGTGGCGCCTCCATCTCACGCTTCATCTTGTGTTTGCTGATACAATAACAGGCCTTTAGTAACGGAGCGCCCATTTGAAAGCAGTATTTAGTCAAATCTAAATAATATTTGTTTTAAAATCACAAGCCAGCTGTTCGAGAAATGACTGAGTCAAAAACAAATCCGATTTAAATCCAGGCGCTCATAATTCATGATGAAGTTGTAACGGGCCTCACTGATTCCCACCACAGCTGACACCAGTCACACAAAAACAGTCCATTAGAATTGGAGGCTTTGCTCGTCACCACATAATAAGCAGTGACTTCCTGTGTGGAGGAGCTGCTCCGGCTGCAGCAGTTTCGAAGTCATTGCCTCTCTAGTCACGAATGTGGGAATCTCACAGCAGGGAATCCCGGAGGATGCAATGAAAGCATGAAGGGCACTTTCCATATTTGTAGCAGATAAAGCTCGTCTGCGCCTGCACCGACCCGTCATGACGGTGTGTTTATACTTTAGGAGAAGACTTGTTGTGGTGCTCCCTGTTTCCAGGTTCAGTTTGATCACCTGATCATCTGTTTATAGACGTGCTCTATATATATATATATAAACATCCGTACATCCTTCCATTGGTCTCTGTCCAGGCCCTAACCTGTGTGCAAAGATAGACAGTGTGTGTGTGTGTGTGTGTGTCTGTGCAGCGTCCACGGTGCCAGAGGAGACAATGGTGACAAGGCTCAATAGATGTTGAAGAGAGGAGTGGTCACATGAACCAAACGTGTGTGTGTGTCAACATCAAACATGAGACCCCATTCTAATTATTCGACCCATAACAGCATTGATGTGATCCCTCTCTGACCTCCCGTAGCATCTATGACTCCCGACACCAGAGCAGAGCTTTGACGCCCGTGGCGTCTGGATTAACGTGCTGAACGTGCCCCCACTCACCTGTGCTGTGCTGACGTTGTGTTCCTCAGTGAAGGCCTGAGTCCACATGTGTAACCCAGTGTGCGTGCGTGTGTGTGTGTCTCACAGATGCAGATCTACATGTACAACTCGGACGACTTCGACAGCCTCAGTGCCGCGCTCAGGGAGAAGAGGATCATTGCAGCCATGGCTGTGTTTTTCCAGGTACCAACCTTCTCTGCATGTTTCTGTCAGCACAAGCTGGAAATGTGTGTTTTATCTATTTGTCACTGTCAGAGTTCAGGCAACAAAAACAAAGAGGCTTTGTAATTCTGTCTAACTGGATGAATCTGCAGGAGTCTGAAGAGCTACAGATCGTGCATTAAACACATTGACTGTGCACACACACACACACTTGAGTTCCTTGGAAATGTGTGATACAGGCTTTTCCTCCTCTGTGTCATCCCTTCACTCTTCTCACTCTCTCTCCTTTGAGAACGTTACTCGGACGAAGCTCGGCACATTTAATGTGTGTAAGTGTTCAGGAGGTGCACAATAAGGAGGTGCTGGGTTCGATTCCCCAGCGTGGGTTTCCTCAACATCAGGTCAGGGTCAGTCTAAACTGTCCGTAGGAGTCGGTGGTTGTCTGTGATGGACGCAGGCTGACGGTGAGTGAATGAAACTGTTTCTATATGTATATGCTGTATGAAGCAGCCCTGCAGAGACATGTTGATGGTACTTAGTGGTAAACAGCACTCCCACACTTGCTCCTCACCCCTTCAGTGTTTGGGAATGAAACGCTGCCTCCGCTCCGGGACGGCGGCAGGACAAACACGCTGATCCCACGCTGTTGGCAGAATGGCAGAATATTCTAGTCAAGGCATCGTGCCCGTTCCAGCTGGCAAAGAGCGCGTCGTACTTTCCAACTCAACTTATCTTACACTGTTTATTTAGGAGATGGACAAAAGGGAAATTAATAAATCACTTAATTAATCATGCTTTTTGGGAAATGAAATCCTTTCCTCTCCTAATGATATCCAAACACATCTTTGGCCAACGGGCGCTAGAACCAAGATGACGGCTAATCATGGCAGAGGCAGCGTGTGCGATAGCGCCCTGCGTCCCGTCACACTCCTGGTGGAAAGTGAACCAGTGATGTGGAGCAGCTGACAGAGCGATGCCCTCGGTGAGTTGGCTCGCACAGATTGCTCTCAACAGGCTGCGCTTGTGTGTCTTTGTTCACCGCAAAGTGGAGTGTGTGGGTGTCGACCTCAGAAGTGCGTTTTCCTTTCTTCATCCAGTCAGCGCTCACATGATTCAGTTTGTCTTTGGCAAGCTGAGTGGGCAGACACGCACTGTGTGTGTGTGTGTGTGTGTGTGTGTGTTGATGAGAGAAGCTCTCCTCCTGGACTGGCCTCTGTAATGCTGCCTCGCTCACGGCTCCTCGGAGTCACTGTTTTCTTCCATTTTTACTTAAATGGCTGCGTTTAACAAACTGTTAAACCAAGATGCCTCTTTAATGTCAGGAAATGACTTGCGTTGTGGTGTTGCCCTGGTTCGCTCTGCGCAGGTGCGGTGTGTTATATTTACTGTGGAAGGTCACATCACATGTCAGAGACTCTCTGCGATCTCTTGTGGTGAAAAGTAAAGCAACTGGACCAGCAACAGGTTTCAGTCCAACAGTGAAGGGCAAACGTCCCAGAACCCAACACGTTTTCTTTCGCTTTGTCATCGCGTCCACGTCACATGACCTGCAGGTTCACAGCCAGCCACCAGGGGGCCATCAAGGTGCTCTGGTCCTCTCATGCATTTTCATTTTTTTTTAAGTGTTCTCTGTATGCTGTGGTGATCTGCATTGTGCTGGATGAGGCATAGATTCAGGTCATAGGTGAAACACACAGAGGCTAATGAGCCTTTCTCTGTGGGGTTCATGAAGATAATATCAGTATTAGAATATCGCCTGACCGTCCATGTCACCGCCTCTGACTTTGCTCCCGGTTCTTGTAGCGGCACGTGTCACTAGCTCACGTTTCCGTGGCTTTGAATGTGGACCTGTTCTGTCCCCAAACAACCTGCTGTTGCTGTTGTGTACTTTCTCCATCTCCCGTCATTGGGCTAACACGCAGAGCCACGGGAGCAGCGAGCTCCAGGTCTGACGCTGCCGTGCAAAGTCACCCAGAAGTTTATTCGGCCGTGCACGAAGAGAATTGTGCAGCCAACCAGGGACAAGAGGGACACTCTGGATTATGTGACTTTATTCCCCAAAAGATGTCAACCTGTGTCCGCTCGCTTTAGTGGAAATAGGAAATGAATTTTGTTTATTTGTTGTTTATAGCTAACGTGAGTCAGTGTCGTCAAAATCTCTCATGTTGATTTGTAGATTTATTTTCCAGCTTCGTGTGACTCCTGCCTTTCGTCTCAGCACTTAAATATTCAAAAGTGACATTTAGAGTTTGTGTTCTTTGCGATTTAACGCCAGCTGATGACATCACACACGTTCACTGTCAGCTCAGCGTTGCTGCTATTTCACTTACATTTCTGTGTCGGTAAAGGCAAGTACATGAATGTGTAAATAACATTTTATACCAAATAGATTTCTGGCAAAGTGAAGATTCGTACTGAAGGCTGTTGTGTATTCAGCAGCACTGGCATGTGACGTCACGCTTGACACTGGGAGCTAAACCTCAGCTGGTCACTAACGGCTCAGTGAATGTGGTAAGTTGAGGATTTGTTTTGTCACAGTGGATGAACCCAGGTCCAGTCCAGACACAGCAGCTCTTTCCAGTGGTAGTTTTTTCCTTCATTATTATTTTTTGAGGGGGAGGGGTGACCCGGTTCTGCCTCTCTCAAATAATGGTTCTGATCTAATAATTCGCTGTGCACAGACTGTGTTTGTGGTTTTCTTGCTCTCTCGTGTGTTGCTCCATCCATTAGAGCGCCGCTCCCCTCTGTGTCATGTATTAATTAAATCATCACACTTGGGTTACAGGGAAAATTGGACCCATCATCTCGGCCCAGCTCGGGAATCAGGCTTTGATGACCAACCGTTGGTTCGCAGCGCAGCCGCTGGCTGAACCAGACGAGTGCTGCAAACATCGATCAGCAGCCTTTTATTTGCTTATTTATCTCTGCTTGCTCCCCATCTGACCCTGAATTAGCACGAGGACCTTATGTGACTCGTTTCATATCAGAGATATTTATTGTCATTTGGATTGACTGGAGCTACAGAACGTTCTTTTTTGTACATTTATTTTTCTCTTCTTTTATTCTTTTTCTATGACTTATTTCTGCTCTTCTCTGAGAGACGAGATCTGCCAGAGAGAAAAAACCCAACGTGCCTGGTCACGTTTTGTTTACTGAAAAAACAACGGCAAAGAGCATGATGGGAGAAAAAGAAAATCACAGCAACAAAATGAAAACTAGCCACAGAGTGTAGTTTATGAAACTGGTTCTCGCTGGCCGCCATGTTGCCGCTGTGGGTTAAAGGTCAGGTGGTGGGATGGGTCACAGTCGTGTGTGTGTGGTGCAGAATCACTTGTTTTTCGTTTTGGCACCGGTGTTAACAGAGTCCACATTGCCTTTTTTTAAACTCTTTCTGAACCTGTTTAAAAACAAAAACCCTGGGATATGTGCTGACTGCATCCTTCCAGAGTCCTGACATTCACTCATTCATGTTCAACCTCTTGTCCATCACTGGGTCATGAGGGGGTGGAGCCAGTCCCATGCGTCATGGGGCGAGAGGCGGGGTTCACCCTGGACCAGTCCTCAGTTCATCACAGAGACAGACGAACATTCACTCCTTCAGGCAGTTTAGATTGACCTATGACCCCTGACATGCATGTCTGTGGAGGCCCGTCTGGTCCTGGGTCTGGATCCTAGAGCCAAATAAATTGTATTCCTCCACATTCATCAGGGATAGTAGCTGCACTCCAGCGTGTCTCGTTTGAAGGAACCATCACATCTATTATGCCGCTGATTCATCAGCAGTGAGTTGGGCCACCGCCACGGGGCGGAAATGAGTGTGAGTGTGTGACAGCGAAGGAGGTGAAGCTAGTGCAGAGAACGAGGATCCACTGTGAGGCGCCTTGGATGGATGGATGGCGGGGGAAGGAACAGTCGGGCTATAAGAGAGAGAAATATGAGGACGCGTCACATTGTACAGTGTTTTTTTTTCTGATTTGTCGCTGCTGCGCTCTGTCCCTGGAGAGAGAGAGAGAGAGAGAGGGAGCCTGAGCTGTGGGAACGGATGAAGAGACAGAACGAGCGATGAGAGTAGGACGTGGTGGAGCGAGGCCTGGTGGCTCAGGGTCTCGGGGGACGAGCCTGTGGGCTTTCACAGACAAACATTAATAATGAAGCGCTAATTCCCTCTGTCCTCCTTTCTTTCCCTCCTCCTCCCTGTCTGTCATGTTCCCAGTCTCCACGGCCGCCTTTATTTCTCTTCATCTCTTTTCATTTACACGCACACACTTTTTGCTCACCCAGTTTCTGTCTTGCTTTGTACCAAACACAAGCTCCCTGTCGCTCTTCCAGCTCTGAACCTCAGCGAAGTGGAAACTGTGCCTAACGCTGCTAAAACTAAGTTTCACTTGTTTCATTAACTCTGTGTGTTCCCTGCGCACGTGCACGTCGTCTGCGGGGACAATTTGTTCCACGTGTCACGGCTCCCACAGAGAGGCCTCGTAGTATTTTTACTGCAGTTAGTGGTGGACAGAGGGAGTGGCCTGCAGCTCACTGTCACAGCACGGTGACCTCTGACCTGGGAACCACCCAGAGGTTGACAGACTCATCTGCTTATTGTCGAATGATTTCAAGTCTCCAACAGGCTGAAGATCAGTGCATCAGAGTGTATTCAAGCTGATCTGAATTATTTAAGAAACTTCATGGGTCTTGATGAAAGACTGTCCTCTCTTTCTCTCAGCATCGATTCAGAGCTGAGCCACAACTTAAATTCAACATAACCAACAGAAATCCTCGCCGTCCTCTGTGATGAGGCTCTGCTGCTGTGCAGTGTCACATTCACAGCTTGGCTGCAGTGGATGTGCGAGCAGGTCGTGGGCGTTGCACAAAGCTCTTCAGTATCCATGTATCTACTTGGGATACAGAAAAAATACACCAAAAAATGACAGTGCCGATCAGGACGTTATGCTGTGTAAGGCATGTGTGTATATGTGGCTGGGTTCAGCAAATATACACCAGAGGCTGTGAGGACAGAGATAGTACTATGAGTAATACTTCAATGTGCAGAGTAAACACGGTCGTATTGCTACTGCCCAGTTAAGGACGTGTAGTGCAGCTCAGGAACCGTTCGGTGTGTCACGTGATCACCCGCCACCCTCGTCAACAAACAGTGTTTTCCATTTCATTCCCACTTGAGATAATTGCATAAACTTGTTGGACAAAGGATGAAGCACGGAAGTGGCGTGCGTTGCCGCAGGATGTTTGCGTGTTGATGAAAGCACAGACGCGGCCGTGTGTGTTTCAGTCCCTGTTAACCCTTCGCACCAGCCAGCCAGCGCGCCGCTTCAGAATCCAAATGCATTCTGCACGTTTGCCAAAGCCCTCGGTGCGTGCGTCCAAATCCAGGAGAGACGAGGGAGGGGGCGGGACGACCTTCTGTGTTGGAGGTGGGCACAGGGAGGGGCTCACACACCAGTGCTGTGTGTTGTAAAAACATGCTGCATTTTAATTCAATTAACTCACTTTCAACAGACAATGGCGACATGCCACGGATGATGATGGTGGTGATGATGGTGGGTAATTGCTGTATCTGTCAGGGTCACTAGAATAACGCAGTAGCAGTATTTGCAGAAAACAAGCCTCTGCTCCGCGTGTTTAAAGCAACTATTTCAGTTCCTCTGGTTTACGCTGGCCACTGGATGTGTGTTCGTATCCTCGCTCCCTCGTCTTGTGTGTAGCAGAGGGAACATCACTGACCACAACAAAAATAGAAAATAAAAGCTCTTCATTAAAACCACCAGGAGGGCCAACAAAACGCTTGGAAAAAACATGGCATGAGCTAAAAACTAATAACAAAAACCGTGACGTTTTTGCTCTGTTCCTTCATTTTCTGTTATTTGAACCGGCTGCTCCTCTTTAAGGCAGTGATCACACGTGTTGTCAGGCGTGTTGGTGTGGATGGGTTTTAAACACCAAAGCAGACGGATCATTTTCAGATCACAAACGTGTTCCCCGTACGTTGTCCACACTGAATTCCTTCTAGTCATAAAACATTAAATACAAAATAGAAATATAGACTGAAGTTCTAAACCCACAAGAAAGAAATGAAAAAAGCTACAGGAGACACGTGTGTGTGTGTAGCCCGGCCGTGTGCAATGGCGGCCATTCTGTGGCGGTTTAGCATCGTGTCATTCAAAGAACCAAAGCTTTCTGAGGAGACGTCTCTTGCCTGCAGCTGAAGGCAAACCATTGTCACGTCAAGTGTGTGATGCATGGCCACGAGAGCTCTCCACCTTTCTGTCACATCGCACTCACTCACTCTGGAAAGCACTTGTCTTTAGCTTGGGTTTTTTTATTGATTTCCAGCTTCCATGACAACAACGATGCTCTAATTGAAGACAGTGGCAATGCATGTGTTGATGCCTCTCCCTGCTGATTGCTGCTGATTGTTTCTCCTAATTACGCCACACTCGCTTTCTCGGGATCTCTGCTGTGCTTTTTGACCTCAGCACCTGCACCTACACACTGAGCGTTTATTTGTATATGTCTATTCAAGTTGACAGAAGAGGCAACAAATCAAGTTAATTTATTGATTTCTATAACCCACATTCACAGGGCTCCACAGGGTGAGTGACTGAGACTCTGCCGTCCACACTGAGTGCCCTCTAGTCTTCAAAAATTAAATACAATACAAAATAGAAATATAGACTATAGAAGCTCTAAACACATTTAAAAACTGTTCAATATATGATAATATTGCTCTGAATAGAACTGTAACAGAGAAATTATACTCGGAGTTGAAATATCACAAAATATGTAAAATACGTATACTTCAAATTCAAAACATCCTCTGACCTCAACAAGAGTAAAGACGAACAACGGGGAAAACCAAACGCTTTTAAGGCAGAAAGCAAAGGGGGGGAGTGGCCTGTGATGATGGCTGTATTTCAGTGTGTGTTTTCCTCTGTGTTCCTCAGGTCGGAGGGAAGGACAACCCTGCTGTGGACCCTATAATCCATGGCCTGAAGGGCGTGGTCCATCACGGTGAGTGCGCCGTCACACGGGGAATTCATCGCCACATTTTAAAACGTTTAAGATGTCAGCTATGGATTTTCCCTCTGGATGTACAGCCCACATACTGCATGTTCTCTATAATTCACTCCTGTCGATAAAAGTACCGTTTATATCCGTGTGATGCCTCACGTCTACGTCCAGCCAGGCAGTGGTGAACTCAGAACAAAGAGCTGAGATTTAGGCCCTGTTATTCCTGACAATGTGAAGCGTTTGTATTGGTCCAAAAACAAGTCATCGCCCTGATGGCCCTGCAGTGTTTTAAAGACATACTCTGTTCAAAACTGTGAGAATGCCAATGTGCGAGTGAGAAAACTTTCTCCTTCCCCAAGGAAAAACTCAGCAGCAGTTCAGAATGTGAGGCCAAAGTTGATGAACTATCTGCCCCATGGAGGCAGTGGATCGAACCCGGCCCCCATTTCTCAGGTTGCTCTCTGTCCTTTGAGAAATAAATAAATAAATCCCAAGTCACAGAGGTGACGTGCTGTAAACTGAGACTCGTGACCCGTGCAGCTCATGAACACCCCAGATCCTGCAGGCATTTGCCATGTTGTCTTGAAAGCAGCGTTCCCAAGGGACACGAAGTTTACAGCTTTACCCATCAGCCTGCTGCTCCCACGGTGACCACGGCGGCAGGAAGTCAGTGTCACGTGTGCTGTACATGGCTCCAGGTGGTATTTAAGCTAACACATGAGGCTTTGATGTTCTCCACACGACTCATTTCAGTGGAAGAAATCAGCTGATCTCATCTCAGTTCTCTGCTGCTCCGGCTTTGTTTCCTCTCCTCATCACAAAGTATCGTCCTCTTGCATCATTCAGCGGCTCACATACGTACATGCAGTATTTTCTCACTGTAAATGAGGACTTCTGGGATGAGTCCATGTTTTTCTTCTCCGCATAACGAATTAAAGGCTTTTGCATGTTTTTTGTTAGCACTGTATGCCCCCAGTTATAAACAGTTGTCTCATGCACACAGCCCTGAAGTTCATCCCTGTCATGATCAAAACCTCTATCCTACAGCGATGTTCTGTCTCCCCACACACACACACTGCAACTACAGAACGGCTTCAGAGTGAATTCTGAGAGCTCCAGCATACACAAATAAAACTTTGATAACACCCCACCGCGTGATACTTGTACTCCTGCTCAGCCGTCTTGGAAAAACTCCTCTGCCTCCATAATTCATCCGCACAAAGACCACTCAAGTTCAATCAAGGCCTAACTCCCGTCTCTCCCACAGGGAGGGTAGTTGGTTAATTTTCTCTGTCTCCACCAGTGCTACTCTAAAGAGCAGCGGGTGGTTAAATTTTCCACAGCGCTCGCTCCTCTTGTTGCCGGCCTCGTCTGGCGGACATGCACCGCAGGTCCGGCTCTGCTGCCTTTGTACCTCGTGTCTCGTTGCATTTTACATGAAACCTCGCTGGAACAAATGACCTCTGACTCGCTGGCCAGCCAGTGGCTCCATGCCTTCCCTGTGAAATCAGGCCGGTATAAAGAAGCCGAGTGTGATTTACATGAAAGGCTTCGGCAGCGAAGAGAGGAGCCCATTGTCTCTGCCGGGTTTGCAGGCTCTTTGGAGGCAGATGCAAAGACTTATAATGATGTGGTGGGTGATGGATGGGACGAGAGGTGGAGGACGAGCGACGCTGCTCGCTTTAATGTTTGTTGTAGTGAACTCTGTGTGACGCTGAGATGTAAAATGTATCTGCAAGCATCTCCCAGAGCTTGACACAGGACTGGCCTGTCTGTGGACGCTTCCTGGTCAATGACCCCATGATGGGCGCAGGAAGCCATTTTACACTGGGATCCCTGTCGGGGCTGTTCCACCACAAGAACCGGGGGCTAGTTTGGTGCTAGTGCTCAGCTGGTTCTAATCATGTTCAGTCTGCTTTTCCATCCAAGTCAGAGTTAGTTCGTCACCGTGAGGCGTCAGTACGTCGCTGCATCAGCAGCCGTCCCTGAACTCCTTTTTGAACTTGCTCGCCACTCTGCTGCAGCCGTGTCCCGCTGGAGCTTTTCATACACAGGTTTGGTCTGTGAGGCTCCGCCCAATTTCCCCAGAAGCACCGGGTGTCCTCTTCCGACCGCTGCTGAGGTTGAATGAGGAACAGACGCTCAGTAAGTGGTAGTGGTAGTAGTTGGTGCTTGGCTGTGGCCCACCTGGAGCCAGTTCATCATCTCAGCATCTCCTTGAATAACCCTAAACATTAATGCTAATGCCACAGTTCCACCACAGTCGCAGCTGTTTTATCGTCACTCTGACACGATGCACACACGGCTGGAAGCAGCTCACTGCGACAGAGGGCCAACGGGGGAGAGATGTGACGACCAAAGCAACAACCCAAGTCCAGAGTGGTGGGCATCTACGTGTCCTCAAAAGCTGGCGTGTAGCATGACGCCCAAACTGCTGAAACACACATTGAGTAACATGAAGACGAAGCCTTTAGATCAAAATCTTCCCATAAACACAGTGTGAGGATAACGCAAGGACAGACGCGTCCAAATTTGTGGAGGATGCAAGAGCAGATATCAGAGTGGCTGTGATTAGACCCCATCAGCAGTGAATGGCAGACGGTGGCAGGAAGAGGGAAATCAAAACAGAAGTTCTCTCCATCAAATTCCTATACTGGCAACATAGGGTCGACGCAGTACTTCACATCAAGGGGGAACCACCACGAGCCATGTACGCCCTTTAAAAATTAATTGCCAATCAGGGTCACAGAGTGCCAAGTCAGCGGAGCCTTAGATAGTGAATTAATGGACTTGTAATTTGTGCCTGCGAGGAGCAAGGGCTTCATTTCAGCCCAGTGACACGAGAGCAGCAAGAGAGTAGATAAACAGAGCGAATGGCCCGGTGACGACACGGCTGGACGCAGCAGGCGGACACTCACAGATTGAGACTGATGATGACCACTCTTAGTACAAAGCATTTGACCTGTTCAACTGCCACAACAACATGGGATCACAATGAATTAGTCATTTGCCCCATTCAAAAAAACCTCAATTTGTATTTTTAAGGTTTTAAGGTGCAGCCAAATGAAGCTGCACCTGAGATGAAAAGCAATGTTTGGGTTGTGTCAGAAATGCGTAAGTGCACGTAGCATGTTTATATGTGTGGAGAGCACACTGGAGAAATGAGGTCAGAGCATGAGGCTGAGAGGAGGCGTGGATCCCCACATAATCAATAAACCAACGCAGGCTCTGAGGTGACTGATTCAAATGGGATTTGAACACACATTATAAAGAATCAGAGCAAGAAAAGAAGATGTTCACTTCACTTTTTGTCGCTCTATTTCACCACTTCTGTTTCCTTTGCTTTAGCCTAATTCTCAGAAGTCCAGAATATTTCTAAATGTCAGCCGTCTTCTATAAATAGCAACATGGGTGAATGCAAATATCAAATTAATTCAGGCACCCTTTTCAAAAGGTTTGGACTAGAACAAACAACTTAAATAGATTAGATAAAATCCTGCTAGATCCAGTCTAAACATTGAGCATCTGTTGATGAGACGCCTTCATTTAGCAATAACAACACTTACCAGTGCATGAAGGCCAGCTCAGTCTGTGTGCACATGAAGCGACATCCAAATGAGACACCAGCTTCCGAGAAAACTATTCCTGATGTGCTTTTATTTGTTAGAGCAAACGATCTAACTGTCAGCAGATCAGTAGTTATGTGAAGCAGGGTAACTTTTCAACCGTTTACTTTTAGTTGAAACATTGACCCTGAGTGCGTGCTGAGACGACTCACAGGTCTGGAGCCAGCGGCTGTGAGTTCCACCAAACATGATGGAATCTCCTCAGATGCCACGTCAGGTTCACTGTCTTTTTTTGTCCCACCTATGCAGAACGTGACGCAGCTATGGGACGTTGTGATATCAGTGCAGTCACGCACACCCAGAGTCCTTGGGCGCCGCCCAAATTGTGACTCAGGGTGTGTGGTTTTCCCTCGCTGTGCGATGAAATATTAAGTCCTTCCCGAGGACACTGAGGGACGATTAAATGAATGGACAGCTGTTGTGACGTCTCGCCGGAGGCTGAGAGCTTAAAATACGCGCGGCGCGATAACAGCCTCGTATCGTCCATCGGCCGTTTGGCACCGACGCTGCCGGGAGGAAAACAGGAGCCTCAAAGCAGCACTGTCGTACCAAGACCAACGAGCCGTCCTCTGCCGTGCTCTGTTTGTGCTCGTGGCTGAGACGCTCCTTTGCCTCACACACACACACACACAGCGATGTGCCAAAGAGTGTTCAGTTCCTCAGAGTGCTAATTCAGATGTATAAATCATGAAGAGGGTCTGTGTCATCATTTTCTGTTCCGTGAGTACACTCCAGCAGCCCCTCTCTATCAACACCCCCCCCCCCAGCAGCAGCTCACTCAGTGGCACGGATGCGATGGAGCTGAAAACGCTTCCCTGAACTTGGCATCGGGGGAGGCAGCGGGAGACAGGGCTTGTCAGCGGAGGGTGAACAGGAAGAGAAGGAAGGGTTGGGGGGGATCTATATGTCAGCGCTAAAGAGAGTGTCTCTTCCATCCCTGTCCCGTCCCTGTCAGGTGACCCGCCCCGCTGCACTCGTCTGCCCCACGTCATCGGCTCACACACCCTCTCACCCTCTATTTCCATCCCTGTCACTCTCCTTCCGTACGGGGATCATTGTTCCTTTCTTCCTTCATTATTTTTCTCCACTCCCTTTATGTTTCAATTCACCCCCTCCTCCTCCTCCTCTTCCCCCCTCCTCATCTTCACTCCACATTTACCCAAAGACAGATGAGTTATGAGGGGCTGATTCTGAAAAGTCTTTTTCATTTATGTTCCGCCATTAGAGAAAAATGGATGCACAACTTCTGTCCTGAAAGTTGCCAATGGCTGATAGTTGCTAATCATTTACGTAGATATCAAAATATGATAGGGTGATAATTACTGCATCTGTTGCATATTCTCTCCTTCCCATGGCTCTCTGTTGTTTTCACCATGTTAAAAGGGTTTCTGTTCAGCCCCTTGAGACAAATAAACACACATGAATCTGATCATCTGATTAATTGATAATTAGACAGAAAGTAAGCCGGGAAAATATTTAGATTGGAAGAAGAATTCTAATCATTTTTGTATGAAGACCAATCTTACAGTGCGAGGTTCTTGTGTGATGGTGTTGTTTACATAAATACAGATGTTACTTCGGTTTACAGCTTAGGACGTTTCCATCTCAAATCTCTTTTCTCTTCCTCGTCAGAGACGTCCTCATTTCACATCAATGCTCTGGATCTTAGGCCAAAAGAAAATTTCCTTAGAGTGAAAAAGTTTTGCTCCACGTCTTTCTGTCTTTCTGTCTTCACGTCCAGCATGAATAGAGAAATAATTCCCATTAACTTTCCCTCAGAGGTCAGTGGGAACTTAATGACACAGCCACAGAGAAAACAGTTGTACTGTTTAATCAAAGGCCTTTTTGTTCTCCGTCTAACAGAATCATTTAAAGAGTAAACAGAGCTTCTGGCTTGAGGCCTCGGTTGTCATTAAATTACAGAGCAAACTGTGCTTTGAATCTCCAGTGATTTCTGTTTGGAGCAAACACTGTTAGTGAATCGTTCCGTTGTGTCAACATTTGTGCTCGGAGCTGCGATGCTGCAGGTGTGTGTCGACAGGGGGACGTTGGACAGGACGAGGACAATGCAAATGGAATCAATAGCATCAGCCTTACGGCTGTGGAACAGACAGTCAGAGTGTTGCATCGGCCTGAGCGTGGTGTCCTCTCTCACGCAGAGAAGGAGACGTTCCTGGAGCCGTTCGTGCTGAAGGACCTGCTGCCGTCCTCACTGGGAAGCTACTATCGCTACACGGGCTCGCTGACCACGCCCCCCTGCAGTAAGGTGGTGGAGTGGATCGTCTTCAGCAGACCCATCTGCGTCTCATACAAACAGGTAAGCCACACGTCCAACTCGTGGAGGTCGCTCGAAACGCTGAAAAAACCAAATGATTCTGAGATCTAAGTTCCTATTTCTGAAGTGGTTCTAATTCAAACAGGGATCAGAACATAGATATATTACTTCAGCATAACAGCTTTTCAATTTACCATAATTAGATATGTGAATCATTATGAAACAATAAAGAGCTAACAGAGACTCCACACTGTCTCTCTCTATGCTGTGTGTTTTATATTTTTATTCAAAACAAAGAGGTTAATACCATGAAAGTCCTCATGGGCTGACTTGAAGCTGGAATTACACACGAGTGTTTGATGCAGCTCACGAACCTTCGGCCCTGGGACGTGAGGACGGTGGTGTCCCTGCTCCCTGTGGGAATTTGAGGATGTGTGACTTCCTCTGACACCATGAGCTCTTTTGAAGGAGGACTGATTCAAACTCTTTCAGGTGTCATTGTGTCAGAAAGAGATGATGATGGCTGATGCAGTTTGATTCACACCACAGGCAGTGGTCATATGTGTGATTGACAGTGTTATACAGCTGTTTCTCAGGTCTGTTAAACAAGCAACAAGTTGTCAAAGTCAAAGCTCCATAACCCTTGGTGAAGACCATTGCAGCACCCATTGGTTTTTACAAATGTCCATATATATATATATATATATATATATATATATGGATAAGAGCGTTCATTAACTGGGCAGCAGTTTCTCCCCAAGTTCATCAAACATTCGGCTCGTCCCCTGATGAGAGCGCACGTGTAGCGAAAGAGCAGTGTGGATGGAGTATTAACCCGAACCCGAACTGTGCCACGTCTCTGGGCATCACCTCTATTTCTACGGGGGGCAATTCTGGGTTCAGTATTCTGCCTGAGGACACTTAGAGCAAGGGCAGGGTGCAGGCTGGGATTGATCCACTGACCTTCTGGTGGCAAGACGACCCCTCACGTGCTCCGTGCAGCTGCCTGATCAGCTGAAGGTCCGTCACTGCCACGCTGAAGATGCTGAACCAGTCTCACCTCCACAAACTGAGCCAGACTTCCAGAGTTTATCCTTGACACTGAACCTTGTCTGCGACGCCATGGAGAGTCTCCTCGATGCAGTGACCTCCACAGATCCCGCCCACTGCTGCCATTTAAACCTATTACATGGCGTTAATCTCATTTCAACAGAAGCACGCCTTATTTGTTAAGGGCAGAGGATACATAAAAACAATACTTCTAAGTCAACGCTTTGGGAATAATGCCGGAGCCAGCAGAATATTAAAACGGGGAAATGCATCAAATAGAAGTGACAGTGGCATCATTCATTCTCTCTGTTGTTTGGCTGCTGAGTTCGGACCATTTGTCACTTTGTCTCAACAACAGCCGCGTTTCCAGCCCATTGTTTTCTCCCTCCCTTCCTGTTTCACTGTGCGGCTCTCCTGAGGAAACGCCACGGAGGACGATAAAGGGGGATGAACGCTGATGCCGACTGTTGCCTCCTGTCTCTCTCCTCTGTCTGTGAGCCTGGTGTTTGGGCTGACATTTGAAGCAGGACAGACAGCAACTCTTCCAGTGGGTTGAGGCTTGTCCACCTGTTGTGAGGAGATGTGTCCGAGTGGGAGAGAGGGAGGCAGATTTGATCGTCCTGGTGGCGTGTGGTGAGATTCAGGTTGGACTGTGAGCGTTTAAAAAGCTCCTCAAGAATCACAGGGCTCATCTGCAGTGATGCCTTCAATCAGTCAGTCTCTCCCAAGGGATCTGATCCATTCACAGTCACCGTGACAGAAAACACTCCATTAGACGCGAGGACACAGACTTTGGGAATGAAGTCATAATTTACAAGAGTCAAGTCACAGTAATGTCCACCTGGTTGTTCCTGAGGAAAATATTGGTCTTCTTTGTAAAGCCCTGATAGTGTGACAGTGACAGTGTGATGTTGTTTGTTTTTCTGAAGTACAGTGGCCCTCGTTTTAACCACTCTCCTCTTCCAAGACAGCAGGTTCAAATCTAGGACTTCATTGTTAATTTTTTTCCTCAATGTGGCCCTAATACTCCCCCTTAATAGAGTTGATTTAATATGCTGGTCAACCACATTAAAAAAATAACAAGGCAAAATGATGTATTAGCATTTAGTGCAACAAAATCAAAGAGACATAAAATTATCAGAGCATGTCAAATAGAGCGGGACTGTCAGTGGTGTCACAGGGCTGACAGTCCCGCCCATCGGTTCTATAACGGCAGATTTAAACCAACTCCACTGATCATGGTAATTTAAACACAAAGGGCCAGTAAGGAGGCTGCACATTCATGTTTTTCCATCCCTCCTGGCCAAAGCAGAGCTGAGTGAAGCCGCTGTGACTTCAGCACATTAAATATGTATCCGAGGAAACGCAAACAGCTACTCTTTTCTTCATTTACAAGTTATAGACTGAGAACAAGTCTTGTTTACTGCCTCCAAAAGTCAAAAAAAAGAACAGCTTTAGCTTGAGGCAGTGCAAACTCAATGTGGAGAACAACATTGTGGATTCTGTCCCCGTGTCTCTGATGGAGGAGGTTGTTCCCCATAGCAACAGATACAGGCTGTCTGTAATCTGCATCTTCTTCTGCTGTGGCCGGGACGTTCCTGTCTGTGGTCTGTCCAAATAAAAAGATTCATCAGCAGTTCATTAAAAAAAAACTAAATCTGAAACAACCAACGTCAAGCTCGGAGCCTTGCCTGGCTCTCGATTTATTTTTTATTTTTCCAGTGTGACCTCCGTTTCAATTCTTTGTCCAGACTAAACCCTGAGGGTTTAATAAGTCTTGGTAAACAGTGGATCCAGACTGGGACTTTTTTCTTATTAATCCTTTGCTTTGACGCTCACATTTGACTTTCATCATCACAAAGTCACCCCTGAAGCCGCTCACCAAAGCTGGCAGGCCCATGTTTTATGGCCGTCGCACGTTTGTGTGCAGCAGCTTGGGGGCCTTGGGATTTGGGTTTGCTGCAATCACATTCTGCTCAGGGAGAAGTCTCATTTCCTCACCCTCTATTATTTGTCTTTGCAGTAGTTGGGGATGTTTTACAGTTTATCCATGAATGACTTTGCTCATCAGCTGCTGTCTCCATATTTACAAGAAAGACCCCAGACTCCACCACGCTGCTGCACTTCAGACAGTTTTTTTTTTTTTTTATTCGCTGTCCTCACCAAAACTTTTTCCTTAATTTTCCTGCATCCTCCTCTAACACCCCCCCCCCCCCCTCTAACCCCCCCCCCCCCCTCCAGCTCTGCCGTGCTCACAAGCTGTTTGTCTGAGTGCATTGCTTCCAAACACATTGTACGGAGTATCCATCTGCCAACACAGGCAGGAAGATGACACTTCAATCACACAGTGCAAATCCATGTCTGCTCGCCCGTCTTGCCACACAGCATGTGTTTGACAAATGGCAACGGGAAGAGGCCAACTTCAATATCAAACCAAAGCAGTACAAAATGTTCACAGCTTGATAGCGTGGAAGCAAAATTAAGATTAAAACAGTTTTGGCAGCGCAGTTTCAATGCATCACAGATACTCACTTTCAAAAAAATAACACTATCGACAGGATTTCATCTTGAAACATCTCAAGATTCAAGAGTCTTTATTGTCATTATACAGGACCACGAAATTACAATTAATGAGACTCACAGATTTTTAAAGAAGGCACACAGTGGCAGAGTTCTGGGAAGGATCTGTGGTGACCACAGCAAACCAAGATTCACCCCGAGAGCTCCGACTCTGAGGCTGCTCTTGGCGTGAGTCTCGCACCACCTTCACATACACTTGATGCACATCACAGCAGAGGGTCAGACAGGAATACTCAGTCAGAACAGTTCCTGTCAACACGTGGGAGGAGACACTCACACTTACCTCCTCAGGTGGGAGAAACTGTTGACTGATGGATGTGTGATCATTGAATATTCTAAATTATTGGAACCGGCCAAATCAGTTCGTTAAGTATACTTGATTGTCGCTTTGTGCCAAACTCATGAGCGAACCTTTAACTTTGGGCCACATCCTCAACAATATCCACCAGAAGTGAACGTGACAGATTGTGGAGTTGAGCAGCGACTCCCAGGAGCTTTTACCTTAATGTTTGTTTACTGATGACTGTAGCGCCAAGCCCTGGCCCCCATTCTCAGCCTCCATTAGAATTTCACATTCAAATCACATTTTGGCTCTCGCTCCGTTTCCAAGCCGCAGACATGGGATTGCTATGAATCCTTTCATTTAAATCTTGGCAAACCTGAGAATGAGCATATTTCTGGGGATGTCAAATTATTCCCTGCAGAAAGCAAAACACCAGCTCATGTTATGGACGTTCTCAGTCGTCAGTCCTGATGGACATTCTTATTTCCATTAGAGCTATAAACACCCAGAACATGTTTCAGAGGTGTCCTGGTAATATTTTCATGGATACTCTGTTTACCCAATATCGTCCTCATAGTGTGGTATTATTAGTAATTGATTCCCTCCTGCATGATAAGCCTTTGTTTTGCTGCAGCACTGACCCACTTTTCTCACGGGAATCATTAAAATTTCATCCTTCCTCAACTTGTGTTTCAGTTGTGTATCTGCATTGCATTCTCAGATTGCGTATGTATTTTGAAGGGATTGTAAGAATGGCTTGTTCTGCTCGATGGAAGTAAAAAAGACCTCAGAGTCTCCAGCAGGGACTCTGAGTTAGTGAGTTGTGTCTGGAAGTGACTCGTCTTTACTCCTCTCCCTCCTCGCCGCCACCAGCTGGAAGCTTTCTACTCCATCTTCACCACGGAGCAGCAGGACCACGTGAAGTCGGTGGAGTATCTGCGCAGCAACTTCAGGCCCATCCAGAGCTTGGACAATCGCCACGTCTTCAAGTCAGCAGTCAAAGATGCCTGGCTGCCCGACCTGACCGACAGCGCCAGCCCATACGGCACCGAGGCTTCCAAAGGTACGCAACACGCAGCACACTCTGCATCAGAGTGTTTGCTCAGATCACTGTAGTAACATTACACACAGTGAGAGCAACATGCGTCTCAACATCAACTTAGTGGCAGATGTTGTTCTGCTGCATGTTAGCACTTTTTCCACCCACTGATTTATACAGCATCATTAACGTTCCTAAACTGGTCCAGTACTCTCACATTATTCCTGGATGGTGACGTTTTTTAATGTTAATAAATGGGAGATATTCAGTGTTGCTCACATGCCCAGAGAAACCTGATGTGTGTGTGTGTGTGTGTTCTGGACTCGCTCTCTGTCATTTCACCAGCGAGCTGAGTAACTCCCCTAGCATAAGGCAGTGGGAGGGACACCAGCCGTCCTCCCACTCCTGCCTCATTACCACTCAAACAACACCACACATTTTGCAGTTTGCGTGTGTGTGTGTGCGTGTGTGCAGTTGCTCGTGTGCGGCCCAGCATCTGTGCTGTGTCAACTGTCCTAGCAGGGTTGGTCCCCCTCCCTTACTGTGGGCGTGCTTCCATATGGTCGGCTACAGAGCGGTGCATCACCTACACGTGCACACGTCTACACAACCCACTCACATGTATGTCCTGTACGTGTTTGTCCTTGAGCGCAGCAGCGGGACGTTTGCTGTAAGCAGATCTATAAGGCTGGCAGAGGAGGAGGAGGAGGAGGATGAAGGACAGCAGGGGGAGAAAGATAAATAGACACGCCTCCTGCTGACCTGTGTGAGCGAGCAAGAGATGGAAGTCAGTGTGTTTATAAATACCCCTCACACACACACAGTGATTGGAAAGCTGAACAGAACCTGGAGCAGCTCACTCACATGAACCCCCCCCCCCCCATTTATTCCATTTAGCCGTGGCTCAGCCTCATCAGCTTCCTTCTGCGACTGATTGTTCCTCATCAGCCGTTATCGTCCATTTACTACTGGGTGTATGAATGAATGGCAGCCTGACATTAGATGATGGATGGATGATGGAGTCAGAAGACACAGAGCAACAGTGCTGTCGTGGGTTACACTCCCACATATGTTTCATCTTGTGCTCTGTAATTAATAAAATGATCAATATAAATTGCCTGTCTCACGAAACGCCTCCACGCTCACTCAGAGCTCGTGTGACAGCTGGTCGGATCGGTCACCACACACTGGCTCAGTGTGCTCTGGTTGTTGACTCGATGCAAAGCGGTAGCAAGCTAACCCATTTCTTTTTTTGTCATCTGACTCCCCGAGCACAGTTCCCATAAACCCATTCTTTTCCAACTTGGCGGTTTTATGAGAACATCCCGAAATAGTTGTTGTGATGGCCGCCAAGGCTTTATTGTAAGAAACAATAGAATGTAGCCCACATTGACAACATAAACTGTGCAGTCACTCCTGACCGCGTGTGTGTGTAAAACCCCTGCCGCTCCGAGGGTCTGCACAGTTTGTGCAGAGTGTTGCTCATTACACGCCGCTGTTGTCTCTGCGCTGGACTGTGATCTTTCAGCCTCAGATCAAAGAGCAAACAAACATTTCCAAGTTGTCGCTCCTTTTAAAAACAGATTACACCACATCAGAGCAGCTCAAGGTCAAGGGTGGAAAAAATAATGGGAGGGGGGTTTAGAACAACAAATGGTCAGAAAGGCAAAAAGCCCTCGACTAACGATTTTGACCAAAAGCGTTCTGACCCTTCACTTTAAGAAGAGTCATGTTTGTATGAGAGGTCTTCAAACGCCACGCCACTATACGCTATGAACACGTCTATTCTTAGCTGTTGTTAAGTTGTGTGATCGCAGAGCAACAACCTGCATCCACAGCGTCAGTGAGAATGTAGTAACAGAACCTGAGATACTGCATGTCACAGAGGAAGGTATTATTTCATCCCTTGTAATTATAATGGTACATTTATTGTAACAGTGAGAACATTTAAAAAGGAAAATCCAGGAAATCAAATCATATAAACGTTTAAATTGATTTGCATTTGAAAAAGTGAAATAAGTATTTGATCCTGGAACCAGCAGCAGGAATTCTGGCTCCCACAGAGCGGTGAGACGAGTCCTCGCACTCAGAGCGTGTGCTGGCTGTCACTGTGTTATCTGTATAAAAGACATCTGTACGCAGAACCAGCCACTGTCGCGCGGCCTCGCGTAAGGGCGTCAGGGACCAGACTGGAATGGATTATAAAACCGCCAGGGAAGAAACAAACCCTCGGTCTGAGTCCACAGGACCGAACAGAACCTGAGGGATCTGTTAACGAGTTCAAGACTGGGACCACTGTCGCCAAGAACATTGAACACCCATGGAGGCTCAAGCACAGGCCCCTCTGACGGTAGCCAATCAACATGTGACGGATTCAGAGAAGGCTGGGGGGGTGGGGGGGCATGTACTGTCCAATCGTGGGTGACACCTCCCCTCCTTTAGCCAGGAAACTGAAAATGGGTCAAAAGAAGAACAGTAAGGTCGTGGATGGGCTTTGCCGGTCCCCGGACCTTAATCCCGAGAGCATCTGCCTCGCAGCCTCGAGGATTTGAAGAGGCTCTGCAGAGAGTGGACCTCCTGATGTGAGCTCACACCTGGAGACAAACCAGAGCCATCGTCTGACCTCTGATGTCAACATCAGCTGCTCCAGCAGTCTTACTGTTCTAGGGGATCAGATGCTGATTTCACCCACTCATATCTTCTTTAGAATGTGATTCTCTGGAGTTGTTTTTTAATTCTGTATCCATTACTATTACAGACTAAGACAAAGTCGGCACAGGATCAGATAATCGTTTCCTTCACGGATGGATCCACGAGGTTGTGCCGTCACTAGGCAACCAAAACAGCTTGTCCAAGTAGTAACTGGTCAAAACAAGGATAAACAGATCAACAGATCAACATATAGGTTCAAATATGGAATGGACAGATGGCTGATTTTACTGGTTCTGGTTAAATTGTTCAAATGGTTTACTTGAGGAGGAAGTCCCATCTGAACGTGTTCTTTTAGATGTTCAGTCGCTATATGAGGTCCCTGAATAGAATAGAATAGATCATAGAATCCATCAATGGTCAAAGATAGATGGACCTCAGCTGTTGATGATGTTGCTGATACAGACTGGGTTCTAATGAATCCATTGCAGTACCAAAGCTTGCACAGTCCAGACCAGTTCATAGATCAGCTGTGTTCAGCGTGCTCTACTCCTGCTGTTAGACTCAGAGAGAGAGAGTGGTCCTCTGTGGGTTTTATGTGTGTCAGGCCCCCCCGAGACTCCATCACTCAATGCCATCCAGAGTGTGTGTGTGTGTGTGGGAGCTTATCTTTGATGAAAGCTGTAAGAGGATCTGTTCATCACACTCTGCTACAGAACCCTTTCAGCTCAGTTACACACAGGGAATATTAGAGGATGTTAAAAGTGGCCTTTTGGCCCATGTACACACACAATCACACACCCATGTGTTTATGGAGCTGGTGTGTGTGCAAGGGTTTTTAAAGATTAATGGAATATGGTGGAAGCCATATTTTTAGTTTTTATAGTTGTTGTTTTTTTTAAGGCAAAGTAGCATTTGAACACATTTCATGGTGGTTCAGCCACCACATATAGATTAAGATTAAAATAATCCCTCAAACACGTGTCCATCATTATTTACCTCAGTCCAGCCCATTTAAACAACAGTCAAATACCAAGGTGAATACTGATCTGGTGTCAGTTGCTCCAGTCCAGGCTGCAGAGGCCCGGCTCAGCACCAAGAGCAGCGACTATCAGCTCAACATGTTAAATGGCTTTTTCACATCGTGTGTCTAGTTTGGACGGATGACAGACTGTGGTGTGGGGCCGGCCCGTTAAGTCCACGTCATGAACACCTACAGGTCCAGAGTGGCATCCATCAGCAGGAGTGTGACATAAAGTAGTCATTACATCCTCCCTGTGCTTCATCACCTCTTCCTCTTCGCTCCCCGGTCTTGCAGCCGTTGTTTGCATCTTAATCAGAATCAAAGTGTTCACTGGTATTACAGAAGTGACCTGGGTGCCCGACTGATGCACAACATGTGACTGTGACGGCCTCACGTTTCACGTATAGGCTCTTTCACATATGTGGCGTTGAATCTGTTTATAAAACATATGAACACACACACACGTGAACGCAGGGGGCTCAGGTCGATATAATCTATTAGATATGCTTTCCTGGCATCGAGTTTATTCACCGTGTGTGTGTGTGAGACTAATGGCTTTAGTAATGCTGAGCCACAAGGGGCTCAACTGCAGGTTCTGAACAGAGAAACTCCACTGCAGCTCTTGATGAGCGAGCTAATCAATTTGGTTCCACGAGGCACGTGAGCTCTATTCTCAGTCAACCCCGTGTTCAGACGTTTACATAATACGATACGGTGTTTGGAAGGATCCTTATGGTTCTCTCTCTCTGACAGTGAGCGGTGCACATGCGATCCGTGCACCTGAATCGCAGTATAACAGTTCTAATCATTCCTTCTGTTGTTGCTGACTCAGATTCATTCTGCACAGCTCAGATGCACATGATCATGAACGCTTCATTCTTCTTTTTTTTTCCGTTTCATGTTGAGACAGGACGTGTTTCACCCCCGTGCACGGCTGAGTTCTGTGTACACTAACAACAGTAATTCCCTCAGTAGGGCCGTGGTGCGTCTCTGGCTGCATGAGAGCAAAGCTGGGAACAATATGACCAATGCAAACAGCTTCTCCGTTCCAGAAGACAACGGAGTTGAGGTGTGGAGCTTCAGGTGGAGCATACACAGGATAGAGGGGGTCAGCCTGGGTCTCCTTAATTACTTAATGACCAGATATATGAGAAATCCAATCAGACTTGGAGTGTCCCTGTTGCTGAGCAACCTCAGTGGTCAAACAGAGCCCCCCAGTGGTGAGGAGCAGCTGGTGCCCCCCCCCCCCCATGGAGAGAATTCTATATGTCTTTCTGTGTGTTTACTTTCACATCTGTCACAGAGCAGGTTTTCTGCTTTTAGCCTGAAGACGACGGTTTATGTGCTATTGGAGCCAGTGTGTGTGTGTTTAGCTGTTCTGTATGCCTGTGCTTTACAAATTCTTTAGGCTGAGTCCAGCTATGCAGATGTGTGCACAGTAAATGTGTGTGTGTGTGTGTGCTGATGACTCAGAGCTGTATTAATAACACATCATGAACACAACCATGCTCACAGAACCCCCCCCCTCTCTGAGTGTGTCTGACAGATAAGCTGAGCCGACGTATTTAACCATTAAATGATCTGTTCCTTTCTCCCTAATTAGCATTGCTTTATTCTTCCCTCCCTCCCTCCCTCCTCCCTTTTAAATGTCTGACTGCTTTCCTCTTCATCCTTGCTGAAATCCTCCTCCTTTAAACCGCTCCATCCAATCGATCCGTATTCTTTTCTCCTTTGTACTTTCTTTGGGTTTCGCTCGCTCGCCCTCCATCCTCAGTCATTTTTTTTCCTCTCGTGCCTTTATTTTCTTTTTTTGTATAAAGCTCCCTCCTGCTCACCTCTGGCCTCTCTGGGCTGTTCTCCGTCCTCCCCAGTGTGCAGCAGCGCTCCCATTAACATGAAGGTGCAGCACGTGAACAGCAGCGCGCTGGTGGTGCGCTGGTCCCGCCCAGAGATCACCTACCACCCGCCCATCCTCCACTTCCTGGTGTCCTACAGCTGGACGACCCACGACGACAGCTACGAGGAGACGCACCTCACGGACGGAAAACACAAACTGGTGAGACGGATTATTTGTATATTTAAGAGATATAAGGGGGGGAGATAAAGAAGTGATTCCTTCCTTACTGTGGAGGGAAAATAAACCTAGAAAACAAACAAGGATAAATAAACCAGCTGTGCTTGATTCCACCAGAGCGATTAGGTCATCATTACATGCAAACACAACTCCATGTTCCTGTGATGACCCTTCAGCACTGATCGCCACAGCATACATCAGACAGAGCTGCGTCCCCCTAAGCAGCGTCACACTTCCTTGCCTGGGACAGAAATACACACTTTCTAGGCTGCAGTCACAATACTGACAGTTACCAAAAGAAAAATCTGATCAAATTAACTTGTCTGGATAAAAGGCAGCGCTCCAATCCCCTTCAGACAAGCAGAGATGCCAATATTCCTCACAGTGTCCCCAATGTGTCAGCAGCCACAACAACACGATAACCCAGTTTCATGAAGCCGCTGCAGCACGTATGGACCGTGCATGTGTCAGTGCACCCACAGTTATTATGCCTCCAATCCAGCACATTCGTTGGCCTGGTCTACTGGTTCTGACTCACTGTTTTCATGATTGGAAGCGTCAAGCATCGTGCTCTTAAACTGAAAGTCTTCTTCATCCAGAAACGTTACATGGCAAAATGGGCGGGGTCAGAAAATGCACGAGGTCTCTGATGATACTGACAAACTGTCCAGCTGCTCCCGGTCACAGGACGGGCTGAGTTGAATGTATGTGTGTAGATAATACGGTGCTGTGGCTGATCTTCTTGTCTCTGTTTGGACTAATACCCACTGTCCACTGTTTTCCTCCTCCTGTGTTCTGCCGCTTTCCCCTCCCATCCCCTCCCCCGTCTTCCTGCTGAAGCGTTAGCAGCTGAGAACGCACCAGCTCTGGCCATAAGATGTGTGGTCAGCTCGATGAATGGACTCTACCCTGTACATCGCATGGACGGGCTTTAATCCTGTAGTATATGTCCATCTGTCCACAGTGAACGTGCTCTCAGTGGAGCCAGTGTCACATTTATTTGCTGTAAATGTAAATTAGAATGAGCATATTACAGACTAACGGACAGTCACATGCAGTTTGTGTGTGTGTGGCAGGGATGCATCATCAGACCTGTGGCTGTAAGAGCAGAGAATAATCTTATCCTATTTTGGAACAAAACACATATAAACACACAAGTGACTGCAGGAGTTTTTGACACGTACACAATATTAACTGGAAATGTGTCAGCTGAGAATTTAATAATGTTGTTAACATTTGTGTGGGGAGAAAAGTTTTCAAGCACTAATACTCTACCTCACACACACACAGACAGACCAAGCAATATCCTCCATCAGTTTCATTACAAATGGTCTCATCAGGGCCCAAAATGAGCTATGAGACGAGGCTGTGGAGCGGACACGAGTCTTCATTCCCTCACACTGTGGTCTGCCGGGCAGCTCGCAGAATACTAATGGCGAGCTGGAGGCGACGCAGCGCTGCCAGCCTGTGCAGAAAGCGTGACCTTGGGCCAGCGGCTGTGTGGGAAAACAGGATAAGCGGCACAGAAGAAGAACCAGAGTGCCCCCTGGTGGTGGCAGTGAGCACATCTGCCACGATGAGAGTCACAGGGAGAGATGGGAAGTGTTTCATCCTCTCCATCATTTACTCAAGAGGGCCCCCCCCCAGCTCCCTGTTCCCACACGCCATTGTTTCCCCTCCCTCTCGCCGTCGGCCCTTTGATTCTGCTCTTGCTGCCTCTATCTAGGTCACAACTGGGACTTACATGGCTTTGGGATCCCCAAACTCTCCTCACACATGTCATCCTTGTCACAATCAATGACCAATGAAAAACCAATGTGCACTGGATGGCCCATACCACCTCTGGAAGGGGGGGGGGGGGCCCCCCCCCGCGGGGGGGGGGGGGGGGGGGGGGGGGGGGGGGCAAGTAAGGCGAAAAACTGGATTCAACAGCACGAAGCTGGATTCAGTCATGGGGGGGCACAATAATATGGAAAAATATATTAGAGCAGTGGTTTAATGACACGTGGTGCATCAGGCGTCAGTGTTATTTAATTGTCTTTCATGGAGAATGTGGATGTAAACCATGGCTCCTGAGCTGCTGAAGAAAGACCAAGCTCCTCTTCAACAGATGTGTGTGTGGTCACGTTACACGCTGACAGCAGACGTAGTTAGACATGTTCCTGGACACCAGCACACGCTGCATCATCTGTGGGGCCGAGAGGATCCACCAGCATTCCCATGATGCCTCAGGGTGACGGTTAAGATCACAGGCTTGTTCAGCTCCAGCTGATGCTGAGCTGTCCTCAGTGGACAGCACCGTGTCCTCCTCACTGTTGGAGTGTCTCTGGTGAGAGACGGTGCTTCAGTCGACCTGCGAGTACAGATTCTCCTCAGCGACGTGTTCCCATGGTTCATTGGGGCTGATCGTGTCTAGTTCGCTCTGCGTTCGTGACACAGATGGAAATTCCCTGATAGGAGAACTCATCCAGAATGGTGTGTTTCACGGAGGAGCCTTCGTCTCAGGTGATAAAGCCTCAGATCCTGAGCACAGCTCTCATCTCACGCTGTGTCTCTGTGAGCCTCAGGAGCAGAGTGAAACAATGCTGAATCCTCCCAGAGAAAGTGGGACGTGACCACAGGGATTCACCATGTTGGACTGGGAGGGACATGTGAGGACGTGGCATGAGAAATGAGCTGCGTCTACAGCGACTGACAAAGCAGATGCTGACGTGCTTCGCAAGACTGTGAGGAAACAGACAAACAGTCCTGTATTTGTAAACGCAGTGACTTGTTCTGACTGTTCCTGTTTCAGTGTGTGAGCTACATACAAAGACATGGACAGATATACCATTGAACTGAGCATGTCTTATTACTAGTATTACTTCTGCAGCTCTTTGACTGGCTTCTGGACAGAAGCAGTGAGGTAACAGGACTGTGTGGGGATGAGGAGGCCTTAGTGACGACCCTTCATCACGGCTTCATTAGAATGGAAATAATAGAATGTTTTTTTCCTTAGGAAGGCAACGCACCCCTTTGTTCTGAATATGCATGTATCTGAGATTAAAGCCATTATCCTGTGTGTGTGTGTGTGTGTGTGTGTGTGTGTGTGTGTGTGTGTTATCCAGGAGGCCGTGATCTCTCCTGTCTCCCCTGATGTACTGTACCTGTTTCGAGTCCAGGCCGTGTGCATGAAAGACATGCGCAGTGACTTCAGCCAGAGCATGCTCTTCAGAGGTAACACACACACACACACACACACACACACACACACACAGAAGAACGGTGCCCATGAACTCCTGCCACTTCCTCTCTAGACGTCATGTATTTATTTTATATCAGTGTCTGCCTTCCTCCATGTTCTCAGGGGCCCATTGTCTTGAATCGTATAGAACTGAACTCAGAGATCCCTTTGATCATGACATCACAAAGAATCAGATTCCAGTAGCTGTAGGCTAAAGGAAAACCAGCAGAGAGAGTTGTTTTGATTTCATGGAACTAAGCTCAGCTGATTTTCCTCATTCATGATTCATGTTCTCACCCTGTGACTCCTCTCACGTCGAGTGTTTCCTCCTGAACTTCAGCAAACACCACCAGGATCTTCGAGGGGACGAGGATTGTGAAGACTGGGATGGTGAGTCCAAATCCAATCTGTTGTATTTGCACCTTTTCTCCAGCAGAGGGCAGCATCTGGCTCAGAGTCCTTCTTTCCTGCGTGTCTCCCTTAACTTTGACCACAGTGTTAAAGCTCATTAGACCAGACTGTAAGTTGGTCTATATCACAGTCAGCGACGTGTCAGCGGCGCCCGACCATTTGACCCTCAGTGTGTTTCACAGCAGAGAGCGGTCGTCTCATCGTTGTTTACTTCGCTCTGAGCTTTGCATCTCAGCTTGTTTGGAACTTGACGTGATACTGAAATGAAAACTTTTGTGGTCCGATGTTCTTTTAAGCATCTTAACGTCAAGCAGCCTGAAGCTGGGCAGGTCCTGTGGGTACGGTGTCTGTCTGAATTCTGACATGTTGGATTTGACCCTGAAGCAAAATAAAATTCTAATTGTAATCGGTAACATTTCTTCTAGCCCACGGTCTCTCCAGCCTCCTCAGCCGACATGGCGCCCATTTCCTCCGGCTCCTCCACCTGGACCTCCTCAGGCATCCCCTTCTCTTTTGTCTCCATGGCGACAGGCATCGGCCCCTCCTCCAGTGGTAGTCAGGCTACCGTGGCGTCCGTGGTGACCAGCACTTTACTGGCTGGGCTGGGCTTCAGCGGTGGGGTCATCTCCTCCTTCCCCAGCTCAGTCTGGCCAAGCAGAACGCCGCGGCCCGGTCCCACCTCCAACCACCAGGCCGCCGTCACGTCGCCTGCCGCCGGTGACCGCAGCGAGGCCGGGGCCGAGGACATGGACGAGTGTCAAGGCGAGGACGGAGAGAGGGAAGGCGATGACAAGGATGAAGAGGATGAGGAGGAAGAGGAAGACAAGGGGAAAAAGGAGAAGAAGGGATCCAGGCGTGCGGGCAGAGCCAGGAGGAAGGTCAGCAACACGGCGGCCAGTAATCCCGCGGGCCGGACATCACAGTCCACCGCCAAGGAGAAAAAACAGACTGAACCCGACCCAGCTGAACCGACACCTGGTGTGGAAGACCAACCAGAGGCCGACCCCGCCCACCCTGCGCTGACAGCGAGACCCGGAGCAGGGAGGGACCGGAAGCCCTGGTCCTCGTCCAGCCACACTGGTGAGTCCACTCCGTCCCTCTGTGGAATCCAGGCATGGAAACAAACCCTGGGGTCACAGTGAGCAGTGGAACAAGGAGCTCTTTGAAAGAATCCTTCCCAGTGAAACCGTGGTATCCGTGTGTATCTAATACCAAAAGGAGAAAAGCAATGTTTTTCATCTTGACTGTAATATAATGTGTACAGAGGCTACATGCTAAAGGCTAACCTAATCCTCAGGTTTGTGTGATTTTTAATTACTGATGGTGAAATCTAGCTCACTGGTTAACACACACCATATTTTTTACTCATGAGTAAGACGCTGAAACCTGAATTCCCATCATGCACTGAACGTGTTGATGAATGGATGAATGTTCCATCATTGCACTCCTGGTTTTGGACCATGTACCCACCTGAACTGAACAGGGTCTCCTCCTTTGTTTCACATCCTGCCCATCTTCATCCTGGAGTCGACACAAAACACAAATTAAAACGGTTGTGACAAAGCTCATTAACATGTTTCATCGTCATGGAGATACCGGCTCAACGCTAATGTTTTAATATACTAGTAAGACGTTTTTACTAAAGGCTGTTCTAGCAAAGTCAGACCAGAGAACATGCAGTGAACAGGGAACAGAAAACGACGCCAAGCGTCTTCGCTTCTTCCCGTCTTCTTCCACCCTCCCTCCCGCTCACTCGTCCTCTCCACCTCTCCTCGTCTCGCCCTGATCTGAGTGCTGGCCTACTTTCAAACACAGCGACAGATTCAGCTGCAGGGGAGAAAAAAGCCTCTGCTCCATTTTTAGTCACGTGTGTGTGTGTGTGTTCACGTGTGTGTGTTGTGTGTGTGGCATGTATCTCACTGCACATTAGTGACTGGCTGTTTGTGCATGTGTGTTGCTGCTGCTGAGGTTTTATTTATTTGATTGTGGCAGAGCACACTGCATCGCTGACTGTCTCTGTGTGTGTGTGTGTGTGTGTGTGTGTAAGGGAGGAGATGCAGAGTTAGTGAGGATGCCAGCCAGCTGTGGTGCAGTGCAGGGGCCCGGCCTGCTCTCATGTTCGGCTCCAGGCAGAGCTGCAGATTGACGGCCATGGGCGCCGGCGTCAGCTCCAGCAACGCCACGGCCACAGCAGCTGATCTGGGTAGGTGGTGGTGATGGTGGTGAAGGTGGTGGGGGTTGTGCACGGCGTGCACAGAGAGCGGCGTTGAGGGCAGAGGCCTCACGTTAGAATCGTGCTGTTGAACTGCACCTGTGTCAGACAACGGCGTTTAGCCTAGCTTAGCTAACCCTGACCTGGAAGTGGAGAGGGAAGCGCTACGTGAACAGGAAATGACACGTGTCAAAGGTCATCCAGTGAGCAACATGGAGAAAGCTGTGAGTTGCCTTCATGTTCTCGGACGGTTGGAGGACAGTGAAGGAGTTTTACAAGTTTTGGCGTCTGCCGGCTCACTGCAAATAAGACTCCTCCCACATAGCGACCAGATCTGCCAAATTCCACCTCAGTAAAAGCAGCTGAGTGATGTGATGACCTGTCCTCAGAGGTGATCAGAAATGTAGCGTCTCCAGTGACGTTTAAATAGGTCACATGATGAGCAGCGTACGTTCCTCGACAGGCCCTGCGTGTACTTGGTTTGCAGGTGAATACACGGCAGCCATGACTCTAGTTTACCATGTGAAAGCAAACGAGTTTCCATCAGCTGACCGAAGGAGGAGGTGATGTTTGGAACTTGGACATGGGTCATTATCTTCTAATAAAACACACTGGGCCAAGTTTTCTCATTCAGCCCAGTGGTAAGTGGTCATTTTACTTTATCGTGTGTATTTCTCTCCTGCGTTCACTTCCCCTCCGTCTTGTCTCCACAGATGACCGCAGCGTGATGACCAACCTGACGGGCCGCGCGCGTCCGGCACCTGGGCTGGCGCTGCTGCCTCTGTTGATGGTGTCAGCTCTGACCTGCGTCTGCCTCGTCCTCCTGCTGGCTCTGCTCGTCTGCTGGAGGTCAGTGCAGCACCATCGGCCAGGTCCATGGCTCAGCAGCAGCATTACTGACTGTGGTGCAGACACATGTTTACAGCTGTGAGAGGAGGAACGGTGCTCATTCGTTGATTCAGTTAAATTCAAGAGTATATGGGGACAAAAGACAGACGGTCCAGTTTCCCGTTTCCTCGGCTCCTTCTCGTGCGCTCTGTGCGTGGCTGCTCTCGCTATCGCCGGCTGCACCTGTCGCGTGGTGATAACGGCCCGCCTGTTGTGTGATGTATGCGGCGCTCCCTGAACCAGCGACGTGTTGACTTGAACGACGAGTGCAGTGCTAATCTGTGCACGTTCATCTTACGGTGAAATGTATTTTCCCTACGTACTTTGCCATTTATTTCTGCTGCTGTTTATTAATATTACTCAAAATACTGCGGCCAGTTCCCTGTACTACACACAGCCGCCTCTGCGGTCTCCATGGCGACAGTGCTGTTTACATCTGGGGACAATAAATGATCAGATAACGATTATATAACTGTTTAATTGTTTTAGTCACTTTCAATGTTCTTTTTGAAAAAACTGTTAAGTATGAAATACTGTTTAATCTCTCTGGCTCACACACACAAACACACACAGGCCTAGCAACAGGTGCTGGGGGAGTGTTTAGGAATTTAATCCTATTGTAGAGCAAAGCTCAGGTCACAACCCTGTCCTGCACAGGCTCCACCCCCCTGTCGTCTTATTGGACAGCCCACATCACTCACACTGCTGCGTTCAGGTCTGACAGGTAAATATGAGTTTCACCACAATTCAAATATTTACAGGGACTAAAATGAAGAGGAGCGCTTTGTGTCGTGGGACCAGGCAGTGGTGTGTGTGTGTGTGTGTGTGTGTGTGTGTGTGTGTGTGTGTGTGTGTGTGTGTGTGTGTCGGTCAGAGGCTGCCTTGGGCTCATTTCAGCCTGGAGACCAGTTAATTGAGTCTGGCGTGTCCAAGTGGAGACAAAAGCTGTGTCCTCAACTGAAAACCAGCAGATTTAGTGGACGAGGGGTCAAGGGTCGAGCTCGGGTCCCGTTCAGGGTCCAGAGTGAAGGTGTGTGCTGAGGTGAGCAGTGACCATGGTTCCTGGAAGTGTCCTGAGTGTGTGTGTGTGTGTGTGTGTGTGAGGGCCCAGCCCCCTCTGTGGAAGGCCGGGCCTCCCTCAGCCTGCCCTCCTCCTCCTCCTCCTCCTCCTCCTCCTCCTGCTGTGTGTGTGTTGTCAGTTGAGGTCAGCAGCATGTGTGTGGCAGACAGTCTGCTCTCTGCTGCGTGTTCCCCGGGATGAACGCACTCTGCTCTCTGCTCTGTCTCAAATACAGGTAGGGGGGGGGGGACGCCGCTGAGGGTAGGTGGCGGCCCTCACTGTCAGGAACCAAACACTGTGTGTGTTTTACACGCCTGTGTGACACTTCTCATGATGACTCAGCGACTGTGTGTTCACAGAGCGACTCATGGCTCTGCCTTTGTGTGTGTGTGTTGGTGATGGCAGCGTGTGTGTGTGTGTGTGTGTGTTCTCTGGGCAGCAATACTTTCAAAGCGTAAATGTCAGTTGTGTTAGCTTTATAATTACATATGACTATAATTCCCTTGGTGTGTGTCTCCTGACACACACTGTGTTGCTGTTGTGTTCCTGAGGTGTAGCATGTTGCAACACCATGTTCCTATGGAGGCCCACAGAGGACAAACTGTTCACACCTGAAGGCCACTGTAGGAAGCTCCTGGTCGCTCGGTTGCCTTAAACTACTTACAATCCTACACACACCACAACATGCGACCAGAGACGCTCTTCTCTGACTCTGACTGAGGGAGGTGTATTGACACTGATTTATAACGACTTCAAACACATCCTGGGTGTGTGTGTGTGTGTCTTTACAACAGTTCAAAGTCTGCTGCCTTCTGTTGACTTTGAGGGGAGGAGCTCTGTATTGCTGACTTCTATGATCAAATCTCTCGTTTGCACTGCCTTGCTCTTTTCTCCACACACACACACACACACACACAGTTTGTGTCCGTCTTGCAGCCTAAATGATCCCAGTGCCTCAGCTGCCATTTCTATGGAGGATGGCTCATTAACTCTGACAGTACTAACTCCTGTCATACAAAGGTGCTGATTGTTTGGAACTAGTCCGTTTCCTCAGAGCGTCCTCTGTCTGTCCTCTGTCTGTCCTCCTGCCAGACGCTGTTTCCACGCGGCCCATTTCTATGTGGAGGACAGTGATTCACCCAGGGTGGTGCCCGGTGAGACAGCCCCCGTCGTCTCCATCCCAGGTAAGAACCTGTGTGTGTATAGTGCCACCTCAGTCTCTCGGTGGGGTCGCAGGTCAGGGCTAGTTTTAGCCCAGGGGTCAAAGGTCATCGGCCAGTGAGAGGGGCCAGCTGGTGTCATCTTCCCAGGACCAGGGCCGTGCTGCAGTGGTGTCAGAGCCGCAGCACAGACAGGGGCGTGTGAGCAGATGGCAGCAGTGTTAATTGTCTGGAAAAGCTCAGACCTGGAGCTTTGCACACTCCAGAATCCTCTTTAAGACCTTCTGCTGGATTTACCCCCAGCGACACACACACACACACACACACACACAGTATATAGTTGTGGATTATTGGATAGATAAATAGATTCCTCCATGGAGCAGAGGAGTGTGCTGTCAACGTCACACAAAGAGATTGGATCCGATAGCCATGTGGCTTATAGTTTCTCGGCCTCTGTGTGTGACTCTCAGCAGCCAGCTGTGTTTGCACGTGTGTGCGCTCGTTAACGTTTGATGAAGACTCAAGTGTGTCTCCAGTCACGTCTGTCTGTCATGAGTTCAGCATCTGGAAGAGCAGCGACCACTTTGCAACCCGGGGCCTCAGCCCTGAGCGTCACCCTGTTCATTGTCTTTTTAAACTGGAAGAACATGGAATTATTGTGGAAATGCATTTTCCTAAAGGTACAGGGACAAGATGACTAACTGTAAATGTGAAAATTAACTTCCAGCTGTGTAACAGCAGGGTATTTGTCTCTGACAGAGTCTCTTCTCCCACAGATGACATGGAAGCCATTCAAGTCAAGCAGTTCATCAAACACGTCTCTGAACTCAACTCCAACAACCAGCATGGATTCTCAGAGGACTTTGAGGTAAGCGGTGACGTGCACACAGTGTTAACCCTGCAGTTCAGGGAGCAAAGCGTCCGTGGCAGTGGGTTCGTGCAGCCGTCACCTGCTTCCAGCGCCTCAGTGTTACACAGCGGCTGCAGATGAAGCTTTGTGGAGCCGACACTCTGCAAAGCTTTGCTGTTTTTGCAGTTGTCCTCTCGTGTTTCAGGTGGTACCACAGGACGTCACACGCCACACTGCACGAGTCCTTTATTGAGTTCCACAGCCTTCACATGGAGACAGAGAAACCACAGAAGGAATGTGCAGGGACAGGTCGCCACCACATCATCGCTCTATTCCCACTAATGGGCGTATTATTCGCAGTACACGAGTACGCACTCATGAAACTCAAATATCTGCTCACTAAAACACCCCCCCATCTGAATGCAGTCCCACGTCAGATAAAGACTGAAAGCAGAGACAGTCAGAGATGATGAAGTCCTGCGTGCTGAGTCGTTATGGTCGCTGCATGCCCGTCGTCATGCAGTGGGCCGAGCAGGAGCCCCCCCCCCCCCCCCCCCCCCCCCCCCCCCCCCCCCCAGTCTAAGCAGGGGCCCCCCCCCCCCCCCCCGCAACCACCGCTCAGCGTGAATACACCCGCAGTGTGGTTATCAGTTATCGCACCTTGAACATGTGGCTTCTATCACCACAGCATCTTACGCGACACGATCGTGACCTCTCAGTCAGCGTCTTCAGATGTGTCAGAGCCGAGGTCACCAAAGGTCACTCAGTCCAGGGACGGATCAGTCGTGACCGAACTGAACGTTATCACGTGGGCGTTCGCTGCAGGTTGCACGGGGTTGTAGACCCACAGGCTGCAGCTTTGCCTGTGCCGCATGTTCTTGAGTTGTCTTCAAGAGATTTTAAAGCTCCAGAGAGAATTCACAGACATTCAGGGTCCGATCCCAAACTGCTGCCTGTAGTTTCAGGCCTGTGAGGAAGGAACACAGCAAAATACCTCCAGGTTGAGTCACGTGACTTCATCGTCGTTACTTCCCAGCATGCTTTGAGGCCTTTGCCATGTGATCAGTCTTGCTTGAGTGGAAGGTATGAAGAAGGAAACACCTGCTGAGGAGATGGAATCAGCCCAGACAGGTCGAACTGGGGGAGCAACAGTTACATTAACGTGGGCAGTCGTTTCAAAACGCTGGGAAAATCTACGATTTTATCATTTGTATGAGCACATTTACTTCATATGTACACAAGTAAGTCATCTAGACAAACTGTGTCATGTCAGTTTGAGCAGACGAGAGAATAAGGCTAAAGTGAGTCGTCCTCAGTGAGACCCTCGGTTAATGTTCAAGAGGTAAACAAGTGTATCAACGCCTGTGTGTGTGTGTGTGTCCAGGCTGTTCAGCGCTGCACTGCTGACATGAAGATCACATGGGAGCACTCCAACCACCCTGACAACAAGCACAAGAACAGATACATCAACATCGTGGCCTGTGAGTACACACTCCAAGTACTGACCACTGCAGAAAACTACGACTATCAGTGGCTGCGTCATTAAACTGGAGACTCAGTGAGCTGAACCCTGAGCAGGAAAGGTGGATCATTAACCTTGTACCTTGGAGAACGGCTCAGCCAAGCCACTGCACCTGGGACATTATGGTTCCTTGAGGAGAGGAAGGAACCCTAAAGTCCTCTGGAGTTGGTGCATCCTGAAAGTAGCTGAAGGGAAACGCCCACGATTTGATATGAAGTTCCCCTCAGGAGGACGCACCTGTTGGGTTGGGGGGGGGGGGGGGGGAAAGGCCAGATCAACCAGTGCTACCACGATTTGATATGAAGTTCCCCTCAGGAGGACGCACCTGTTGGGGGGGGGGGGGGGGGGGGTGAAAGGCCAGATCAACCAGTGCTAACAAAGGTTAGGGTTAGGGTTGGTGTCGTGGCAGAATATTGACGTTGGGGCTAAGCTGTCAGTCTAACTATTGTCCTGTCCTCTGATTGGTCCAAAGACGACCACAGCAGGGTGAAGCTGCGGCCGCTGGCTGGGAAGGAGGCCAGACACACAGACTACATCAACGCCAACTATGTGGACGTGAGTTCTTCCACTGGGCTGTGTGCGTGAGACGTCACTGTCATTCTCTAACAGGAATAATCTCCGCCCCTCAGGGCTACAACAGGCCGAAAGCCTACATTGCTGCCCAGGGGCCCCTCAAGGCCACGTATGAGGACTTCTGGCGGATGATATGGGAACAGAATACCAGCGTCATCGTCATGATTACCAACTTAGTGGAAAAAGGAAGGGTAAGTGCTTCAGAAGCCATCCTCATTTCACTTTAAAGAACCTTGGCCAGACGAGGCTCACTGGTTATTTGAATCAGTTGTCAGTTATAGTCAGGGTTATCATGTCAGTACTGGACTGAACTGTGTGTGTGTGTGTGTGTGTGTGTGTGTGCGTGTGCGTGCGTGTGTGCGCGACACAGAGAAAGTGTGACCAGTACTGGCCGTCAGAACACAGTGAGGAGTACGGCAGCGTGGTTGTGACGCTGAAGAGCACCAAGGTCCACGCCTGCTACACTGTGCGCTGTTTCACTCTGCGCAACACTAAAGTCAAGAAGGTGAGGCCAACAGGAAGAGGCGGGACTTCCTGTCTGAGCGTTGCTTTAAAGATGGGAATAAATGAAGTGGGAGTGACACATTTGTATTTTTATTTTTTTGGTCTTTATTAAGGTATTAAGGAGTTCAGGATGCGTGTTCCCTTTATTCTGCTGCTGTTGAAGTTTAAATTTTATTTTATGGGTTTTATTATTTTATTGTCATTATTTATTTATCCAGTTGTATTTCTTGAGTCCTTTAGATCTCTTCAGCCTTGAGCTTTGGGGTAAAGTCTGTTTCCAATGAGAACCTGTGTGGTGCAGTTCTTTTGAATCGGGTCTCGTCTCTTGCGTCCAGGCTGGGAAGGGGAGCTCGAAGGCCGCGGCTCAGACTGAGCGCACGGTCCTGCAGTACCATTACACCCAGTGGCCAGACATGGGCGTCCCAGAGTACACCCTGCCTGTCCTCACCTTCGTCCGCAGGTCCTCAGGAGCCCAGATGCCTGACATGGGGCCCGTGCTTGTTCACTGCAGGTAATGACTGCACTACTACTACTAGTACTACTACTTATGCCAGTAGTTGTTCACTGTAAGGTGTCACGCCGCTGTGATGTCATCATCACTGTCCGTTCCCCTGCTGCAGTGCCGGAGTGGGTCGCACGGGGACGTACATCGTCCTGGACAGCATGCTGAAGCAGCTCAAAGACAAGAGCACAGTCAATGTCCTGGGCTTCCTCAAACACATACGCAGCCAGCGCAACTACCTGGTGCAGACAGAGGTCGGTATACACACGTGTGTGTGTGTGTGTGTGTGTGTGTGTGTGAGCCGCATAAGGTCCGATGCAGGCATTATCAAAATGGCCGCCACTGTGAGCCTTGTCCTCGTCCAGAGCAGTGGGCAGCTGGACCCACAGTGTTTGCCAGTGTCCTTAAATATGGTTCAAGATTAAAGATGCACCTCCGCCTCTTCTCACTGACCCCACTAGAAGAGATGTGACCTCTTCCACTTCCAGATGCACCTTAAGAAAATGAGCTAATGACGGATACTCACTTTTATTTCAGTGAAGAAGACCTGTGCAAGGTTTGACCTGTTGGCCTTTTCTCTTCCCTTCCAGGAGCAGTACATCTTCATCCACAATGCCTTGATGGAAGCTATTTTGGGGAAGGAGACAGAAGTGTCAGCGAGCCAGCTTCAAAGCTACTTCAGCAGCATCACAGCCCCGGGACACACGGGCCGGACACGTATGGAGAAACAGTTCAAGGTGAACACGCACGTGCAGGATTGGTCCAGAGGGAATTTCACAACACCAATGGTTTAATCATCAGCTGTTCATCTGTTTTGACTCAATGAAAAAAGACAGTGAGTTATTGGCTTAAAGCGTCGTCTCCAGTGGACATTAGAATAAATAGCGAAGATTTTGTTTGTGCATTAAATGAACAATCAAAATGTGGATTCGAGGAATCGTCTGGTTTGTGTTGCTTTCTTGTCCAAAGTCGCTCGTCCCTGCAGCGTGAGCAGAGGACAGTGACTTCAGGAGAAGGTTCCAGCCGCTGCATGAAGTCGTGTTTCCAGAATAATCCTGTTGATGTTGTTGTGAGCTGCGGGGTGGGAGAGGTGAGAGTAGAGTCAACATTTGGGTTTACCTCTGTCTCTTTGTGTCCTTCAGCTGGTGGCGCAGAGCAACTCCAGACTCACGGACTGCGTCAGTGCCCAGAAGGAGTGCAACAAAGAGAAAAATCGAAATTCGTCTGTGGTGCCGTGTGAGTGTTACGTTCATGAGCAGCAGAATGAAACCCATCTGGACACTCTTGTTACCTTTTTCATGTGTGAGAGGCAAAGTGTGGAACATGTCTGAAAATGGAACCACAAAACAGACATAATTCAACATCATTTGTTTTTAATACCATGGATGGAAGGTCCAGCACTGAGCCGAGCACCGTGGTAGGTCAAAGGTCAGGGTCCCCTGTAAGTCCACACACTGAAGGAAAAGCAAGGCTTGTGATAGTCACGTTTGAATAAGGAGGCTGTGTGAGGGGCACCTCAGGGCACTGCAGCCATGGACCTGTTCTAATAAACCTTCCTCTCCCCCTCTGAGCAGCAGAGCGAGCCAGAGTCGGCCTGGCACCTGTACCTGGCATCAAGGGCACCGATTACATCAACGCCTCTTACATCATGGTCAGTCCTTCCACGTGATTCACGTTCCCGTACTTATGCAGATTATTTACTGCCCCTCACATTCCCAGAACTAGAGCATTACTTTTTGTTCTCCCGTCAGCTGATGCCATGGCTGGTTTTTGTCCTTCTCTCATTCATGTGTTCCTCCTCACTTCTCCACAGGGGTACTTCTCTAGTAATGAATTCATAATTACCCAGCATCCTCTGCCCCACACCACAAAAGACTTTTGGAGGATGATCTGGGACCACAATGCTCAGCTCATCGTCATGCTGCCTGCCAACCAAGGCCTGGTGCGACTCTGACACACGCTCAGTGAATACTGCATGTGTGTGTCATACTACAGTAATACTACATCAAGCGTTTCCTCTTGTGCAGGCAGAGGATGAGTTTGTGTACTGGCCCAGTCGGGAGGAGGCGATGAACTGTGAGGCGTTTACTGTCACCCTGATCAGTAAAGGCCGACTGTGTCTGTCCAGCGAGGAGCAGATCAGCATCCACGACTTCATCCTCGAAGCTACGCAGGTGTGTGTGTGTGTGTGTGTAGTTTAGAGCAGTGGTCCCCAACCTTTTCTGTACCATGGCCCAGTTTAATGTCTGACAATATTTTCACGGACCAATCTAAAGGTGTAGCAGATAAAAACAAAATAAAATAATAAGATCAGCATTAGAAACTGTGCTATTTTCTCTTTAATAATAATAATGAACAAATTATGTGAAAAAACAAAATAATGGAAATTATTTTTTCTTTCTGTGCGGCCCAGTACCAAATGACCCGCGGCCCACGGGTTGGGGATCAATGGTTTAGGGGACGGAGCAGTTTCATTCCAGTAACACTGACCGCTCTACATCCTCGTCTCACCTTTGTCTCTGCGCCTGTTTCCTCAGGACGATTACGTTCTAGAGGTTCGTCACCTTCAGTGCCCGAAGTGGCCGAACCCCGACGCCCCCGTTAGCGGCACCTTCGAGCTCATCAGCGTCATCAAAGAGGAGGCGGCCGCCCGCGACGGACCAACAATCGTCCACGACGAGTCAGTACACACACACTCAACACTTATTAGAAATGCAGACGCTAAACAGAATAATAAAAAATGTCAGTAAAAGCCTTATGGGAATAAGGTAACTTGGTAAACAGCTTAATTAAAGTTAGTGACACAACAGCCGAAATGATTCATACCCCTGGCAGATTTGGACTTAAAGTGACTTTGATTCAGCCACTCAAACGTTAGTTTTATAATATTATTGCTAGTTTTCCATTTTCCACTCCACTCAGACACAAGCTGGAACCAAACCGATGAAATCACTGACTCCTCCTGTGTGTGTGTGTGTGCGTGCGTGCCAGGTTGGGAGCAGTGTCGGCCGGCATGCTGTGTGCCCTCACCACGCTGTCTCAGCAGCTGGAGAGCGAGGGCGCCGTGGACGTGTACCAGGTGGCCAAGATGATCAACCTCATGAGGCCGGGAGTCTTCACGGACGCTGTGAGCACAATCACGCACGCAGAGGCGGCGGCGGCGGTTAGCGCTGCCGCCTCGCAGTCAGAAGGTCCTGGGTTCGATTCCCGGGCAGGGCCAGCGCAGGGGCGGTTCTCACCCTCTCATTCTGCCTGTCTCTGATTGGTCCACAGGTCCAGTACCAGTACCTATACAAAGCTCTGCTCAGCCTCATCAGCACCACAGAGAACCCGTCGGGTCCTCTGGCCAGGGACGTTAACGGGACCATGGTGTCCATGTCCGACCAGTCTGAGCCGGCAGACAGCATGGAGTCCCTGGTGTGAGGGGGGGGGGCCCCTCGGAGGCCCCTCAGAGGCCCCTGAACCTGCGAAGCCGGCACTTAACTTTGTAAACGTGGAGGAACTATTGGGGACAGACTTTTTGAGGCCTTTTTTGCCAGACTCTTGGTTAAAACAAATAACCTGATTACTTTTTTACACTGATAAAAAGTTTTTGATATTTATTTTTTTCGCCATTTTATGTCTTAATGTTCTCCTACTGAAGGGTTTGCACCTGCGTTCTTGAGTTTCACGGCGGCGTTGGTAGGCAACGAGAAACACTTTCCTGTCTTTTCTTGTTTGCACTATATAATGTCAGTGTTACTGCCTAAACTGAACCTGACTCACTTGGCTTTTCCTCACCCGAGCTCCGATTTTTGGATTTTCCTTTTCGACATTCCTCGTCCAGCCGACTGCTTCTGGGGGGACGCCGTTTTCAGCAACGGGTGGAGGAAGCTCCAAACGCTCAGCCTCAGCTCAGTATAACCACGTCGTCCCTGCTCCCCTCTGACGTCACGCGGCCGCTCATCCCTCGCCAGAACCGACACCGCGGAGGCTCGTCACAGACGATTCGTGCTCATTTTCTGAAAGAATTCACTCTGAGTTTGTTGCCACTCTCTCCTGTTAGCAAGTCACACTCACGTTAGAGTAACAACTGCTACTGTGAACCTTTATGATTTCTTTGTATAATTCATAATATGCTTTTTAATATATGGGAATACTGTATGTATACATATATAAATATATCCTTATCATAATAACTTTGTGATTTTTGTACATGTTCTTTGTGGTCTCCTGCCGCAGGCCAGTTGATTTCCATCCGATAATTTACCACTCCAGCGCTCACAGCCCCCCCCCCCCCGGTCGTGAATATGCTGCTACATCATTTGATCTAACACACACACACACACACACACACAGATGCCACAAGTCGAGATTCTCATTCCAAGCTGCGACAGTTGATGCAACCTCTCTCTTGTCATCTTTTTGAAAATCACATTCTGAAATCTTTTGTTTTTCATTTTTTTGTTCTTTGATTCACTTTGTCAGTGAAATGACAAAAACACGAGGACATTTATGTGCAGCCATCATTTGCCCTCACGCACCTGTGTGTGTGTGGGGGGGGGAGGGGGGGGCAGCAGACTCAACAACAACCTCTATGCAACAAATAGCTTATGTTCTAGAAATAAACAGGGTCTAAACACTTTGGCTGCTCAGTGTTCGACTGGGCTTCGTTCTTTCTTTCAACGTAGTCACTTTAATGCTGTTTACGTTTCTTAAACAGAAAAAACATTTTGAGTTCACAACATGATATTTCCCACTTTGTTAGCAATGAGAATCTGACGAGGATTTCCATGAAGGACTAATGAGGAGACCTGAAGCTGATGCCTTTTGTCTGATAAATCATTTCGAGATGATTCGTTGTCCCTGGATTGGGGAAGATCCGTTTACTGAAGCACGGAGCAGGTGATGCTCCAAATGTGCTGAAACGAAGGTTGTCCTGGCCCTCAACATATGTTTTGGTTTTATCCTACTGTGAGAAAAGGACCATCATTAGCCAACCCTCTGTACATCTTTCCGATGGCTCTCAGCCTGTCTGAGTGGCTACCCAGTCGGCTCATTGTCTTTTCTTGGTTCGGTTGGTCAGGTCCGGGGTGAGGAGTGATGCCTGGGTTGGATTAGGGTCCTCACGCATGTTCTCCTCTGAAGCCGGGCTGTGATGGAAAGGTCGCTGCAGGCCTGAAGAGGTCAAATGTAGTATGTTGGACGAGCAGGACCTGCATGTCCTAGGTGAGTTAGATAAAGGACAGGACATGTCTCCCTCCCCAGGCCTCGTGTACATACTGTCCATTCTTCTCCAGGAGATGTATTTTTGTGGCCTACAAGTGAAAAGCAAAGTGTCAGATGTTTCCTGCTTTTGCTGCAGTACCCCCCCCCCCGCCCACACACACACCCCTGATTTTTTTTTTGTTTTTGAGGATGGTATTCTGTCGCTCTGTTTTTGATGGTGTGAAATTGTGAAAGTGTTTTCCCACGCAGCCCAAAAACAGCGTGTAATGGCAAATGTATTTTCATTTTTTTAGAAACTTTAACCAAAGACTTGAATCCTCTCCGCTTGGCAAAATATCTTGGATGAATTTTTCTGTCTCTCTTATGACTGCCCAACCCCCCTCAGCCAACACACACACACACACACACACACAATGCTTCACCCTTTCACTTCACTTGAATCAGTATTGAGACAATTGCAGTTATTGTTTTCATTGTGGTTTGGGAAACAGAGGAATCAGGAGTATTAAAGTCACACCAGTGGAGCCAACTGTAGACGCTCTCCAGCTTCGAGGGGGGAATCTACAGATCAGTTTCTTTTCTGAATCACACATTCCCGTGGGGTCCCTGGTCACACCAGAGAGAGGCGGAGCAAAAAGAACTCAGCAGACGTCGTCCAGCTGATGATGCTGTTTGTTCAACTGCAGGTGACATCATCCGTACCTGCAGACCGTGCTGCATCATGGTCATGATGGTCACAGTCATGTAATCCATGTGTCCAGGGTTCATGCATACAGTGGAGTACTTCAATACTGAAGTACTTCCTTCAGATGTGCTGGTGTGGCCAGGCCCCTCAGATTGCCACTGCCACGTCTCTGTCCCCGGCTTCATGCATCTCTTGATCATGTGATCATTCTGAATGAAAACATTTTGTGTTGCCTTTGAAGTGCACATCCAGCTGTGCTGTCAGTGAAAATGTACATATATTTGGTTGCCTCTGGAAAATGTATTCACAAACTGAGTGTTTCAAACGGTATCATCCACATGTTCATGACTTCTCTGGGCTGGTTTGTGTCCTTAACATGTTTTGATTTTGCGATTGGTTGAGTTGAGTGCGACCCTCACCAGATCCACGTCAGCTCTTTGATCTCACACCTTTGAAATCTATTCTCGTTCATGTGAACTCACTTATGAAATTGCTGTTTATGGTGGATCTGTGGAAGCCAGGTGTCTTTGTATCCATGTCATCAGATTCCAGCTTCACGCCCTCCATTACTGTCCAGGCAGTGATTGTGATATTAAGATGCTGTCCACCTTTGCTCTGGTTTCTTGGTTTTCCTCCTCTAGAAGCTGCAATGCTGCGGTCAGCTCTGTTGTATGTTTCTAGATCATTTCCTCCTTTCCATTTTGGGAAGGAGGATGTCCCTCCCTCTTTTTAAACATGAAATAAGAAAGAAAAAAAGATGGATTTCCTTTTCCCTGTTTGTTTTATTGAAAGCTATATCAAAGCATTCTATTATAATGTTATTTAATATGTAAATGGTATTGCTATACATAAAATAAAATATGAGTTTTGATGTAATTTTCTGACATAGTTTGTGCTATATATTCGGTGTAACATTTCTTGTGAGGCAATTTTCCCAATAACCTTTGTGTTCTCATCTAAAGTCCTAGTTAATATAGTATAACTATGAAATATACGTTTGACTGAAAATCCTCCATCTATCTTCAGATGTGGTGACGGTTTTATTTCTGTGGGTGGAACACATCTCAGGAGCAGCTGTGTGTTGCAGACATTCTGGAGGATAAACTGTGCTTCCATCACACGACGCCAAACCGAGAAAAACAAACCTAAAAAAAAGTCACTCAGATATTTAACAGCTGCCTATGGAATCTGTTTATTACCTTTTCGGCTGAAGTCTCAGACTTGATAACTAAGTGAACGTAGCTTTTATTTTGAAGTGCTTCTGGTTGGACTTCCGGTCGGGGTTGACGCCGCGGGGGCTCCGGACGTGTCGGTGTCTCGGGGCTGTGACCCGGCTACTGTGGACGGACGCGGGACAGGGGCTGGGGACCATGGATGTCCTCCAGAAACACGAGGACATGTGAGTGGAGCAGCGTCGGCGGGAGGTGTCCCCACGGAACCGAGACAAGACAGCGTTAGCCCAGCTAGCTTAGCTTAGCTTAGCTTAGCCCGCTGTTAGCCCCGGTGCTGCTCCAGCTGTGGACAGAGCACAGCAGCCCTGACCCTGACCCCTGACCCCTGGCCCTGACCCTAACCCAGTCCACACACTGTTCATGAGAACAACACGATAATAATAATAATTATCTGCAATACAAAAGCAGAAAAAATAACTGTTGGATAGCATTAGCCCCCGTGTGTGTGTGTGTGTGTGTGTGTGTGTGTGTGTGTGTGTGTGCGTGCGTGCGTGCTAACAATAACAATAGTTACTGCTCGTCTGTTCATTCATCTGCAGCTCGTGAAGCTAATTGTCTTGAACCCTGAACTGTTGTGTGTGTGTGTGTGTGTGTGTGTGTGTGTGTGTGATTTATGATTCATGTGCATCAGACGAGAGAGATTCTCATTCTTCTCTTGACTTTCACTTTAGTGTCTGTTTCACTCAATGAACAGATTCATTGAGTGAAACAGACACTAGTGTGACCAGATATGTGCAGGTGGGGCTGAGACATGAATCCCTCCAGAACTCGAGTCAACCCAAATGTTCTGAAAAGCCTTCGACTCGTCTGGCTGCCGTGCAGATGTGGGACATAATGTGTCCCAGGGAGCTGCTTCATGCTCATCAGACGTGCACGCCACCCTGTTGACAAACCCTGAGCTGATGGGTGGATTCTTGCTGTGTGTGACCAGTGTAGGGAGAAGAGAGGAGCTGCTGGAGGAGATGAGGAGTCGCGGGGAGCAGCTGAGCATCCTGAGGAGGCAACAGGTGAAGGAGTCTGAGGCCGCTCGCCACAGGAACGCCGCACTGCTGCAGGTGGGCGCCGCTCGCTGTCTGTAGCTGGAGCCAGTGTCAGGACTTTGGAAGGTTCAGTGTGTAGAATCGTCCACCCTGGACCTGTAATGTATTGTGCAGCAGTGTGGAGGACATCCCATTCTATTCATCCACACACATCTCCACAGAGTTTCCAGAACTTGGCACTAAGGCAGCATCATGTAAATGGACGTTAGAATCATTCAAACAAGAGTTGAACTGACCAGCTGTCCCCTGTCTCTGCAGGACTTACAGAGGATAGAGGAGGGTCTGAGTCGGGGGAGGCTGACACACCCACATCTCCTGGCTCTGGAGGTAACATGATTTTAAAGCTTCTGACTGTGTCTTTTTTCTAATACACTTGCTCCAGTTCTCATTCAGACCTGACTGATGGAGTCAGATGTGGTGTTGTGGAGTTGTGTGACCGACCTCAGCGCTCATGTTGTCCCTTCCTTTCAGACGAGGTACTGGGTGTCTGTGGAAGAGTCCATCCCAGCCTGGGAGCACTTCCTTCTGGGTAAAGGCCCTCACCCGGTTGATGGTCCAGGCCCGCCAGCAGTCAGAAACAGACAGAGCCCCAGCAGGGCTAAGACCCCGGGGCTGCCCCCTCGGCCCAAACCACGGGCTGCCAGACGATAGTGAAGCTGCTGCTGCTGCAGCCTGAGGTAACGAGACTCAGTGATCACTGTCACACCCTGCACGGGGGGGGGGGGGGGTCCTGCCGTCAATTGAAGTTTGAAGGGGAACATGCAGGTGGTGGAGTGATCACTGTCACACCCTGCACGGGGGGGGGGGGGGGTCCTGCCGTCAATTGAAGTTTGAAGGGGAACATGCAGGTGGTGGAACACACTCGTGTTCAATCTCAATCTCTCACTTCTGGAACTGTTGTGGTTTAACCTTGATTTGCTCCAAAGTGTTTCACATATTTTTCAATGGCTGATTCTTATGGAATAAATATGACAAGGACGCTTCAAGGACGCTACTGGTATTAATTATGAACTGGACCTATAGTCGGGCTTCAATACACTTCATGCACTTCTCTGCATTCCCACTTTCTGAGTGTGTGGGTCCTTTTCGAGCCCGTGGTTGCAATGCTGCGTGAATCCCACTAGAGGGAGCCAGCGCTCCAGACAAACCAAGGGAAATCATTTCACCAATGGAGATGAGCAGTTTATGACACTAACTGACTTCAGTGCAGTTTATACACTGTTTTGTGGATTTTATGGATCTAGGTTTTTATTTGAATCTTACTGTCAAGAAATATCAAAAACCTATTTGGGGCACTGTGTATTATTTCAATAATTTTTCAATGTTAAGGTTGAAGATCAATCAAACAGCATATTTAGTTTTTATTTGTGTATTCCATATTCACAGATTGGCTCATAAGGCTTTAACAACGTGAGAGTAACGATGAACTAACGTGCACCAGTCACGCAGCATCTGTGTCTATCACCTGTTCACGTTTGCTGTTCTTCATAAAGCGTGGTGAAGTTAAACACTTGTTTTACACTTTCAATAAATACTAGTCCCCATGGTGGGCTTGATAAAGGACTGTGCCGCTCCAGCTGTGCTTTTTGCCGCGTTGGCTTTGTCAGCTGCTGTTTTCAAATGAGCCTATGCAGTATGACTGCTTCCATTCACTGGGTTACAGGGGTCACAACAGCAGTGCGTCCAGCATTTGATCTGGCCGCCAGACGAAGCTCAAGTTGTGTGAGGATGAGCAGTGACGGGGCCGTAATGAGAGGAACATGGCTCTGACCGTCACCAGAGAGCAGAAACACGGTTCCCCCTCACTTTAACCCCTAATTGTCGGTGATCAGAGCCGTGCGGCGCTGACGCGGAGTGGCGGCTTGACAAACGCAATCATCCGGACGGCCGGGGTTGAAGCGGCTGGTGGTTGGCAGCTGCCCAGGCTCCTCAGCTGGGGCCCCAGCGCTGAAGGCCCTCAGGGGGTCGGCTAGCTACCGGCCGCCGCTGACTGACTGGACCAGACTGGACTGATAGGGGTCGGGTGGTGGGGTGTTGGTTTGGAGAAGGAGCAGGATCGGGGGGCAAGTGCTGTGAGGTCAAGGGCGGGATTTAGAGAAGAAAGGGCTGGGGGAGGCGTTACGGCCGTGTGTCCAATTGCGGGTGACAGCGCGCTGCGGTGGGAGGCTGAGTGGGGGTGATGAAGATGCAATGTAGCGAATTATCTAAAAGGGTTTTGAAGAGCACGATCTGGAGCCCTTCCAATCCACTAGCCCTACATTACGTATTCTAATGGCCGCCGCCCCGGGGTGCTGGAGCCCGCATCGCCGCTGTTGTCAGTGACCAGCCTCCGATAACAACGCTGACCCCTCAGACAGCAGCCTGGCTCTCCTCCAGCCCTCCTCAGTCTGCGGCCATAAGATTATGCAACGTGGTTGGGCTATTGAGAGCCCACTGAGAGCCCCGATGGATAATTGGCTGAGCCCAAAGCCGCGCAAATGGTTAAGTGTCGACTCCAGTTGATTGGATAATGGGTAATTGCACGCTGCATTTCATTCAGTGATATGCTGTGGGTGTAGCAGGGGCAAGCGAAGGGGAGGGGAAGAATGGAGGAGGGAAAATATTTTGGCGTGCTGTGTTTTTGCAGCCTGTTATTTCACACTTTGAGTCTGTTGCACTTGTTTGGATCACAGGTTTGAATCAACTGCGGATGCGATTTAAATTGCAAATGACATGGTTTCATTGTCGGGGATTTCCATTTCTCTCACGTTCTCGCTTGAGTTTTGGAGATGGGAGCGGCTGCTGAGCCGCGGGCCTGGTGCCGCTGTCTGCGGCTTCCCTCTGACCCCGTGCGAGCCCGTGACTCCAGAGTTTCTCCTTTGATCATGGCATGTCACCTCCACTTAACGGCCCCGGCCGCCAGCTCTTTGTCTTTTCCCTCGCCGAGGCCTTGACTGTTGTCATGTTGTCTCACATTAAAGTGAAGGCTTCCCGTCGTACACTAAGAGGAAGCAACACTGGCCTTAAGGTAGCCTGGCGCCGCTCCTGATTGGCTGCAGTGGAACGTTCTCTCTTTTACAGCCCTCGCTCCTCTGTGCTCTCGCAGCACCGGCTTTCTAGAGCTAATGTGGAAATTCTTCCTCGGCTACTTGAGCTGCATTATTGTGCTGAGAAGCCCAGTGGGGGGGTGGGGGGGGGTTCCTGCTGAATTCCTATTCAGTCACTATTGATTGTGCTTCCATGGACCTCCTTCTGCAGTCACCTGCTAAAGTCAGAAGCTGTGGAGCTATTTGGATCCAGCGCTGCTGAGAGGACACGTATGACTTGTGCCTTTTGTTGATATTGATTTTGCCCTGGCATGGATCCACACGCCGCGTGCTGTGTTGCTGTCTGAATTGGGACTTTAATGAGTTTCCTGTCACACACACATTCTGTTGAGCAAACGATCAGAGCGACAGTTTGACAGAGAAGGATTCAGCTGTCGAGCCTGAGCAGCGTTTCAGTGGCCATGTCACCAGTGTGTTCAGCTGGTTCAGTCAACCCAGAGCCAGTGAAGACGTTCACATCAAGCTCAAATCATCTATAAAGACACGCTCATGACAAAGGTTGTATTTTCTCAAAGCAAATTACAGTTTATAGAGTTTATATAGCAGTAGTGCAGACGTGTTGTGGGCTGGGGCAGGTGGGTAAGTTACTCTACTGTGTTGTTTTATTTCAAGATTCAACAGTCTTTATTATACATGATAAAGCCAATACAGTGAAAGATTAACGTGACAGTGAATATTGACAAAGTGGCAAAGACCTGTGTCTCCAACAGATCAAAAACACACCCAGATAAAACCTTGGATCCGCAGCTTGAGTCGTCCTAACCCTAACAAATCACTTGTTAAGCTAACGACCGCTGCTTCTCTAATGGCTCCTCCCGCTCGGTGTGCTGCCTCACATTGATTGTCAGGTTGTGTGTGAGCAGGTCTTTTAATTGTGTGGCTCACCAGCAACAAAGAGGCCCGAGGTGAAGGAGGAGAGCACGATTCCCTGCAAGGCCAGGTCAGGTCAAAAGGATTAATTGTAGCACCGGACATCCCCAAATCAACTGATCCCACCCAACAATGACCCACTAATGCCGGTGGAAAAGGGCTGAGCGCAGCCAGAGCATGATGGAGAAAAAGGCTCGTTGGTCGCAGCATCAGAGGATCGGATTAATTTGCCTGAAATTAGCTGGACAAAGCTTCACGTATGTGAATGGACTGCGTTATGTGTGTTCACTTGTCTTGTCTGCATCGTTTAAAACGTGGTGGCTTCCACTTTGACGAGAAAGGTCAACGAAGAGTAACCTCCAATTATCAGGGCCAACACACTGCTCCGTTTCCCTGGGAAACTTGATGGCAGAATGGAGCTGGAGACCAACTGAGCAGCCTCTGTTGTAATGGCTGAATGAGGAACCATGCATTGGTTTTGTGGACATGGAGAGGGCGAACTAGCCTGTCCCTCAGCGAGTCTCCTGCAAGTCATCCAGTGGAACACCCGACTGAGAGCTGGGGACGTGTTCTTGGTCAGAGGTGTATGATTGGGTGTCGGGGTCCACTTTAGATGTCTTGCCTGTGGCGTCTGTGTCTTTAATGTCTCCGGTGAAGTCTTCACAATCAGTGTGGTACAGTCTGGTGATGAATATGTCTTCAAGAACCTTCATGGTGATGTTGAAGCCTACTCGGCAGAAGAGTTGTGGGTGAACGTGGAGAACAAAGGGGGCTAAGACCATAGCCCTGAGGTGCACCCTTGTTTAAGATCGGCAGAGAAGTGTGACTGCCAGTTCTGGTAGTTGGTTGATGTTAAAATGAAGAAGGCCCAAGGTTCTGATTATGACAACAAAACATTCGATTCTGTTCTGTTCTTATTTGACCACTCAGTAGCTCACGTTCATACGTCAACTTCAGGTTCAGTATCTTGCCCAGGGACAGTCGATTTAAAGAGGTGGCCAACACTTTACAGGCAAGGTGAAGTCTTTAAAATAATGTAAACATTGATTCCCACAGTGACAAACGTGCTACACAAGAGTGTCCAGTCGTCACAGGGTACATGGCTCAGTGTGTGTTGACATGCATTAAGTTGAGAGCAAGTTGAGCTGTAAAGGTTCAGCAGTGAGGAAGCTAATGGCTCCGAGCTGATTGTGTCGTTTGGACGTGCGTGCATGTCTTTTGTTCTTTCACACATCTGCAGTGTCATGTCACCATGTTCAGTTCACTTCCTGTGTTGTTTGTACCCTTTCAAGCTTGTCTCCTCAGCTCAGTCAAAAACAAGCACAGAGACAGCGAGAAGGGGATCGTCTTGCTGGAACAATGAACGGGACAGACTGTTGACCATGGAAGCTGTTCTACCTTTAATGAACAACTAGCTCTCACCGTTTGTTTATATATTACAAATGGCAGATCAGATGGGGTACCCCCCCTCCCCCCATTAAAAAAAAATCCCAACCTCAAGCTACAGATGGAGGATGGAGGTCAGAGAGTGGAGGCTGACAACAGATCAGCGATGTGATCTCCCTCCCTGCTCAGTTCCCAGCAGCCCATCGTTTCCCCTCGCAGCCACAAAGCACCTTCTCCTGGCCCACTGTGCCCTTGATATGCCAAGGCAGCCGGGCAAGCATGCAGGGACAAGCAGGGACAAGCTGCTCGCCGCTGTCTTTAAGACATTCTGATGAGGTTCTCTGTGCTGACTTTGTAAAAGAATCTCAATGAGGGCCAAGTGAATGCTGAGTGGCTCATTTCCATGCATCGCACCCTGAATACCAGAGGGCCTGTCACACTCTGATTAAACTTTCAACGGAGGCTTATGACGACATCTCCTTCAATAAGCATGAGGCCAAACTTGTCCTTTACGAGCTAAACGTGTTTTTCAACAGAACAACTCAACATTCTGAAATTCTATTGTTGCCCATTCCGTCCTGGGCCCTTTCTTTAGCGAAGAGGAGCCACGTCTCATTAACCCCTCGGCTCTTTACAATGAGTCCTGAAAGGCTCAGTGTGCCAAATGGCCGGTTGGTCTTTACTGGCCAGAGGTGGGTGGCTAATTTACTCACTGACATATGCAGCACACTGTAGGTGCCCTCTGTGTGTTCACGTTATTATTTATGAGCAGCTTCTTCTTTCTCCTTCAGCCCTGCAGTGAGGGTGATGGCTGCAGCTAATCGTGTTGTGGGAATGTCCTCGGCACTGACTGTCCCCCCTGCACCAGCAGCCAGCGCGGGGACATTTTAATTGGAGTTTCATGTGGGCTAAACTGAGGGGAAACTGATGTAAGTTAACATTTGGTCGACTTAATTGGTCCCTTTCTCTCGCTCCTCCTCGATCGGGCACTTAACGCGCCGCTGCCGAGGCTTCCGCTAATCTCCCATTTACAATCAATTCAGTCCGCGGACAAAAAGTCCGCCTCGCCTATTCTTCCCTCCGCGACTCAAACGAGCTCCTTTGTGGGCCCGCAAATTGCTTGAATCCCCGGTGATCCCCCCGGTGGCGCACGGATATGCGCGCATGTTGTTGATGGCTGATTGGCGCGCGCGCTCCCGCGCTCTCAGCCGTCGGCCTCCTGCCTCTAATCTCCCCCCGCGTGGGCGCGCCTTAATTAAAGCTCCAGCTCAATGAGCGTGTTTGTGGATGTGGCGGCGGTTGCTCAGATGCTGGAGGTGTGCGTGCGTGCGTGCGTGGTGGGGTGTGCAGGGAAAAGGACAACTTACTCGCCTTTAGGTTGTTTTCTGCTCCGACGTTGTTGTTGTTGTTGTTGTTGTTGTTGTTGTCGTTCCTGTCCTGCAGCCTGTGTGTGTGTGTGTGTGTGTGACCTGCAGCATCGAGCTGTGCACGTGGACTTCACTGACACATGCTTGGACCTTTCCAGTGATTTCCCAGTCAGTGTCACCAGTGGCCCACCAGTCCGCTCAGACAGCCACCTGCTAAATTCGATCGTTTTTAAAAGCACAAAACTTGGTGCAACTTTCTAACAAAGCAATCACTTCACCCTGTGAGTGACGTCATAATCTCCACATCACGTGGTCGTCAGTGCGGTGACTGACAGCGCGATGGAAAGTTGTTTCTCAGAATCTCCACGAGCTCTTTACCTCGTTTTATTCAATTTGACGCTAACATATTTTTGCCCACATATGCTCTGCGCCGGGTCTCTGATGGGCGCGGAGCGAGAAGGTGCGCACGCCCCCGATCTGCCTCCGCGCGCCCCGCCGGGCTCCCAGGCCTGTCCGGCTCGGCTGCGCACTAATTGGCTGTTAATAGAAAGAGCGCCATTTGGGTGCACGGATCTGCCTCTCGACAGAATGTGTGCAGGGATAATATTGTTCCAGGAGCCGTGCCGAGAATAACTGGCGCTCTATTAGCGCAGAGGCCCAGATGAGGAGCTGCGGCCTGAGTGCTCCATTATCTCCTGTTCTGATGAGCGGCTTCGGATGCACACGCGCGCGCGCGCGCGCGCACCTCCTCCTCCTCCACTATCAAGCCTCCCGAGGCCGTTTAACTGGTTAATGTAATTCGCTTTCAAGGGCCCATGTTATCTCTGATCGTTATGTCGGAGTCAAGTGTAAATGCGCCAGTATTAAGATCGTGTCTGTCAATAAATGGGGAAACAAAGTGGCTGCAGAGCATACACTAGAGCAGGCTGTGTCTATATGTGTGTTTCTAACGCAACTGCAACACAAGACACCACCACAGCTCGGCACTCTGAGGACTTCATGTTGTCGCTTGTTTTTAAAAATCCGTTTTCACAGTATCGTCATGTGGGAGAAACAAGTACATGTGTCCAGGTCAAGGGAACACCAGAAAGTAAATCTCAGCAGAGACGTAGCTAAGTTTAATTTGTTTTCACAGTGTATTTGAATTTTATGTTTTTTCTGCCCCGAGTTAAAGGTTCTCACTTTTTCCCTTTTTCCGATATTTTTAAATACGTTCCCAAGCACCAGTCAGCGACACCCACAGCACAACTTTCATCAGTTTTATTTTCAAATGGCAAAAGTGGAAACAACATTGCTCAAACATTCAGTTTTCATTATAACTTATAACTTACTCATTCACATTGACAGTAGTTTTTCTGAGAAATACACAAGCTGATGCATTCCCCAGACAATTCACATTTTAAATATCTTTTTTTTTTCCCATAACCTATTATTTACAGTTCCATCAGGAGACAGTTGGTCCCAGTTGGATGCAGTTGGTTGAAATTCTGGACAGAAAATCTACAGTGTTCCTACAGAATGGGACCAGAGTTAAGTGTTTGTGTTGTGTCTTCGGCTCCGACCTTTATTCCCTACAGCGTGACTGTTGATAAGAGGGTCCTGAAAGTTTTTGTCCCGGGATCATATCCAATCTGATTGGACGTTGCCACAGGGTCACCACAGCCGGCCCAGTGTGTCGGAGGCCTCCCAGTCCCGGGTGGCTGTGTGCTGGGCTCAGCTCTGCAGCTGCCTGGAGGCCTCCGTGGCCGCAGAGAACACGTTGTCGTGCAGCTTGCGGATGTGTTTCTTCAGGTCGAAGTTGCGGCAGAAGCCCTTGCCGCAGGTGTTGCAGGTGAAGGGCTTCTTGTCGTTGTGCGTGTGCATGTGGAAGGTCAGGTTGTAGATCTGGTGGAAGGCCTTGTTGCAGATGGAGCACTTGTACTGCTTCTCTCCGCTGTGCGTCAGCTTGTGGTTCTTGTAGTTTCCTGGAGAATTAAAAAAAGAGGGAAATGATCAGCGTGACTTTATACGTGATTGTGTTTGCATGCAGCATGTCGAAACAAAAATGTCTTCCTGAAACCTTCAGAAATATGTTGAGTAACAGCTCTGTGAGTAGAAAGGCTAAATTAAAAAAAAATAAATAAAAAAACTTTAAAATAAATTTTTAACAAAAAAAATAATTCCACGTGAACAAAGCAGCATCAAATAAATCCCAGCGGCTAAAGCAAAGAAAACAAACGGCGGCACCAGAATGAGCAAAGACTTGAATTTAAAAAAAAAACCCCGTTCATCAGAATCGGCCTGTTATCACGACGTCTTATTTGATTTGATTTGATTTGACTTTTTCTTTATTTTTCTCGATATGACTGAGCCATGTTTCGGGTCCGTCCCCTCGTCTGAGAAAGTGAGGATGAAAGAGGCCTTTTCCTCTCCTCTCTGCGCCCCCAGAGGTCACGGGTTCACGGTGAAGTTAGAGCCTCCTCTGCCCTCCGCTCTGCCCAGCCTTCATTAATCAGGATTTTGTGCGCCGAAGTCAAGAAGTTGTCAAACTTTGTCAAAATCAAGCGCAGCGACAACGAAACAAAAAAGGGCCGATTCCCAGCGCGGCCGGGGTCTCGCAGCTGACCCAGAGCAAATGCTGCTTCTTCAGGGAGAATTAGTCCGTGCAAAGTGACATGTCCTATTTGCACTGATTTCCTCTCTCAGCTGAGCGCGGCAGCATATGTCCGAGGATTCCTTCACATGGACGCGCCAGCTGCTTCCAGAACCCGAACCCTCGAGCCACATTAACGTCAAGACTTTTAGAACATTTGGAAAAGGACGGAGCTGATTTTACGAGAGATCACTTTGCTTTCAGGGAATTGTTTTCGGAAATAGTTTTTTTTTGTCTTAAAACAGGAGGATTTAGAGGCGAATTATACGAAAATATATTTTTAAAATAAATATATTCGTTCATTTTAAAATTAAATACAATGATCTGTGCAACGGCGCTGTTTTTTCTCTCGTCCTATTAAATCTAAAATTTAACTCGACAGTTTTGGTTTCGGGAGCAGCGGAATATTTCACATTTAATGGAATAAATTGTCCGATAATAAGAAGAGGAATAATAGGAATAATCCCAGTGCGGTCTGTACCTTTCTGGTGGAAGCCTTTCCCGCAGAACTCACACACGAACGGTTTGTAGCCCGCGTGGATCCGCACGTGCGTGTTGAGCGTGGAGCTTCGGTTGAACGCTTTCCCGCACTGGTTGCATTTATGAGGCTTCTCCTTTATTAAAAAATAGAATTAAAAATACAAGTTTAAAAAAAAAAAAAAAAAGCTCGTTGAAAGGAAAAGAGCGGGGACAGGCGGGGGACAGGCAGGGGACAGGGGGACAGGCGGGTACCTGAGTGTGGATGATCTTGTGTCTGCACAGAGTGCTGGCCTGTCGGAATCCTTTGCCGCACACTTTGCACACGAAGGGCCGGGCCCCGGTGTGCACCGGCATGTGTCTGGTCAGGTTATAGTGCGCGTTAAAAACCTGCGGACATGACAAACCCGCCGAGGACATCAGTCACGGGACATTATCATCGGGACATTTTCAAAGCACTCGGCTCATTCAGCGCTGTCGTTTTTAGTTGAATTTGCAGGAGCCGATTCAACTTTGATTAAAAACTCTGCATGCAATTTTTTTTTTTTTTTTTCTCTCTTTCTCTCTTTAAAAAAATAAAAATAAGACCCATGTTTACCTTTCCACACACTTCGCACGTGAAGTTCTTGGGTTTCCCGTCCGCGGCGCCGCTGCCGCCCACTTTGCCGTGCGCCTTGGCGCCGCTCTTCTCGGCGCTCAGGCCGTGGTTGTCCTTCACGATCTGGTCCAGCTGGCCCGGCAGGTGCTCCTTGTGCGGGTACTGGGGCGTGGGCAGCTTCTCGGCCCCGGCTCCGGCCAGCTTGGCGTTCTCCAGCAGCAGCAGCCTGTGGTGCGCCGACAGAGAGGCCTGGGCCTGCGGGCCGGCCGCCCAGTGCCCGGCCAGCAGCTCCGGCTGCGGGTACGCGGAGTCCAGGTAGTTGAGATAGTAGAGGGAGCCGCCGCCGGGCACGGCCACGGCCTGGTGCACGACCTGCGGCTTCACCACCCGGCCGGCCGGCGTCAGCAGCGGCGGCTTGGCGCTCGGCTCCGCTTTGCAGCACATGGCGCAGTTGCCTTTGCACGGGGCGGCTGCGGTGCCGCACAGAGTTCCCCTGAAGCTGGCCCTCCACAGCTCGGAGTAGTTCATGAGCGCCTTGGCCTGCAGGTCGTAGCTGAAGGGCTGCAGCGGGATCATGCAGGGGATCGGGCAGCAGAGGCCGAGCAGCTTCTTGCCCTCTGCCCGCTCCTCCGCGCTGCCCCTCGGCTCCGAGCTCTTGGACATGATCCGGTCTATGGAGAAGGCCAGCGCCTTGGGAGCGGCGGAGGCTCCGGTCCTGCCGCAGGACATGACGGTGTCCAGCGAGGCAGAACTTGCCATGTTTCAGTTTCTGTTGTTGTGTTGTGGTCCTGAGCGGCGACACAACTTGGTGTGAGCAACAGCTGGTGGAGTCCGAGCCGCGTCTTCTCACTCTCCTGAGCTCCCAGCAGAAAAGACAGGAGGACACATCACTTTAATAAGCACCTTGCTGTCACAGTGGCGCACATTTGCATTCAAATGGCCACCCCCCCCCTGCAACAATAGCATCCAGGGGTGATGGATTAATGCTCATTAACTAGTGCACACAAAATTAACAGGACATTACAGAGCTCGTTAGAGAGAGAGAGAGAGAGAGAGAGAGGGGTTACCTCTGCTGGTCAGATGTCTGCGCTGAAACCTGCTCTCTGTCACATGTTGGCGGCTCCTCCTCTGCTCGGTCACTGTCCTCGGTGCCTGAGTGACAGGAGGCGACTTATCAACACGCACGTCACAGACACGCGGCCCGCAGAGGAGGGGCCGCGGTGTGTGTGTGTGTGTGTGTGTGTGTGTGACACCTCTGCTTCCCACCTGCCGCTCACCGACATGATGCTCATGGTTGTTGCGTCTGCATTTCCACCGACCATCAACAATCCGCCACCAACTCAGTCTCTCTCTCTCTCTCTCTCTCCCATTCCTCTTTTTCTTTTGCCTCTTTTTTCCTCCTGGAGAAAAGCGGCTAATCCGCGGTGATGGGCTCCCTCCTTTTCCACGCCGGCTTACATACTCACTCAGTGTTGGTATAAATTCGAGGACGTCCAATTTCCACCTGTTTAAGAGCGAGGCTCCCTTTGGATCCCATTAAACGTTGTTCCTCCAATGGCCTCTATTCAAAAGAAGCAATTTTCCAAAGCGATTCAGGCTCAACTGAGCGCAGGGAGGAGGAGAGGAAAACACAGGCTCTTTCACTTTTAGCCACTATAGCGCCGCGTGAACCTGGTTTTGTGTTTTTTTCTCCTCCTGAAATGGAGGGACGGATTAAAGCAGAGAGAGAGAGAGACGGGGGGGGGACAAGAAAAGACTCAGCTTGCTCAGAGGAGTGAAAGGAGGCATTTGCTCCAAAGAGGCGCACAACAAGTTTGCTGGAATCCGCCGTGTTGTGCGGTGGGGGGGGGGGGGGGGGGGTGGGGGTGGGGGGGGGGGGTGGGGGGGGGGGGGTATTCACTTTCACAAAGTTTTTTTCTAATCATTATGTTAGTTTGATGTCAGGCTGCAGCATGTGAGCAGTCTGTCGTATTTAATAGAGATACAAGTACAGATGAATACATTCATTAACACTTGTCTCTATTTCTATAGTTCACCAGGGAGGCTCAGTGTGTCAGACACCTGGACCAATTACTGTCTAATTAAAGAGATTCATCCCAGATGAAAGTTTTCAAACTGAATAAGACCCAGCTCCTCACCCATCATCATCGTCATCACATGTCAGCACTGAGCATATACAAATATACCCACACCTGAGTTCAACTCATCTTTATTTGTATTGAGCCAAGTTACATCAGACACCTTCCCATAGAGGGCCACGACCTTTAGCTTTACAGTCACTACAATTTACAAATATAAAGGCAATCGTTTTAATTTACGTAGCGATGTATTGAATCGTCGTTACCACAGGAAACTTAAAACACAAATAAAAAAAGAGAGCGATGTCGATAACATTTCACCGCTGACCTGCTCCTGTGATCCCACTGTGCCTCCGGCCGCTTCCTGTCACACCGTCGTAGGAAGGTGACGACTTAGCTGCAGCTCTTAGCCCAGCATGGTGCCGTCCTAGAACACTGGATTTCCTATTAATAACCTTAAAAACGCCCCTTGCCTGTTTTGTTTTACACCTGCATCCCAGCATGGAGGGATTAGAGCCTGTTGTCTCGCTGCCACTCATATGGAAATACTCTAATTTGAGTTTATTCAGGCACAATTGCCGGCTCATCCACACAATAAACATTGATCCTATTGCTGTAACTCCGGCTCTGAGCTCCACTGGCAATTAGCTCCGGCATTGACTGGGCTGCTGCCTGCAGGCGTGCTGTCTGCATGGAGCGTCCCTGCTTCCACCAACGTGAATTAGAATCCAGTGGCAGTGTGACCATGTTCGTTTGGAACTTTCACACAGTGTGAAAGCTTAAACACCACCACATGTGAACAATATTGCTCAACTTCATATAAAACCCAGTGGCGGCGGAGAGTAGCTGTCACTGACTGTTCTTCTGTGTGTAGGCTCAACACTATATTGTGTCATGAGGGCAGATGATGATCACACACACTGACTACACCAGTTTAAACCCTCTGCTTAGATTTACTGAAACAAAATGATTGAAAAGATTAAATGAAATGACTGAATAACGTGTCTATACTTCTATATTGTTTGAATATATTTATTTGTTATTATTCCCACACTCTTTTACTTCTGCATGAGTTTATTGGTCTCCCTGTAAGGCCAGTTGGACCAGTACACATGAGCTGTGCCTTCAGCTGGAACCGTTCAAGTGTGAAAAGAGCAGATCTGCAGACAGAGCTCATCTGACACACAGCTGTGTACTTTGTGCACGTGCTGACGTTGTGCCCAGCGATCTGTCTGCCTCTCACCTGAAAGAGCAGGAAAAGTTTGTGTCACGGCCGCCGCCGCAGAGGGAGGCTGGGGTGTCGAGGCGACGTGCTGTTTGTGCTGGGAACAGCACAACTGACTGCTTGACTGGATTCCTGCGTGAGTCTTTTTGGCAGCCGGGGCTTCCGTCCTGAAGCGACGAGGACGTTTTTTTTCCAGCCTGTCATGTGTCACCTGGCGCCCCCGAGCACCAGCCCCGCCCACCGGCCCCTCGCTGCCATGTGGCCTGTCACTGCCTGGCCTCTGGCCGTGCACGCAAACACTTTGCCTTTGATGCTTTCTGCCAGAAAAGCTTTGCCTGTGGTTCCTGCTGAGGAAGCGTCTGTTTTTACACAAACTACGGCCTTTTCTAAACTTTCACTGCGTTTGCCTCCACAGTTTCACGGCGACGCGTACGAACACGAGAGAAGAAGTCGACGCAGGTGAACGCCGCCTCCTTGACCCCCTTGACCCCGTGATGGACAAGGGGTTGAAGATGAATGACACACGTCACTCACTTTTGTTGAGGTACAGTTTCAATTGTCAAGAAATATGTATATATATATATATCCTCCCACATACCTGAATAGAACACATCACATTGTATTTGATAATACTCAAGGTCAGGTTATAGATCCATAACCTGTCCACGTTAAAATCAGCCGCCCTCTGCACCAGCTCTGAGCTGCTCTGGACCTTTTTTTCCGTTTGTGAAAATGACTAAAATTGAACCTTTAACTCAAACATTAAAACGCTGAATTTGCTTCCTCTTGAAAGCGGCACAATGACCTCACTTAACAAAAATGTCCAAACACACACACATGCTTGTGAAACCCTGTGTGAGTGTGTGAGTGCATTTCCACCAGAATCCCCTTTCTCCCGCTCAGTGTGGCGCTGTCAAGTTAACAGACGCCGGTTCAATAAAGCAACCACTTGAGCAACTGCCCCTCTGTTCACTCGAGTCTGTCACCCCCCTTCACCTCAGCATTCTCCCCATGGGCCACTTTTACGCTCCAGTCCCCTTCTACTCTCCTCTGCACACACGTTTTTCTCCATGACCCCCCCGTCGTCCCAGTGGACCGTCCCAGGCCTCTGAAAATGTGCAGGTTAGTTTTTCTAGAGCTCCAGAGGGACGACCGTCGGCTCTGTGAAACCCAGTAACCCTGAAATAAGGCTCAGCAAGGGAGGCAGCGAGTCGTCTGCATAAACAGCTCAGCGTCCTGTCACCTCGGGCCGTGCCACTGGTGCCGCACACCTGGGCCGCACCGTGTTGGGCCACAACACACTTTCATGCACAGGGCGTTTTGCTGTTTCTGACCGTGGCGCTTTTCATCGTTTCTGCATCAGTGAGTGAAGTCAGCGTGATTTCTTCTGATTTATTCAAAGTGTATAGATCAGCACAGGTGTGTGTGTGTGTGTGTGTGTGTGTGTCAGCTGATCAGAATAGCCTCAGCAAAAGTACAAATATTACATTAATACAAGTTTGTTTCATTTCCCATTCCCACGTTTTAAACCCTCCTAATAGCATGTCCACAATAATCCTTGTGTGTTATTTAAATTCTCCTTCGTGCCTTTTCCAGCCACTCTTATTCATTGTTTACGTTTGCTTTCTTTCATGGGTGAGCCTGGTTGTCGTGACTCTGGATACTTTGAGCAGCTCCAGTTGAACTTTGGCTGGAGGTGGAAAATATCTGGTCAGAAGAGATGTGCACAATCAGACGTGCCAGCGGGGGGGATTAACTCCTGACATCCATCTAATAATAACAGTCCCACTGTCAGCCTGTGATACTGTTGATCCCCGTATGGGCCGCAGTCCTGTGGAATATATCAGGCGAGATTGCTTTAAACTGTAAGCCATTCTTTTCATGGAAAAGATCTAAAATTAATCAGCAGGCTTGTTGTCCCCTCTTAAGAAGGGTTTGGTGCACGGAGAGGCGAAGCCTAAGAGGCTTTGGGGGGCGCTTTTAATAAAAGGATCTGACATCTACCTGCCCTCTCAAATGGCAGTTGTGACACTTCTGGCACGCAAAGCCGCCACGTAAAAACAAGCAGGTCTCAGAGCAGTTTATCCACGCATCTCCACTTTGCAGTTTCCTGTGCTCATTAGACGCTTTGATGGACCCGACGTGGCGGAGTGCACGGCTCCCCACAGACTTTATTTTATTTGATAGCGTTGTCATTTGATCGGAGCTTAAAGCCAAAGAAGCTCCGATCGTGCCGGCATCGACCTGCAGGCACATTAATCCACCCACGGTCACTGAATCTGAAGTAGGCGTTCGATGTTGCACTGCCTCTCCTCTCTCTCCATGAACGACCCGAGCAATGCTGTGGAATCAGACGTTTGCAGGTTTTATTCCAAAATGATTGGCTGAACATAAAATAAAAAACAAATGTTGCAGTATTGATAAATATTGTGTCGTAGAGGGAGAAAGTAGGATTTCCTCGTGCAGTTTACTATCATCCCAAATCTTGTTTTCCTTTGTTCTCCCAGGGAGGATTTGCTCCCAGCTATGAAATAATTAAAAGATATCCTGTCTTCTTTTAATTTGGGGCTATATTATATGTAATCCTCTCGACTTTCGGTCTTAGTTTCCATCTTGGCCTCTTAAACTGGTTTTGGTCGTCCTCTCAATCTCCTTCTGGACAGTAATATCAACTCTCAAGATGCCCCGTGCTTTAATCCAGAGCATTAATCTGTCTTAAGGAAGCGGGGGAGGGGAGGTCAGCGGCACGGATGAATAAATATGTATTTTTTTGCTGTTTGCTGAAGCGGCATCCATCTTGAACAAAACAGACTCTGTTAATGAGGCGACGGACCTTTATTTGTCTGTTCTTGGCCTCAGTGGGTTCTTCTACAGACACGAGGAACCCACTGGTAACTTCAAACATGGAGCAGGATATCAGGGACATGCAGTACTTGCATACAGGACGACACACAGGAGCACAGTACAGTACACTTCCCAGCATCCAGTAGAAAAAGCCCCGTCCTCCATCCTGGAGTGAAGCGACGGGCACGAACAGGAACGTGAACGATTGTTGTTTTAGACAAACTCTATTTGAACTACAGATGTGAAATCAACCAAACTGTGTGTATTGCCTTGGCAATGCATCTACTCGTTAAAAGAAAGAACATTGAAAGAGTGAGCCCACAGGCAGCTCCCTCGCTCTAATGGAAGAATCTGAATCAAAGAAAACACACGCTACATATCTGACACCTTTCTGATGAAGTCTGCGCTTGTCCAGGAGAGCAGCTGCGGCTCCCCGTGCACGTCACGTACACACATCTCAACTTTCTGACTTTTTTTTTTTCTCGTGACACAAACGTTAATCCAGAAATTCAAAGGAGTCCCATCAGAGAGTGGAGCGGCGTGGCCCCGCCCACCAGGAGTGTGCGAGAGGAAGTGCAGCACATACATGAACCGTGTGTGTGGACCACGACAGATTTTACACCAAACACTGAAATCCTCAGTGCTCTTATTTTGTAGGCCATATTTGAAACTAACAGTTCCTGTAACTGTGTTATTGTTGTTGTAAACAGCTGTAACTAAGGGCATGTACTCGATTACTGCATTCTCATTTGAGTGTTCATTTTACTCCCTATCTGATCGATGTCAGTATTTTGTCTGTAGTTGCGAGTTACTCAGTAAATCAAGATTTGTTCATCCAAAACACTCATCCAGTATTAACTAGCACAGAGTGTGAATCTGACGTGACTTGATGATTCTGTGCTCCAGTGCATTAAAACATCTGGTTAGTCAACTCAAACTAGCACTGACTGGTTGGTTCACTGGGAGACAACAAATGCTACATTTGAAGGTTGTCGGTTGTGTGTACTGTACTAGTATTTGTCCATTTTGTTCAACAAGGACAGCAAAGGTCAGCGATATGACCCTTAATAGAACACCAACACACATTTCTAGACTTGTTCACAACCCTGGGAACAGAAGTGGCATCAATATCACGGGAAACCTTCCACAAGACATGTTTTATTCTTTATCCTAGTTTTTTGTCGGGTTAGGGTTTCAGTCTAATGTGAAACCACTGATCACAACATGCACTTGTTAGCAAGCTTAAAAAAAACCATTTCATTTGTTTCACCACTTCACTTTGGAGCCCAGCTCAGTGGTGAGCAAAAGCACCAGAAGCTCTGATGTCATATTTGAATGTGTGTGTTCCTGGTCTCACTCCATTGGCCTGTTTCTGCCTGAATAATTCCTGACAGTTTGATTGATGTTAGACTCTAACTGATGAATGTCTGGAGTGATGAGAGGGTGTTTCTATGTTCTAGTACTGATTCTTAGTGGAAAGGCTGCATGGGTTCTCACCACTCCATCCCTGATGGGTCTAGTTGCCGTTGTCCTCTTCATCGCTGTCCTTCATGGAGATGCCTTGCATGCCCCCGTCCCTCACTGAGGCAGTGGCTTCTTCCAGGGTCAGGCGGCTTCGCACCGTTTCATACATCTTGCTGTTCAATGTGGAGTCCAGCACGCCCTGGAGCCGGAAGTCACGGTACTTTTTCTGCCACAAAGAAAAGAATCAGCAGGTTTGAGAGACAAGGTTTCGCCTCGTCTGGTCACGTCTGAAATTCTATATGTTCAACAGTTGGTTTCATCCCTGTTGTAGCAATGGTTTTGAACCTATAAAGAAACCCTTTAAATCTTTACATAATTAGTTTTGATGACAGGGGTGAGGTCAGGGCTCAGGGTCAGGGTCAGGGTTCAGCTGTTTCAACACTACATATAATTCAGTTCCACACACTTCAGAACGTTCCACCTCTCAGACCAGAGCCTGAAATCATCAGAAAGCTCAAACCCGTACTTGACAGGTCCAGGTAAAGATGGAAAACACACGAAGAGAGATGCAGAACTACTGAGAACCAGGTCGTCACGCAGCATGTTCACGTGAGATGATTGGCCAACAGTACGTGTCACAGTGAATTGAGATGTCATCAGCGAATCACATCCAGCTCTCAGGAAATGGGTCACGTCTCATCTCAGAAAGCCTCTGATGTAAATAGAGTGGTTATGAAACCTGAAGACGACCTTGGGAAACCAAACACGCTCCTACCTTCACAATCCTGATGAGAATCTTCAGCTGGTAGAGGTGGAGCTGAAGGTCCATGCGGTCGGTCAGCCATGTTCCCAAGAGGTTCATCGTGCTCGTGTACCATTGCTGTAACACACACACACCATGACACAGTCACATCTGTAACATCCTTCCCACAGCGTCCGTCCCCGCGGCTCAGAGATCAGTGTTCATCACCAGCGACCCACACACGAGGTGCAGCCACCGGGTCCACGCCGACCGTGCAGCGAGCCGCTCGCCTACGACAGCAGACGCCATCAAAACCTTTCCACAGCTCTGTGGAGGTGGTGGGACACTCGACACTCGACATCAAAGCCTCTGAGTGACAGTTGTCTCAGCCGTCCACTGAGACCAGCACAGAGCACGGACAGCTCAAGGTCACCAAGCTGCTGCGAGAAGGAAACGAGTTAAACCACGTTAAAGTGACAAAGGCTCACGGTTCATTTATGATCCTAGCGAAGGCTGCGATGCTCTTTGACGTGATAATGACATGGATAAAGGGCAAATTAATGAGCCACATAAAACACTGTTCTAGTCTTGATGATCGGCATCGCTGGCCGTACAAACACTTAACCCTGCCATGGCTCGTCAAGTGTAACGTGGGCTCACTGAACGTGTTTAGGGAGGAGGGAGGAGTGATGGCAAACAGCCTTGGCCTCAATCCTCCCTCCATCTCAGCCTCAGATCCTTTCAGTGGCCGATTTCAAGTTGAAAGACAAACGTGAGATCACGTGTTCAAAGCAGAGCTACAGGTGAGAAACCACAATGCACTGCACCTGCGTGAAGGGCGCCAGCAGACGCCTGTAGGTCAGGCTCAGGGGAACATGGCTGAGCTGAGTCAGAGCGGCGACCTGGTGCCAGCAGCGTCCTCTCTGTCGCTGTGTGCCTGTGAAGGCTTCGGCGTGGCAGCCGGCCTGCGATCTCGCCCCGAGCACGGCCCCCTGCCGAGAGGCCAGGCCTGGAGCGACTGAGCCGCCGACTGGCTGCGCTCCCTCGCTCCCTCGCTCGTCCGGAGTTCCTCAGACTTTGCACGGCGCCACACGGCTCCCATCTGCAGCCATTTTTTTTGCGGCAGCAGCCATTTTGTGCTCGGTTCCGCTTCACTCCTCGTCACTCTATAGAAAAGGAGGCTTGACAGTTACGTCTCAAGTCCTCCTCCCGCCATGACTGGCATTTTGGACGTCTGTCAGGGACATCTTGTGGACACATAATGCCTGCGATTTTCCTCAACTTTAAGATCTTTTTGTCGCCACTTCCTCGTGAACAAGGGAGGTGACTGCAGCTCTCAGAGATCGACGGGACGACATTTCCAGCACTAAGATGCAAACCGGCTCGTTGGATTTAAACTGAGACCATTTCAAAACCCTGTGTTCACGTAAGCACAGTACAAATGAGCCTCCGGGCTGCAGCAGAACTCACTGGAACCTGGCTTGAGGGCATCCCTCAGGTGTTCCCATCATGCTCTGCAGCCCAACTCGCAGTTCATCAAATATTGTCCACCAATGACACACATGGAACTGAATTACGTCAAGTGATGTGATCACGGCCGTGAAGATCGTTATTTTCAAGGTGTCCCTCTGGCTCCGCTGTGGGAGGGGCCAGCGTTCCCTCACCTCCTCCTCCTACATGATACATCTGGCACTGACACTAAAGAGAAATAACTCATCTATGAAGAAACATCAAACATCTCTCCACGCTCACGTTCAAACACCTCAAGTGATTCGAAAGCGAAGCAGCAGTTGATCCTGGATGCTGTGCGCGCACACACGCACACACACACACACACACACACACACGCACACACACACACACACACACACCTCGAGCTGTAACAGTATTAAAAAAGTGCCCTTTTTGATCCTGACTGTCATTACGTCCTCGCTCAGTTATTATTTGCATATTCAGTGACTCAAGTCATGAACACGTGTGTTTACGTGTTGTGTGTCCTGAGCTGCTCTCTCTCTCTCTCTCAGGCCACCGCTTGGCTCCTGCAGACTGAGACAGAACCTGAGCTCGCTGGTCAAATGAACAGTGCTTTGTTCCTCGTGGCTGGACCCAACAAGAGGAAATTACCAGAACAGACTCTGGTTGAGAGGCTGCATGGGGATCAGCAGGGGGCTAGCACTCGCTCTCAGCCAAAACAAGCGTCATGTGGCTCTGAATACATAATGGCCCCAGCCGACAGGATCAGATCTGTGACACTGTGCGTTTTGTCACCTTGTGACACGCTGATGAACGTCTACCTATACACAGGCGACGTGCACGGCCGGCAGCACCCCGCCCGCGCACATGCTTCCCACATGCACACACATTCATCCCCCTTCAAGTGAGAGCTGGGAGAAGGAGCGACCTCCTGCCCCCATCTGACACCAACCCACCCATCCACTGACACACACACACACACACACGCCTCGCCTTGAAGCCAACATTCACACCCAAGTGTTCGCATGGCGGGGGGGGGGGTGTTCGCATGGGGGGGGGGGGGGGGGGCACCAGCAGGATTAGATGCAAAAAATGGCACACCTCACATTTCCCGTCTCCTCCCACCTACTCACCTCCTTCATGACCCTTTGGCCCAGATTTGCTCCAGTGTCATGAACGGGAACTTTTCACATGTCACGGCTTCAAGTTTCACTGGAAATGAACCCGTCACACACACACACACACACACACACACACTGATGAACTCATACTGATGCTGCACTGTCATCAGGAGTGTACAATACGATTCAGATGAAGCCACTCGTGTTCATTTAGGGCTAGGGTTCACACAATAAATGTGCTGTTATCAAAGTATTATTTGTATTTCAATCCATCAGTGAGAGAAGGATGGGACGTATTCAGATAAAAAGGGGAGGAGTCATCACGTCCCAAGCCTGCTTTGTTATCTCATTCATACACACTGAGAGAAATATCTGTGTTTTTGTTAAACTTCTGGATAACTGCAAACACTGGCTCTTCATCCAATGCTTGGTAAGTGAACAGGGCTAATGACACACACACACACACACAGAGAGCCAGGGGCCCCTCCTTTGTGGGGCCGCTCAGGAGCCTTTGTGCTGTTGAGAGCCAGGAATGTTGGAGCAGAGGAGGGGCCTCACCACAGGGGGGACACGGGGATTACAAGCAACCTGGGACTCTGCCTCTTACTGCCTCCACTCTGTGTGTGTGTGTGTGTGTGTGTGAGGCCACCGCTGGATCAGAACTAATTTATAGTGAGAGTTTGAACTGTGATAAAAATGTTTATGTATTTTAACCCCTACATTTAACAGAAGGAGAAGAAGCTTTTATGAATGATTTAATCACATGGTTAAAGTGTGTGTGTGTGTGTGACTCTAGGATATGGGATGGAGGTCAAACTGAAAAGACGTGTTTAGCTGTAACACATCAGAGAGAGAGAGGGTGCAGCGCTGGGGACTGTCCTCTGAGGTGGCTGAGGTACCCTGTGTGTGTGTGTGTGTGTGTGTGGGGGGGGTGGGGGGTGGGGGGGGGGGGTGGGGGGGGGGGGGGGGGGGGGGGGGGGGGGGGGGGGGGGCACGTCCTGCTGAGACCCAGCTGTGTCTACAATTAACAGGAGGCATGGAATGATGATGCGCGGTGACAGGCTCCTTGTGAAGAAGGATGGAGCCACGAAGCTCCGCTACTTTTCCTTTCCAGCACACACACACACACACACTCCACTGGCGAACAAAGACACAAATAATGAATGAATGAGCACACACACACACATTGTGTTGGTGTCCATCATGTTAGCATGTTAGCATGTTCATCTGAAGCGAGAGGCAGAAGAAATGAACAGTTTGCTGCTCATTCCAGTTTCCGCAGGTCGACCTGACGTCAAAGTGTCGAGACGTTTATGTTGGTTCATAACACCACCAGCTCACGTGCACTGCCTGCACCAATGCTTACACCCCTTTAATAAACCAGCAGAGCTGCTGAGCACTAGACTGATGTTAGGATCAGGTCTGATGATTGTGACGATGAAAGTCAGGCCAGGCCATGCCATGCCATGCCAGGCCAGGCTGAGCGCAGTGTCGCAGGAGGAAGGTAAATGTTGGTCTCAGCCAGCGTCAGTTCAGTGAGCACCAGAGCCATGGGTGTGTATTTGGGGGTGGGCTGGGGGCTGGGGGCTCATGTTGTGAGGGACTAAACAGTTGGAATTACGGTCAGGGACCAGTCATTGAGTAAACATACAATGAGCTACAGAAAGGCTCTGTGGTGGACGACAAAAAAAGAGAAAAAGCCGCCAGCTTCAGGCCCTGATTGTGCTCACAAAGAGCTGCTTAGGGTCGGGCCGAGCCAAGAGAGACGGCTCAAGCACTTGTGGGCTCAGGGAACTCTATAGGGGGAGTGAAAATGGAATAAGCCAGCAAGCACTTGAGGGTCCCGCCGAGCACCTGAATGGGCCGGAGGGGCGGGGCGTCGGAGGGGGGTCTGCAGAAGGTGAATGGCCTTCTTTTTGGGTCCGATTTGTCTCTTTTCACCCCGCTCGCCCCGCTCGGGCTCTGACAGATGTACAAAGCGGGAGCGGCGCTGGGCCACTCATCCACATACGCCCGCGAGCAGCTGTCACTTTTGTCAGACAAGTTAATCAAACAAATGCCACCGAACCTCCCTTTCTACCAGGGAGGGGGGGAAAGGGAGGGGGGGGGGGGCTATAAAAGGCTGATAGAGACCCGAGAGATGACATGCGCGTCCTCAATCAATTCACCGCGCCGGCCCTCATCAATACGCCAGCGGGACCCGACAAAGGAGGCGTCTCCATTAAACTTGTATTTTCCTCCTCTGGCCGTGACGGCGCTGGGAACGCTGAGGATCTGGAGCCTCTCAGTAATTATTACAGACTCTAAGCTGCTTACGGACGTCATTAAACGGAAGTGAAACCTTTTCAGAGCATGTTTTCAGGCCGATCCCGCTCGGCTGGCCTTTTTTATCATGGCTATGGCTCTTCCTCCTGATTGGTCGTGTAATCCTTTTACACACATCTCAGATTATTGGCATGAAAAACAACAAAGGCTGAAAAGGGACATTTAACTGTCGCAAACAGAAGAAACCAGTCCACACAGTGAATGTTCTGATTAAAGCAACAGAAGAAAAACATGGTCACAGGGCAGCCATGACTCTAGGACTAGGGCTGAGGCTGTGACGTAAACATTCCTCAAATAAATCAACTCCTCGTCCGCCACCACTGCTGCTCAGAGCTCAAACATTCAGGGAGATTTAAATCACACATTATGACGCACGGAAAAACCTTTTTCTTTGAGGGGCCTGACTGAATTTCTTTAACATTTTGTTAAAGAATAATTTCCACAGAAATCTGGTGACTCAGATCAGTCACTGGGGGGGTGTTTACGTTTGCTTCAGTCATGTATGTTATTGTGACATTCGCTGGCCCTGGATCTTCATCACAGGATGATGTCACATTTGAATGTTTCCTGTATATACACATGTATTTTAAAATGTATATATCCAAATGTGTTGTTTTCTTTTTTCTTTCAATACTGAAGAGTTAATATTACTATGATAACTGCACACGTGTATTTACTCGTACTGCTCTCAAACGTTGTGTTGTCATCATCTGAACCTCTTCAGTCTGTAACTTCTGGAGTAGTTCAGACTAAAGAGTACTCATGCATCCGTGTACTGATCTGAGCTCAGTGTTGATCACATTGTTCACTTGCCGTGGCCGTGGGGCCAGCAGTCCGTGACCGGAGCAGCAAAGTGGTGCAGTGTCCCCGTGGACAGCCAAGTGGTATGACGGCGACGCCAGTGGCCGCTCGTCTGCTGCCGTTCTCTGTACCACACACACACACACACTCGGGCAGCGGGACCAAAGTACAGCAGCGACAACAATCTGAAATCCCCCAATCGGCAGCTCCGTCTGCCCCCTGCCCTCGCTCTGCTCTGCTCGCCGTCATGCAGAGCGCCACGGGAGAAGCAGCGGCGATTAGAAAGCGCTTTAACTTTCGTCACACAGAAGTGCAATTTTGCCACGCTGGTGAATCTGATAACTACCCAAGGTCAAAGGAAATACTTCAAATCAATCAATGAGCCGCGCTCCTAATCCCCTCCGGGCAGAGGCAGATTAAGTGTATAATTGACCTGTGTAATCCCAGTATCTCCAGCGACTCTAGTCCTGGGGGGTAGGGGGTGTGTGTGTGTCTTCCTCTTCCTTCCTGCTCTCTTTGTGGCCTATCAGTGCAGGGCTGGATTTGTCTCAGGCTAAAGTCGTGGCGTTTTTAATCACTGATGCCGGGCTGTGCCGAGCTAAGTCCCCTCCAGTGTCATTTAAGCACATCTGTTTTAATCCGGCCCTCTTCAGCCACTCTTTCAAGAACTAAACCAGAGGGGGGGGGGCATATTAAATTCTCCCTACACACACACACACACGTCACGTGTCCTTAACAAAATAACAAACATGGCAAAACTCTGATAGTCGACAGTAGAAGAATGTGCACGTGCACAGGAGAGGGGAAAAAACAACTGAAGTAAGATAAAAATGAAACAGATGAGTGCAGGTCAGAGGTCATTGCTTTGGCCTGAACCCAAGTAGAGGATCTGAATCCTGGGACAGTCCATCGGTGGGTCCCTTGGTGGGACACAGCAGTCAGAAACACGGGAAGGAGCCTTGGCTAAGGTACAGCCCGGCTCCATGAAACCCGCTCAGGCCCGGGTCCCTGCCGTGTGAGACAGGTGTCCCCGTCCTCATACAGACACAGCTGGTTCCCATGACCACCGGCAGCTGAGACTGGACAGACTGGCTCCCGTCGCCCTCCACACTGATTCAAATCCTCAGTCAAAAGTCTGGATGATTTTTTTTTGCCTCTATGTAAAAGGAAAGGACTGAATCATGACATGGTCCCTTAGGTGAGGACTGACCTGCTGGTCCCTGCTTCACATCTGCTGAACCACTGCGGACCCTTCACAATAAGAGCGGTGTGATCAGGGTGGATGTTTGTTCCCGGTGTGTTCTGCACAGCCGTTCAACTCTGGGGAATAATATTCCATCCACTCCATGATTGGATTGCAAGCCAGGATTGTGCTAAGTAAAATGGCATCAAGCAAATCTGATTTAAAAACTGAAAAGTAGCGCGAGCAGGTGCCAAGCTGACGGAGAAGTGGGTCGAACATCAATTAAAAACATGAATCTATGTCAGAACACGGGTATTAGTTTGGTTAATATTAATAATGCTGGTTCAACATATGGGCCCCACATATTTAAAGGAACAGGCCGCAGTGAAATAATCTCCTTACGACGTCTTGAGATGGACGCACCCCAATTAAACAGGCACCTGACCCCCGGAGGCTCACTACATGACCACTGGACCCGTGTGTGTGTGTGTGTGTGCAGCGCACGGCCGAAGCTGTGGCTGTAATCTCTCCATGATGGCCCAGTGAAACAGTGAAATACTTTAATCCTGTCAACAAGCATGAAAACGTGTCAGCGATGTCATAAAATGTCTGTTTGGGATGGAAAAATAAAAAATGGATTACTTTAAGATTGTTGTTGTTGCTGGTTGTTTTCTTGTTTTTACGCATGGTTCCCTCTCTCATCCTAAATGATCTGGTCCACGCTGCTTTCTAGATTTCTCAGAGTGAGACAGCAGACAGCAGGAAGGAGGCAGTCAGCTGATTGAAAAGCTACCAACTTTGAAGAATGCTGATTTAACCCTACGAGGCCTGAGACAATGGCTGAGTTTAACGAGGTGTAATCCTCAGCCAGCAGCCCGCCGAGGAAGGGGAGGGGCCAGCAAACAAAGCAAAGATTAAGAGGAGTCCACCCTGACCTTATTTCAAGAGGACGACACACACACACACACACACACACACTCTGCCTTGGTGGCCTGAGCCACTGTGAATGAGGGTTCGATAACATGCTGATCACTGAGCTTGTGTTTACTGCGGCTTAATGAGTCGCTGTGACACACGTGATCACACGTGATCAGTCAGGTGCGACTGTCCTCTGATCATTCTAAAATCAGGAAGGACAAACTGTTTCCCTGTGAACACGTGGAGCCGCTAGCATCAGGCTCCGTCGGCTCCGTCGGGACGTTCTGGGTTTAAACTGTGTAGCCTGTGGTTAACCTTTGACCTTCTTGGTCTGTTCCTGTTTTGATGGTCACATGACTAAAGTACTCGTGCATCATCACACTTCGCTGTAGAACCTTCAGTTGCTCCTAAATGACGACTCGTGGTATTTCACCTTTGGAAGTTTAAATGTACCGCCTTAAATAACTCGAGGGCAGAACTGTGGCCAAAATACGCTGGCGTTCAGTTTGAAAAGCTTCATCAAAGCTCTACACACTCTGGTTTGGATGCAGTGATAAAAACCCGTGCACGGCTGCAGCCCAGAGCGACGCAGCGTCCTGAGCAGATAAAAAGACAGGAGCGATCAGAAGGGGCGGAGTCAGAAGAAAAGCAGCGCAGGCGGCGGCGAGGAGACGCCAGCGCCAGTGTAGCACTGAAACACGGAGCTAACCGCTAAATGTTTTGATTCATTCTGCAAAACCAGCTGATGAGCCGACCTGCGTGTAGCCCCGCCCCCCGCCTGTAAACACGGAGCTTAGCCAACTCACTGAGCGATCTTTTGTGCCTCTTTTTCACTTGATTAACTGTTGTTTGCTGACTCCACTGAGGATAATCCCTCCTCAAGATCCACACACGCTGCACAGAAACGCCACGAGACAAAGGAGCAAGCGGCGGCGTCCAAACGCGAGAGAATCAGAGATGGCTGCATCGCTCCGACGTGCTTGGGGAGAAACAGCCAGTTTGAGTCGAGAGGCGCTGATCTGACCTCATCTCACAAAGGGAGGACACGGCATCTCGGGCGCTCAGCTGAGGCCTCAGGACACTGAGCTGAGACGCAGACGCCACAGAGACGAAGCTGCCTGACATAAGTCCTAAAATATTATTATTCAGTGTGTTCACGCATTCCTTCCTCCTCATGGGGACAAGACACCAATGCTGCACATTTAAAACAAATCAAACATGGGGTCGTAATAAAAAAGGTCCGGGACATTTGTCTCTGACAGCGTCCCGACCTAAAGTCATGGATTACTACTGAATCTGAAATATCTCACACAACGTGTTGCGATCCAAGACAGGAAGATATGAAAGGGGCGGGGGGGGGGGGGGGGGGGGGGGTGGGGGGGGGTGACACAGTTCTCGTACAATTGCATTTTCGACTCTATTCAAGCTAATCCTCTCAGATTAATCAGCCGTCACCTGGACGTTGACGTGGGCTCTTTTTAATCTAACCTGCTGGAGGTGCTTTACTCACATCAAATAACCTCTCGACGTACACCTCCTCGTTGACCTTCTCCCGCAGCATGTCCTGGGAGTGACGGACGAACGTCACGTAGCCGTCGGCCACGTCCATCCCCGGCTTCTGCGACGCACAGAGCACATGACGTTAGCTCAGTTAGCTGGAACCATTCAAACCTGTAGTAACATCAACATGACATTAAACTGCTCAGTGGAGACAGGATCCAAGAGTTCCTCAGAGAGAATACTTATCGCCATCTGAATATTCCACAGTAATAAGAAGAAGAATATGTGTGTTTAATGATCACGTTGCTTTGATGAACAGCTCAGACTGACTGAGGGAGAATGTACATATATATATATATGATGAGCTATAGACAGAGATCCTTTATGTCAGAATACACAAAACATTTTCCAGTATTTCTTGTGTCCACGCAGTAGCAGTATTCTGCTGTCATCGCCTTCACGTGCACGGTGAACACACGCGCCCGTCACACCTCAGACGTCTCTCTGACATCACGTTTAACCTCTGCGTCGCCGTCACCGCCGCTGACACGGACTCCAAAAGTTACGCAGAGAACTAATCACCAGCTGCTGCTAACCTAGTTAGCACATGTGCACTGGCGTCCCGACGTGTAAATGAGCGTCTCTTCCACCAGTGAAAGTCTCATTTGGGACATTAAGGACATCATTAACGTGCCGTCAGCGAGCACTGTGCCGCGTCACGTTCACTGACAGGGCTTTCATTTGAAATTTGGCACGTTGACGTGTCCAAAGTGTTGGCAGCTAAAACACACACACACACACACACACACCACCCCCGCTGCTGCGCTCACAGCAGAGTGTGTTGTCCAACATGGACTCACAATGTGCACTGCACGGGGGGGCGGGCACGAGGCACGGCTGGCTGTGTGGCCACATGCACATGAATGGACATGACGACCATCTGGACCATAGTTGCACACACACACACACACACACACACAAAATCCCGATGGTCAGCGACCTTAAAGGTTCAGCGTGCAGAGTCTAGTGACATCTAGAGGAGAAGTTTCATGTTGCAGCTGAATGCTCCTCGCCCCCCCAGCCCCACCCCCAGCCCCGCCCCCTCCACGTCCACAGTGTTTTCTGTTTTTTACAGTAACGGCGTGATAGAGACTCTGACCAGGACGTCCTTCTGCCATTTTTAACCCTGAAACAGTTCCATGACGTAAACAGATAGAAGAGATTTATAAACTTTCACTCACAGGGACATCCACGTACTTTGAGGCAGCTTTCACCTTGACAGGAAAGAGAGAGAGAGAGAGAGTGAGGGGGCGGGGCCTGGCTGAACGTGTGGTGATGAACTCCACGTATGTGCTACTCACTGTGAAAGAGAGGAAGGAGGAGAAGAGGGTCCCCTCATCGTATCTGGAGAGCTTGGCTAACACGCTCTCCAGAATGACCATGAACTGAGACACGACAGAAGACGACAATGAAAAGTCTCAATCTGTGTTTTCATGACGTTAACAGCCACTCATGGTTTGTTGTTGTTACCTTGGCAACCAGCAGCGTGATCATCTCCTTCACCGTCTCCTCGATGAGATTGTCAATCTGGGAGTGGTACTGTCTCTACGGGGGGGACAGAAAAGGAAACGAGAAGCTGACACCAAAGTGACGGGCTCGTCTCCAGCGTTCGCTGCTGGTTCCAGACTCGGACTCTTTAGTTTGGGTATTTTGAAGACATTGAACACACCAGCAACGAAAAGGGATGATGATGATGATGATGATGATGATGATGACGATGACAGCATGAACATGTGTTGTTATTTCTGCTGCATTACATCATCATTCTCATTCTGTCAATGGTCAACTCTGTCCCTGCACATGCATGTATGTGCACGTGTAACACACAGAGTAAACCACTGATTTACACTCAGGTGTCCTCATGTGGACGGACATGTCCTCCCTGGCTTTGTGGGCTTGTCCGTCTTTAAAAACAGGAGCAGCAACATCATTAAGAAATGAGTGACACTTTGGTTCAATGTGCCACTTCCTGGATGAAGCAGCAGCACGTAGCATCACGCTGCTGCACAGAGCACGTGCACGAGGACGTCAGCGCAAGAGACTGCGTGTAGCCGGCGCCACCACGGCCGCGGAGTCTTCGCTGACACCACTGTGCTTCTTGACGTGAAGGACAGGAAGCTTATTTGTGAATTAATGTATTCAGGCGTGAGCTGCGCGTCTCCTCCAGGGCTGCACGTGGAAACTGCAGCTTTCTGTGACAACTCAGGAGGAGCTGATGTGAGAACACAGCAGGACTCGCTGTGACTTGTGAAAGACTCAAAAAAGGAAAAAAAAAAAAGGAAACAACCCCCCCCCCCTCCTGTTGCATTGTCCACAGACAGGAAGTCCACCCCCAGATGTTCTGTCTGATCTCAGTTAAACTGGTGAGGTGGACACATGAAGGGACAACTACAGAAGGACAATATTCTCCTATTTACTGGATTTAATTGTTATTATTATTATTGGATTTCTTCATTTTGTCTGTTTGTTTCTGAGCCCAGGGAGGGACCATCAGGCAGCAGTAATTAATTCATCGTTAGTAATTGGAATCAGTCTGAAGATTCTGTGAAATACGAGATGTGTCACTTCCCTCGCATGTATATTCAAAGCTATCTACACATATGCTAATGGAGCCGAACAATTCACATGGAGGACGACACAAACTGAGGACTGATTATACATTTGGGAGCTGGAGGGTGAAATTTCAATTGAATTTGTTGCCACACTTACCCAGGCTCTGACAAACTTTCACAAGACGGAGAGGAGACAAAAAGAGGCGGGAAAAAGGAAAAGAAAGAGGCGACACGGAAAATGGAAAATTATGTGAGTGGTGTAAAAGAGGTAAGAAACACACACACACACACACAGCTTTATCTGCTCATGCCGCTCGCATCCACACGCTTCATCACAGGAAGCTGAATCACGTTGTGTTTGTGTTGTTATTGCGCGCCCATCCTACCTCCTGCCCCAGGTCCACGGCACACAGCTTGGCCGACTGGGCCTTGGCGTCGACCATTACGTTGAACATGGTGCAGATGGACTGCGGCACGCGGAAGTCTGTGGCCCGGCTGCTGCGCTGAAGCTTGGCCTCGAAGGCGGCTCGCGTCCTTCAGACAGGGACAGGACTGTGAGACGCCTGAGGACATGAGCCTTCTCCAGTCCAGAGCACTCACGGTCAAAAACTACCAACATTCACTCATTCGGGGTTCACCCTGGACAGACAACCACTCACACCCGCTGACCTCTGACCCTGACCTGCATGTCTGTGGACTGTGGAGGAAACCAGGACACGCTAACCACACTGAAAGGGCCACGTGTGACGGAGTGCATCAACACGTCAGTAACGACAACACAACAAGGCTGAGTGTGATCACGTTTTACCGTTTGATACAGGACTCGATCATGTCACTGGACATCAGCTTCAGCCGCGTCTCCAAGTGTTTGCCGAACTCCTCCTCAGGCCAGTGGAGATCTCTGATGAAGGTCTGCAGGGCATCCAGCTTCCAGAAGAGGTCCTCGGATGTCCCCGAGCCGTTGCTGCAGGACAAGACATATACAGATAGAAACGGGTCCAGAGAGGACGCAGCCAACACACGTCCCCTCACGTCAGGGATGAGGGAACAGCTGCTGGACCACCGTGCACGACACCAAGTGAGATGGTTGGGTGCAACATCCAGTGTGTGTGTGTGTGTGTGTGTGTGTGAACAGACAGAACGAATGAAGCGGATTCCTTTTGGGAACAAGAGGGACAAAGATTCTCAACAGATTCTTGGTTCCCTCTTGTTTGGAGACACTGAGGAATATTAATGAAATAAAGTCTGTCCAGTCTGCCAGAGAATGTCCAATTCCAATTTAATTTTCACACCACTGTTCGGGGGGGGGCAGTGACGCTAGAGCATCCACACACACCACACCATGGTTGCCATGAACGCAGCCACCGTGTTTCTGTCTGTCCTCTGTCCTCATCTGTCAGGTTTTTGTCATTAATTCAACACAGAATCACAAAGGTTGGAGCTGCGGTGAAAACCTGAGGCTGGTATTTTATTATTATTTTAGAACGTGCACCAGCTCCCAGATGAGGGAACCTGAGCTGGATGTGCCGCGGCGACGGCGTCACACTCTGTGGGAAGGAACCTTGACACCTTCCATCCCTGTTGTTGGTGCCGACAACGTTTCACTTAACTTTGGAAAGTGTCAAGTGTATATTAAGATATGCAGAGTGCTTTAATGACAGCGCTCAGTTCCAATACTGGTGATCCCAGTATCCCAGTTTAATCTGAGCAAAGATGCATTATATATATATATATATATATATATATATATATATATATATATACATATATATCACTTCTATAATAACAATGGTAATTAGGAAGCCTAATAATTATTATAAAGCCAAATCTTTTGGACATATATTATATATATATATTCTGTTTCAGATGCCGCGTTCATGCCAAGGACGTGTGTGTGTGTGTGTGTCTCAGGCTGGACAATGCAGACACACACTCTGGGTCGGGATGAGCTGTCATCCAGTGAGGTGGAGAGAAGCTGGGCAACTGTTGGAGCTTAACACTGGGCCCTGTTACATTTGCTACTTTGGGCACTGGGAGGCTGACACTGGGCAGACTGGGTGTTATGTGTCTGCGAAGAGAAGCAGAACAAAAGAAAACAGCAAACAGAGGATTTGTGTCACAGCTGATGCGACCGAGCTGTCAAACGCTCCGTTTAAAGGTTCACTGCGTAAGATACAGCGACATCTAGTGGGGAGCCGACCAGCTGCCTCAGAGAGAACCCTTTGATGTAAATGGAGATCAAAGGCCCAGTGGAATGGGAAACATAAGGGTTATTCTCCATTCAGTGTCAGAGCCATTTCACCCAAACACACTGGACACTTACATCAGACGGCAGCATCTTCCATCTTTTATCTTTTTGTTTTTTTATCGAGTGACCCTGGGGACCTCTGGCCCCTCCCCCTGCTCCTCCTCATCGCTCACTTAAACGTCACAGTGTGGTGGCAGCAGAGGGTCTGAGGGTGTGAACTGCATCCTTACTTGACTGGTTCCCAGGACTCTCTCTCAAAGCCTCGGTGAATGGACTGTGCGATGGACGACTCCATCAGGTCGACGTAGCGCACCACCAGGGGCGCGTAGAGGTCCTGCAGGTGTTTGTGAAACTTCCCGTTGCACATGTTGCCTAAGAGAGGGGACAAAGACACACGCGTGGTTAACATGAACACGAGGGAGGGGTGTGTTGGACGTGTGTGTTCCTGCTGCGTCCTGAGCTCTTCACTAGCAGCGATAACACCGTGTATTTCAGGCTCTCCAGAGAAAAGGTCGGCGTCTCAGGGTGTTTCTAAATTCAACTCGTCACACACATTTCCCCCGGTCTCCGCCGGCTCCCAACTGGTAAAAAGGCAACACTGACAAAGACCACAGGAGATAAAATGGAGGCCAGTGTGTGCTAATGCGATGCCTCGCGGCTCCATGCAGCGTGTCTGTTTTTTTGCTCTCCCTCTCCCTCTTTGTTTTTCTCTCCCCCTCTGAGCATGTGTGTGTTTGTGTTTGTGCGGCGCCGGCATGCGAGTCAAGGTCACTGATACACACTAGGTGCCATGTTTGCTGGGCGCCCTCATTGCCTCTCTCCCAATTAGCCACTTGAGCGGCTGCTGTCCACTTGGATGTGTTGTGTCCAGGAGTGCGTTCCCGGGGCCGGCGTCGGCCCGCCCACCGCTGCTTTAGACATCATTAACTCCTCGGATGGCAGCCGCACGTTGGCGCCTGTCTAGTGCCAGGGCTATTTACTGCTACATTAGTGCACCGCTGTGGGGCACCGGCGCACATGACCTTCTGTGGAAAAGACGTTCCCATGATGTCGCTGTCTGGTCTTCGTATCGATGACCCTGTGGTGCCGCTGGCTCAGGCTAATAATCATTCAAGGTGAAGACCACCAGAGTTCCTCGTTACCCACTAAAGGGTAGATAAAGATGAAGGGAGGGAATGAGTATTTTGAGACTGACCAGAGAGTCAGGACTTGATGATAAATCACTTCATCCATGCAACAGCGAGAAGCAACCTTCTCTGACGGCGTCATGGAGAGCGAGATACTAGGATGGATGACATGCAGTAACTGAGCACGGGTTGGATTTGCTCAAAATGTTTTCGGTTTATATTATATAACTAGGTTGATAGTTATATATATTTTGGGATCAAATCTCAAGAGAGACATTTAACACCATACGAATACCACAAAAAGTGTCGTATAACACATTGGAGTGACTGTGGGGGAGGAGACCAAGCAAACGCTTGTCAGTCTGTTTCACATGTATAGAATTTCCTCTGTACATACACGTATGTAATCATATTGTGTTGGGTTATGATGTCAGAGCTTCACTGAAATATTGGATTTCTGTCACAGAGGTCACATGATGAGACAACTGCAGCTGCATGAAACCACTGAGGACATTTATCATCAGTACATTGTTAAAACTCACTGATCTGCAGGCGAGCGTGTGCAGCTCTTACATGGTCCCTTGGTTCCTGGTGTTAATCACCGCCGTCTATTGCTAGCTGCTGTAACTATGTGCAATGCTATGCACTTCAGCAGACAAAAGGTCGCGAGGAAGTGGCCAATTTGCAGACGCTAACCAGTGAGCGTAACAAGCGCCTCGCGCTGCCTTCTCCTTGACTCCTGCCTGACAACCTGAGAAGGGGGAAGCGTTCCCCAGGGACAATTAGCACCCGGCCGAGCGAGCCCACATCCCAACAGTGTATCCTTTACAGCACCACGGACAGCTCCACACTGTCCCGCAGGCGAGCGAGAGAGAGAGAGAGAGAGAGAGAGAGAGAGAGAGAGAGAGAGAGAGAGAGAGCGTTCATTAGAGCCAAGCGGCCGGCGGTGGCATCCAACACACACACACGTGTCTGTAGACACAAATGTTTTCAGTTTGGTGCACGTCACTATGCGTGTTGGTTGGGTATGATCAAATAGAGTGGAGTGATACAAACGGGTCGGATTAGTCCAACGCAGGCTGTAACATACGTCCCAGTGTGAGACCCTTCACTCTGATGAGGCACGTTCAGCAGCACCGTGCACGCACAGCATCGCAGCTACTTCTCATCATTCAGAGGACAGTCTTTTTGGAATGTACCACTTGAAGGATCGACGAAAATACATGAAAAGCCGAACAGACAAAGAGCTCTGACCTGACTGCCAAGGATGTTTAATCATTACTCAGTAATGTCTGGAATGAATGAATCAGTCGTCATTTTGCATCGACAGTTTGACACACGCAGCATCATGGCCCCTCCCCACTCACAGTCCATCCGCAGGAAGTCGTTCAGCAGCTGGAAGAGGGGGAAACTGTCCCAGCTGTCGGGCGGCTGCACTTCCAGCGCTGCATCCATGTCGGCCGAGTAGAGACACAAGAAGGTCTCAGCGTGCTCCACCATCAGATCTGACCACCAGGCAAAGGCCTTCGCTCAGGGACACAGGAGACACGACACAGACGTGCAGACAATCGAGGGAGAGAGGGAGAGATGAGATAAATTAGACAGAGAGGACACAGAAGTGCTCCCTGATGGGAGTTCAAGTCTCTTTCAGCATCAACACTGAAGACGCTGATCCGTCACAAAGGTTCGTCTCTCATGTCCCCGTGTGAGATGCAGACGCTGCCTCGTCCCCTGAGCGCTCTCCAGGGTCGGATTCTTCACAACTCAAACAGCGCTTGGGCACGGAAGAATCGCACGCTTCCCGTTGGCCCGCAGAGGAAGCAGACGTGGCGCCGAGCTACTTCAACACCCGCTGCTCCTCACGGAGCCAATCAGAGGAAGGAGCCGTCAGACAGCGGGGACCGGTCCACGCTCATGCACACCAGAAACACTGGCTTCTCTCCATGCACCCCCACTCTTGCCAGGCCTCTTAAGAGGGGCCCCTGAGGGCCCATGGTGTTTGCTCATTCACATCAAGCTGTCACGCTGTAATGTGAATGTGCCCATGGGCTTTACGTGGTGGTGGGTGTGGAGGGGGTGAGGGGTGGGGGGGGTCATGCACTGGCTATGAGAGTTCTGTCTGGTACTTTGGCAAGAAGCTGCATCCAGTCAGTGGCCCTCATGTAATCATCTTGTATGAAGCCACATACGGGCCAACGTGTTAAAATGATGAATCTTAAGTTAACGGACACTTTAATTCATCGTTACGAGGGGGCCCAGACACATTTGGACAAACTCATCCATTTGCCTCCTCATGAGCACGTCATGTTTTTTACAGCTGCTGTAAACAAGAGGGAAGTTTGTTGTTCTATAAAAGCTACCAAAAGAAACTATTTTATTCAACATCAATAGGTGAATTACTCACGAGGAGGGTTGGTCTTGATGTTTTATTGACTTCTCCAAGGACGTGTGTTTTAATTGTGGCTTTGTTCCTTTGGTTGTTTGACACGTGTAAACAATGTGACGTTGGTGATTACATGAGAGGAACGAATGGGGGCAGAATTAGAGCCAAACGAGACCCTTCAGGTCTGAATGTCTGACAGCCAATCAGAGTGAGGCTAGTTGGTATCGGAGTCTCTGCACTGCATGGGGTGACATCATGGGATCTGTGAACATGCCTCACATTCTGTCCACCGGGGCTCAGACGGATCCAGTGGAGATGGAGAGAATGTGTGTCTTTGAAGGGAGGAGGAGGAGGAGACTGGAATCAGATTAGCATCGTCAGGGATGCTCGGGGTAGAAAGCAACGCACAGAGCTCCGAAGCAAACGTCTGAACTCTGGACTTTGTTTTCTCTGAGCAAAGGTCAATAGGTCAAACAAACACACTGCCTCAGTGCTTGTGTGTGTGTGTGTGTGTGTGTGTGTGTTCCCCCTCTGTTGCTAGCTCGGAAGCTAGCAAGCTCTGCCACAAGCACTTCATTAGCAGCCGGTCATTGTTGGGGAGGGAACACGGCTGGTCCTGCTGAACTGGGGCATGCACAGGACTGGCGGTCAGGGGCGGGGAGGAGGCGGGGCACACGGCACTGACACACTCACATACCTCTGTTCCCTGCTCAAACATTTCCCCGCAAACCACACAAGTCAGTGAAATAAAAGCAGAGAGGGAGTCAGGTTTGTTTTGTTTGCACAGCAAAGTGATTCACACTAATGGACGTTACACAGCACTGACAGCGTTTCATCCCAAACTTAGCTGGGTCCTCTACCCAGAAGCCAGCGGGGCTGATCACACCTCCTTCTGTTTGACTGACAGACAAGACGACTCTGCACTACCGGCTGTGGACATGACATCATTCAGTAACAGCCGACTTGTTCTGTACGTCTTTCTTCAAATAAAACTTTGTATTTAATGTTGATACTTGTGCCTGCACAGAGATGAGCTGATCACTCCTTTATTTAACGTGCACCGATGGAGTGAGGGTTTGGCCTGTGAGCGCGTGTGTGAGTGTGTGTGTGTGTGTGTGTGTGTGTGTGTGTGAGCGTGTGTGAGCGCGTGTGAGTGTGTGTGTGTGTGTGTGAGCGTGTGTGTGTGAGCGTGTACATGCAGAAACACGTACCTCAGCATGGTGTTCCTCGTTTTGCTGAAGGACCTCGATCACCAGCTCGGCCAGGCGGATGGTGTCCTCCAGCTTTTTGGCCGGAGTGACTAAACGGCCCACATTCTCTGGAGCATAAAGGTCAAAGGTTAGCATGCCATGAGAAACTCTTCCTTCTTTAAGTGACACTTTATACATGCAGCTTTACATGATGTTTGAATCATGAAACATGCACGCTGCCCTGTTCACTCCCCAAGGATGAAGCCACTTTTGGACACAGTTGACCCTGGGTCCAGTCTATTGCCTGAGCCTAAATCACTGGGACAATCTCATGGTCACACTGGGATTGAAAGAATCAAATATCAGCGTACTGTAACTGGGGCTGGGCGTCAGAGATGAGAAGAAAACGAGTTGTGTTCAAATCAGTCATTTCGCTCATTGGCTGCTGCCTGTTCTACCCAGCCCTAGTTATAGCATAGGACCAGCCCCATGACATGTCTGATGTCAACACTATTCCCATGAGTGCCGAGGCCGGGCGGCAGGAAATAGCGATCCTCTGTGGAATGTTGCAAATGAATCACGTGCCAACAGCGATGATGTAAACACTGAACACTCATCATGCAATGGCGTGGAGGGAACGCTCCGCTGATCTCCACAGAATCTGACCCTTGAGGTCGCGAGGTGCAAAGAGCGTTTCATGTCATTGTGACAAGAGCTCAGAGCTGTCTGACAGAGAAGCTAATGGATCCTGTATTAGAAACAAGGCCGAGTGCTTCCACTGCATCCATTGTCTTCACGTATCAGGACACCAAATTGTGCGTTATCACTTGCAGTAGAGCAGCAGGAGCCTTTGAGGGGGGGGGTCTACAGGGACACGTGACTCAACTCACTGAGATCGGAACGTTTGCTTCATTTGAGTGGCCATGAACACCAGTTTGTTTTTTAACAGCTCTTTATAAAATCAGTATCCCATGGACCAAGGAGGAGCCAGAAGGTGATGTATCATACACACAGTGGTCATGGAGTCTGCATCAATGAATTATCACCAGCATGACATCACACTTCTAGAGAGCCAATACATTGTGACGAGGTTCAGCGAGCCTCCAGGGACACGATCCAATCAAGTGCCCCTTGATAGGAAACAGGTTCCCAACTTAAACTGTGGAACCTCTGCAGAAGATCCCAGCATCCTGCGGGCTGGGAACCTGCTTGTCCAACGGTGTGAGTGCTGCGTTTGGCTGTCACGCTCGTTACGCTGCGTTAGAACACGTGACTGTGGCCAGCTCAGCGGCATCATGGGAGATTGCTTACACAGTGGAACTAGTTCAGAGGGCGACTGCAGCCGTTGCTTTTCTACTAAGCTACCATTCAAGACGGAATACATGTGCTTCAGGTTCAGATGGCTCAACCATGCTGAGACAAACGGGGACACATTGTCCCTTTGACTATTTCCTCAGACTACTCACTGTAGTACTCATCTAAGTTCTTCGATTAAAATGCTGCATTTGTGTAAAATACGTCGTCACACTTTTGCTTTCCCTGCAAAACCTTCTGAGTGTCCATAAAGGTTCCATCTCCATTGAGATTCAGGGTAATGAAAAACAGCACATGGGGGGGGGGGGGGGGGGGGGGGGGGGGGGGGGGGGGGCACTTGTGCTGTCACAACATTCCTGACACATGTCAGAGTTCTGTGATGACCAATGCAGCAGGAAGGTTGTGACAGGGCTCATGGTGGCATGATTTAAGGTGGAGCAGAGGTTAGAGGTCACAGCACGACGTCACCTGCATCCGCCAGTTTGTCTGACATCTATCCACTAAGTAAAAGTTGCGTTTACAGAAGAAAGGAATGGGTGGCAGGGATGGACAGGAGGTAAAGAGGGAGGAGAACAGCAGAGTCGGGAAGTAGAGGAAACAGAAAAAAAGGCGTCAGAAAGAAGAAGATAAAAGTTCAATTGACTCTTCAGCACGTGTCATAGAACAGCAGGGTCGGACCGGAGGACACAGTTCAGGGAGAAAACACACACAGACTCTTCACTGAGACCTAAAATCCAAAATGGGAAAAAAGCACAGGTGTCTGTTAAAACTGTTCTTTGCTGTCCATGAATCCAGGATGACTGAATGTATCATGCCCTGAAGGGTTTACACACAAGCAAAGTAAAAATGCATTCAAGTCACAGACAGATAAGGAACAGCGTCCTGGGCAAGACAACAGACTCACAGAAAGATCAGAGCGTGTTCGATTACTTTAGACTTAAACCACAGGGACAAACCTACAGACACGCCGATGCAAGGCCGGAATGAAAGGCTGGATGTGCCGGGGGGGGGGATGAGGAAGGTACTCACGAATGGTTAAATCCATCACTTGAGACGCCAAGCAGAAGACAGGGTGCTCATACATCTCTCTCTTTTTCCCTATAGAGACAGAGGGCGGACACCGAGGCATGCGAGAGGCCAGGGTCAGACAGGATGAGCACAGAGGTCAGAGGTTAGACTGAGAGGAGGTGTTCAAAGCTAAGTGGATGATGTTCATGTTCAATTCAAATCAACAAGGTCTCAAAGGTGCAACATGTACCATGTGACCTGGTGGAGGAAGCAGCTGACAGCACAGAGAGGGCGTGTACCCCCTGTACCCGTACATGCAGTACTCCAACAGCTGATCAGCCTGAGCTGTCACGTCACTTTGTGAGTGGGCAGCCACAAACCAGCCAGACGTTAACCATGGTTCTGGTTCTGGCCCAACACGGCAGCAGGCCTTGGCAGTATGATCTGGTCTGTCTGAAACCATCACAACTAGGGGGTACCTGCTGGGGTACCAGATCAGCGCTGGGCCGAGCCCCTTCAGGTGCAGCCTGGTTACCTGGACCACATCATGGACCCTTGTGATTGGAGCGTGGCTCCAGTTTAAGAGAGAGCTGTTCCACAGCTGATCAAGTGCAGCTGTTGGGCTTCACGTTAGAGACTGGACTCTATATCACGGCTACAGCACGTAACCGTACATGAAGCACCTTTGACGACCCTCACATGTCTGTTTGAGGAGCCGAGGGGCGGGCACCTCAGTGGCTCCGCCCCCATGCTGAGACTAACACATGCACGTGTGTGTGATGAGTTCAAGTCAGCAGTAGAAGTCAGGCAGCGTTCGTCCACGTTGGCGAGGTTCTAACAAGGGATCAGCCTTCAGGACAGTTTGGAGACACGGTGAGACACTGAAGGGTCAGGGACACTTGACAGTCCCATGAACTGTATGCAGGAAAACCTAATAGTCCCTTAGAGACAGTGCTGCCCTGAGGAGGCGTTCTGTTTGCCATGTGTGTGTTAGCCAGGAGACAGGAGCAGGACAGAGTGAGGACGGACAGAATAAAAAGCAGGAGCAGCACTTGGGCTGCCAGAGGGAGACAGGTGGGCCGAGCCTGCAGGTGCTCTGAGTTGAATGCATTTTTACTTACTGGACATTTTTCTAAATCAGCTGAAGGTCAGACACAAGCGCATAGCACGTGTCCCTCTGGTGGCGTGCAGTAAAAACGCGCTGCAGCGTCACCAGGTGAGAGCTGTCCGTCCACGGCGTGCCGCGCTGACCTACCTTCCAGCTTGGCGTATTCTGACAGGCGCTGGTAGTTGACCACGGCGGCCTGCTCCAGACACCGGTGGATCACAGCTTTGACTTCGTCTTGAGGAGCTGGAGTAACAATATCTTTCATCAGAACCTAAAACACACAGTTTAAAGCAAAGCGTATGAAGAGAAAATAGACCTGAGGAAAGACGGCAGCTTCACTGTCAGGAACCAACTGACACGTTAACGCACAGCTTCATTACAGAGGCACGTTATGGATCAAAAGGACCAACCCGTTCAAGCAAGGACAAAGTGGCCTTTAGCGCCCCCTCTGGCCGTCCAAATGGAAAGCAGTACCTGCGAAGACAACGGGGCACTTGGATTTGTGTAGTACACAGTACACAGAGGGTCAGATCATTAGAGTACTACAAGACACAGGTCCTACCTGAAATGTGTAATCTGGTTCTCCAGGAGCACACGCAGCCTCTCCTTGATCTCCTCAAAGCGCTCGCGCTCCTCAGCCGTAACTGTGCCGATCCCATCAGGCCTGAAACAGCAGGTGCAGAGCAGAGGACACGACACGGGGCTTTCACACTGCACACATTCAACGCACAATAACATCCAACTGAATTCAAGTATCACTAAACCACGCCTCCTCTCCACTGCGGCGCTGTGACTAGTTGATGACATCACACGTGGCGTCACTTGACTGCGCCCTCCATCGGCAGAGAGGGGACATGATAGCAAGAGGCTGGGCACAGATACGTGCACACACTCAGGAGCAGGTGTGTGTGTCGCGGTGCTGGAGTGTGAGCAGAGTGCATGCGACAGACGGGGCTGAGTGGTCACCATGACGGCGTGATGAGAAGCAGACGACACGACATGTGCGTGTGCTGGTATCCCTGTTGCACGCCATGAGTGCACGAGCGCTGTGCACAGCTCAGCACCAGCAATGATCCCGTCAGGTTCCGTCAGCGTGTCACTGCCACCTGTGGCTCCCAGTGGACACCCAGTCCCACCAGCAGCAGCAACACGGTGCTTACTGGTCACTCCTTCATGTTTTGAAAGCGATGTTATGGGTTCGGTTCATTCATTGAAAACCAGTGGCTGCTGTTGCTGCTGCTGAGTGTGTATGTGCGCTGTCACAACTTCTTCTATTGTGTATTACCACTGCAGCCAGTGTGTATTTGTGTGTGTGTTGAGTCCTGACACGACCCTGCTGAGGGAGCCACACCTGAGTCCAACAGGAGCCTTGTAGGATAAACAATAAGAAGAGAATCAGCAGAGTGAGAAACATCAAATCAAGGCTGGACGTTGGACAGTATCGTCATTTAGATGGAAACAGTCCAGCTTGACGCTCCGACACCTCCAGGCCAGCGGGGGGGGGGGGTTGAGGTGTGTCCACATGGCCAAACGCACCAGCGTCGGCGGCGGAGACATCCAGCACATCACACATGACAACCTGTCAACCTGTCAAGCCCTGACCTCCAGGCACAGCTGACAGAGCAGGGCCCAGTCTGACGTGGACACGTGCAGCGCTCATTATTTCAGGACTTTATGACATAAGGAAAAGTCCATTTGAAAAAAATCTACATTAAGGGGGGGGGGGGTCAGCGCTGCTGTCTTTGTTTTGCTTCACGTGCACACGGCTGACTGTTACTGTGACAAGACTGATGTCTAAGCACAGGCCAAACGCCCCCCCCCCCGGGACCACCGGGCCACCAGACCACCGGCCTCCAGGAGGGACCAGCAGCCTTATCAGCAGCCGGGTCAGAAACCTCTCATTTCATCAGCACCGTGGCCAAAAGGTCGTTTCTTTGTTTATTCTGTCTGTTTGTTGTTGTTGATACAGGCTGATGATGTCAACGTTCTTCACCCAGTCAGGGGAGGGTGAGACGGGAGGGTGAGACGGGACGATGACTTACCTCCTCGCTGCTGAGGACAGGGGGGACCTCAAGTCCTTTTTCTTCATGAACTCAATGATTTTGAGTTCTCTCTTAGCAGGAAGCTCAGGGGCAGATGGGAAAAGGGCGTGGTTGAGTTGGGCCTGTGAGACTGGCCAGTCTAACAACTCACACACACGCTGACTAGTTTAGTGAAGGTTAGGGATGGCGGGCAGAGCGGAGGAAAGGGCATGATGTGAAAACAAGGAAAAAAAGACAAAAGAAAGAGGAAATGTGAGCATGCGACATGACGTGCAAAACAAACTGCTCCTGTTTGGAGGGGGGGGGTGACTGTGTCTGTTCCCACATACAATGACTGACCTGTCGGACCTCTGTGACCTCAGTGACCTCTGTTTGTCAGAACAATCACTTCTATTGGACTTTTCCTTCAGGGCGTGACTGTGCTCTACCTGTTCCCGTGCACGTGAGAGGCGCAGAAGGCAAAGCTGTAGTGCAGCAGGGTGGGGTCGATCATGGCACCGTTCTCCGCCCTCTCCAGCAGATCGCTCAGGTAGCACAGGTGCCGATGGCAGCCTCGGACCCCGTACCGGGCGCAGTACTCGTCCAGGACGAACACCTGACCAGGACTGAACCAGCCCTGCGGGCGACACGTGCACACACATCGTCAGAGGCGTCGGGACGGAGCAGAAAACCTCAGTTCAGATGAGTCATCCTCGTTACCAAGCAGGAGTACGAGTCGTTGAGCCGGTGGTCCAGAGTGAGCCGCTGCACCAGCTCAAAGAGCGAGGCGTGGTCAAAGTTACACGGGTTGGCTGAAATAAACTCATCCATGCCGTGTTTCTGGGCTCGGTCAGCGTCTGCACACACACACACAAATGCAGAGGTCAAAGGTTACAGCCTAAGACAACTCTATAAAGCTACATCACATCAGAGGTGCAGGTACAAGATGAGAGGAAGTGAATTTCCACACACCTTTCACAATGTGAGGGGGATTTAGAGGTTAAAGGTCAGGGGTCAGTTTTGTACCTCCACACACTCTTGAGTGCAGACATCTGTCGACGTGTGTGTGGGATGAATGCTCTGTTTTTAAGCTGTTCCCAGATCAGCCCGTGTGGCTGTTAAGAGCTCAGCGGCCCCTCACTCCTTCACACACTCACCATTATTACTTCAAACAAATAAAATGTGACACATTCAGGATGGAGATGACGGGGGGGCAAATGTGAGACAGCTTGAGAGAAGATGAAATGCTGGATACACTTGTTTACTTACCTATTTATTTATATTATTGATTTATTTCCCAATTCAATCCTTGACTCAGCAGGGGGGGGTCATGTATGTACATGTGACATGTGTAAAAGTCAGTGAATTTTTGAGACTAATAAATAAATCCAAACATGATGCTGCAGTGCTCTCCAAATTAAAAGCCTAATAGAGAAGAGTGGTCAGAAGAAGAAGAAGAAGAACCCAGATTCAGATCAAACTTTAAATGTATTGAGCATCAACAACGCCTTTAACCTGACATTACTGTGACATTATCTTCAAACATGGTCTTTGGCTATTTCTGCAGAAACTGACTGACTGAGCTACAGCACGGTCACACATTGGTCAGCCAACGTCCTCTTCACTGCCCAGTAAAGGCACCCCAGCTGTCAATCAACCAACACAACAAAGAACGGGATGCTGGGAGCTGCTTGTGTCCCCTCAACAAGTTCCCCCCTCCCCCCCAAAATCTAAAAAGGTGACATTGCGGTGCCCCTTTGGTCCGTGGCTGGTGGCCTGTCAGGTCTGCTTGACGTGAGTGAGCGGGAGAAGAGGCGGGAGGGCTGGACAGTAACATGCAGTGACATTAGTCACCCCGTCCGTCCGGGCAGGGGCAGGACTGCCCTGACAGTGATTGATGGCTGCTATTCTTTTATAGATCCAGAGGAGAGCAACCGGGAGGCAGTGGACGCTGGTCGGGAGCATGTGGGTCCATTCTACTGTGGACTGACCAGGAAACCCAGTCCCTCACTGGTCAGGGTCCAAGCTCTGAGGGGAACAGGCTCACATGTGTCTGTTACCTCGGTTGTCCAGTTTTGTTGTCGGGACATGTGATTGTCCTGCCAGTCCACAGGCAAAGGAAAAAAAACGATAAAAAAATGTAAAAAAGTGAAATCTATATATTTAATTTTTTGACACTTGCTAAGATAGTTCAGATCACAAGGGAGAGGGAGGAAGAAGCTGTGGGTCCCAGTTTGGTTTGTTATTATTGAAAACAGAACAGTTTGAATTGAACTGAGATCTGGGGTCATTTAAGTGGGTTCTGCCTCTGATTCACATTGGGGGCTTGGTTCAGGTATTTTCAGTTCTAAAATCTGGGTCCCAGTTTTTCTCTTCGGGGTCTTTGGTCATGATCAAACAGAAGGTCGGCTGGTTGATTCCCATGAGGAGTCAGAGGAACGGGTAACTCCAGTAAGAGTTGTCATCAAGACAAGAAAAGCTCAGACACGTCAGCCAGTCCTCAGCTTTTACTACAGGTGGATTTCCAGGAGTACTGGATCCTGTGAATCATGCTCTATGTATAATTTATACACCAGACACTGCTCTCAGAGAATGAAAATTACAATAATTCAAATGTTAAGTTCAAAACAAATTCAATCTCTCAGCAGAGTGAGCTGTGAAGACCACGGCTCCTCCACCCGCCTTGTTGTTGCAGTGTTTTAACACAGTCTACTTTGATTTGGGTGGGGGGTGGAGGCGTGGCTGATCCAGGTGTGAACCGGCGAGCAGTTATTTGGTAACATTGACTACGCTGTATTATTCATGGACTGGCACTTTTAACCTGGTAATTAGCAGCCGGTGGGACTCAGTGAATTCACTTCTCCAGTGCACACAGGAGGCACTTTGGGTGACGTTCCTCTGCACACGGACGCTTCCATGAAGACCTTCAGTGTCGGTCTCGTTTGGCCACATCGATCTGAACGTTCAGGTGGAAACACGTGAACACACACACATGCTTCCATCTCGTCACGTGTGTGCGGTACGTATGTTTCCAGAGTTTTGGGCTTGGGGCTGTCAGTTCTGCTTTTCATCTCAATAGGAAACATCCGGTTTAAAAAATCATTTCACTGCCAATGAAGCGTGTAAGGACATAAATGGAAGAGTGAAATAACAAACCAAACATTTGTCTCTAACCACAGTTAGCATGAGGATGAAAGAGCACGCTGCCTCAGTGGTTCCGTGTTATCTCACAGTGAGCACTGGATGAGAAGGAGCGACAGAAACACAGAAAGGAAAGAGAAAGAAAGAAAGGAAAGCACTTACCCTCCAGTCCAGCTACAAGGTAGCAGGGTCAGGGGTTAGAGGAGGAGGAGGAGGAGGAGGAGGAGGAGGAACAAACAGAGAAACATAAAGACACACAGCAAAGCCACCAGCACTGCAGCAGTTCAACAACAAACAGCAAAGCAGCACAGAGAGAGAGAAACAACAGCAGCTGCAAACAACCAGGAAAAAGACAGCTGATTATTGAAAACACGGGAGTGAGGCGCTGAGCATGAAGGGAAATAAAAAGACTTTTGTGATTCAAGAGACAAAGTTAAATGAGGCTCAACAGTAAGAGGTGAGAAGAGGAACTGAAACTTACAGAACTGAGATATGGGCGCATCGAGCTGCGGGGCCGTGCCCCCCCGCGAGTTCAGCTTCTGGACCTGGGTGGGAGGGACCGGCTTGTGGGACTGCCCGGTGGCTCGGTACATGGCCTGCACCCACAGGATCCGGTCCTGCTCATCATCGCTGGCAAAGATCACAGTGTCGCCCTCTTTCACCGCATTGAAGAACGTGCGGCCGCCGTCCAGACCTGCAGCCAGATTCCCATTAGTCCGACCAGCTCGGCCATCCACTGTGAGACTGGGGGGCGGAGCTACTGTCACCTGGCTGGGGGTCCGTGTAGTCCACGGTGTAGCCGTCCAGCTGCAGCAGCTCCACAGGCTCCGCCTTCTTCTCCCTGTAGCTGCACATGGCGAAGGTGTACTGACTCACCTGCACCATGACAGACACAGAGGCGGGCATTAAACGCTGACCTACCTCCAGGTGACGCTGTCCTGAGGACAGTCAGCAGCATCATCATCATCATCATCAGTTCAACTGGTTTCACGTCTCTCTGTATTTATGGAGGAATGCAACCTTTCACATGTGTGTCACTTCAGGTACCACTCCTGTTGCCGTAGCAACACAGGGAATATTAACTCCCATGCAGCGCAGCAACACCTATTTTCACAGGTAGTTTTCACCTTCACACAAACCGAAGAAGCAACAAACAAACGTGATGGTGTGCCCCACGATGCCACAGGAGCGGGCTGCGGTTCCGCACGTGTTTGGATGAAGCGCAGACAGTTCCTTATTTCATATTTAACATCAGTGCACGGGCCAGCTGCTTCCATCCAGAGTCTAATGCCTGACGTACGGCAACTGTGGAGAGAACCAGCAGAGCCTCAAGTCTGGATGTGCATCATGGAGGATGATTCCGCTCCAGTGAGCACGTTAATGATCTTTCTGGACCGATCAGCCTCCTCGGTCGGACTCGCTCCGACACTTAGTTCTGCTGTAGAGCAGAGCAGACCTGGGTGGAGCCTGTGGCTAGCTGCTCAGCGGTGGTGGCCACCACCAGAGCTGAGGAGCTGCTGCCATGGCTGCCAGTCATCCCGGCCTGTCGTCCCCCATCACCAGGCCGGGCCGATCCAGCGCTGTCGCCACCTCCGCCGCTGCAAGTGGCAGCTCTCACTTTAGCTGCAGCTGCATCCTGTGTGTGTGTGTGTGTGTGTGTGTGTGTGTGTGTGTGAATCCCCTCCATGTGTGTGACAAATGAGATTCCTCACGACAGCACTGATGAGACCTGAGGCCAAGGAAGGGATGGAGGGAACCGGACCGACTCTCCAACAGCTCCCTGGCCTCCAGGACACCACCGAGGCAAATCAGAGTCTAAACTCCCCCCCCCCCCATCAGAGTCTAAACCCCCCCCCCCCCCAACCCATACCCCAAAACACCAGCCTGTTCTCTCTGGTCCAGCTGTCAGTCAGCGGGAGGTGAGATGGAGAGCGAGAGAGTCGTTGATGTTCACATCATCATCACAGGAAACACATGATCTTTCTCTTTCGCTTTCTCCAACAAGTTCACGGGCCAAAAGCTTCCTTGGGTGCGGTCGGCTTAGTGACACAAAGCAACACGCAGGTGACCGGCAAGAGACTCAAGGCCAATAAAGATGACCTGGATCAAATGAATCAAAAGCCAGATGTGGACGGACGTGGGACACTGTGAGGGGACACGAGCGCTGGTGAACAACGGAGGAAAGAACGCTGTGGCACCCGAACCCGTAACCACTGTCTATTTCCACCTGTGAGAGGTTGTTGGGTTGAAGCTCTGAAAGAAAACAGCTGATGGAGGGATGGCGTCAAAGCAACAACAAGCCCCACAGGAACAGTCCTGATTGGTTGCTCTGCTTGACTCAGAGAGCTCCTCACGGAGGGGAGAGGGCTAAATAATAAACAGGTTAAATAAGGTAAGGATGTGTAGATGGAGGCCGAGGCACAACACGCTCTCACCGCCACGGCTCGGCGTGAACAGAGCGAGCAAAGGCAAAATGGCGATCCTGACTAAAACACAGGCCAGTGACCAGAGAGTGTGTCTGCTCCTCAAAACAAGCACATACACACACACACACACACACACACACACAGTCTATTGACCAGTATTTGTCACTTGCTATATATTTAGCTGGGAGCAAACGCGAGGCTCCAAGTTGGCGGCGCACGGGCTTTTCTAGCTGCGAGTGTTAGGCCAGCGAGTGTTCACTCGACTTTGTCAATCCCCTGTCAACTTGTAGCTCTGAGACATGTCCTCTCCACTGCACGAGAGACAGCCCCCCCCACCCCCCGCTGCCCACTTCCTAATGCAGAGCCACCAGGAAATGGCTGCTTACACCACACACACACACACACACACACACGCCTCCTGACAAAAGCCTGCTTGGCCTCTCCATCATGACTCTGACAGCTTGGCAGGATCTCTGGTTCTCGCTGCGTCCACAACATGTGTCCACGGCAACGGCGCGCTCATGGATCTGCTTTCACCTCCCACTGGTTATATTTTTATGATAATAAATGCTGCTACACAAAACTGATTGTGGTTCGTTTACAAAGGCCCAGCTGTTCCCTCATGACACTTCTAAAATTCACTGGGCCCATTTTATTTTATTTTTTTATTCAGTTCCCTGAACATCCCTGAATTTTTTCTCTTTGTTTGAAATTATTCCACGTGAAATAGCAATTTACAAAACAATATTTGATTGAATGAAACAAATTTAATTTCAGTCATATAGAAGGTATCTAATTAAATTTGTTTTCATTAATTTGAAAAAGCTTCAAACGTGCTGTGCAGATATCCGTGAGAAAGCCACAGTTTTAAGTTATATCATACGACAGCTGTCATTTCATTTTTGACTTTTTTTTTTTTTTAATAAAAATATAATTCTGCTATCCCTGTAACACAGTGAAATACGTCCTTTACAATTTCCATACACATTTACATGTGGAGGCTGACACATCTGATAACCTTGTTTTGTCTCACGGCCAAAAACCTAATGAGCTAAAATAGCTGCAGTTAATCTTCAGACAACGAAAAATGTAATTGTCTCATCATGTCTTTTGAAAATAAACCATACACAGCACGTGTCACGATGCTGTGTCTCATGTTCAGGTGCATCTGAAACAATAAAAACCAGAAATGTATTTTTCTGTCATTCCTGGGGATTTTTAATTATTATTATTATTATTATTATCATCATTACTATTATTATTAATAATAATAAATTAATAATAATTATTGTCATTATTATTAATTATCAATAATAATAATAATAATAATAATAATAATAATAATAATAATAATAATAATAATAGCAGCTCATAATTAATAATATGTCAGTGCAGTGCAGTTGTTGTGTTGGACCAAACATTCCTCTGCTCACCTGGACCAGCACAAAGAATCTTTTCTTCCATCTTTTCCACACGTTTTTGCCAATGGTCCACAGATACCTGCGGGATGTGAGGAGGCGTTCAGTTAGACAAAGGGTTTTACTGCGACTCTTCCACAAGCTGTTTACCAACACGATCGCACGTCTTTAATTTCCGCTTCGCCCTCACTGATGAGGCTCGTGAAGTGGAACTGTTGGGCATCTACTGACACCTACCGGTTGAACACCATTACTGCAGTCAGCATAACAAGCATTCAGACTCTTCAGCTTCCTCGACACCAGTGGCAAAGCTCAGGAATAACCACATCAGGTCTCAACTGTCTGATCCAAGCCATGAACGTCCCACAGCCTCAGACAGAGACTTGAGTCATTTCTAGAGGTCTGAGGTCCCAGGGAGCCCCAGAACTGGCTGAACTTCTAAACTGAGCAACCAGACAAGAGGGTCTTGGAGACAAATGACGGCTCTGTCAGAGCTTCAGAAATCCTGTTAAAGAGGGCAGAACCTGTCCGAGAGACCATTATTTACATGACATACTAATGTCATTCAGGCAGCTGTATCAGCGATATATTCTTAGCTTGATCACTCAGCACGAGTCAACACGCTGCTTATGTTGTGGACGGAGCAGTCCACCCTGAAACCATAGAATGGAATTTATTAAAATCTACCTCAGCCAAACGTCATCTGTTCATCTGCCATGATTCCCCTATCCTCATTAATTTCATAAAGAGACAAATGTTGTTCCGCTCTTTAAGCTTAAACCCTTTGGGCAACAATCAAAGGCACAACAAGGTTAGGGGCCTAGAAGCTTCGCTGATCTGTGAATCCAGGTTCTCTGTGGACAATATGAATCATTTTATTTTCATCATAGTATAATCAGCACACTCCAGCATCCACAGGTTTACAACTGGGGAACGAACACATGACCATCTGAAGTTTAAAGTGACAGAACTTTGTACCTGGGTCGAGATTGTGCTCAAGGGGCAGCAGCTCAAAGGTCATGTGACCTTTCTCCAACACACAGTCTAATCTAAACCTTTACATCAGTTGAGCTGCGACCACTTGTTGTTCTGTTTGCTGCCACGGGGGGGCAGCAGTGCGCTTCTCGGACTCGTCTTTTCATCAGGTTAAAGTCATGAATCGACACACAACACTCACTGTTCTCACTCTCTTCTAGTGTGGCCACACTAAACTCTGCACAGCTCCAGACACATTCACACAGCACCTGTGAGTCCAACCAGCAGTTGCTTTTTATTTCAATATAGTTATGAGATGAGAATTAAATCTAAATATATTTAGCATTAATAATCATGAGTTACCATGATATAACTTCTCATAATGCAGGAGAGAAAGTCAGTATCTGTGGACCTTGGATCCATTCACGTACAACACTAGAGAAAACCTCTTCTTTCAAAAGGAAATGAACAACCCAAAAAACAAAACAAAGGACTTGTAGTGGTAGCTGAGTACCACAAGAGGGAGCCAACACAACGTCCAGTTACAGTTAGAGCTGATCGATGACTGCTGGCTGGGTGGCGTCCAGCTGTTAACCTACAGCAACCTAAGCATGATGGGAAGACTACGTTAACTGAAATCAGCCGATCTGTCATGTTGCGAGTTGTCACTTACCCACAATGCTTCATGTTTTGTGGCTTGTCCATGCGAATGGCCAGCTTGATCTTCAGTTCGCTGTCTGGACAGCCTTTGGACACAGCCATCTTGTGCAGCTCCGACTGTTTGGGGCTGTTGGGGGTCGGGTGCAGCACAACCTGGGAGGAGGCACAAGGAAAAACAAGTCGTAGCAGACGCATGAAGGGAAATGACACCGAACGTGGACGCCGGTCGACGGCGGGCTCCTCACCCGCCCGAGCTCCTTGTCCTCGAGAGCCAGCACCCCGGTGCTCTCAGTGAACAGCTTGACCTTGACAGCAGGTAATGGCTGAGTGGTGGAGAAGTCGCCCTGGGTACCCCAACTGCACGCACGCGCACACACGCACACACACACGCACACACGCACACACACATATATTTTATACACAGTGTTATTTTAAATTGATTTATTTATTGCCAAATTTCTTCTCTCAGTGAGCTTTATCCTGGTCCAAAGTAAAATCCTCACATGGCCTCACATGGTAACTCAGCTAAGCTAAGCTAAGCTAACGAGAGCGGTTTTATTTTGAAAGTTCCAAACACATAGACCAGCAGAAGGATCAGAGGACAGTGTCTGCACGTACGTGGGTTTCGAGGCCTCGGCCTGGTCTGTCTGCAGTTTGTGTCCTCCCTCCACCTCCATGGTGCAATACACGATCCTGTTGGGCGCCAGCGACTTCAGGCCCTGGACCTCCATGATCACCACCTGCAACACACAGGAAGAGCGGGGACTGGTCACGTGACCCCACGTGCCCAAAATGCTCACTGGACGGTTTGCCGTGCGCTGCATCGTTAAATGGTGCCTGATACGCGTGCACATCGATGAGCGGACGCGTTTATCCAAAGCAGCTTATGACGAGGGCAGAACTACTGAAATACACCTGCTTCATCAAAGCACAGACAAGTGAGGACTGGCCTAAGACGAGGTTATCAAGGATCAGTGTTTTAGGACACGTGCACCAGTGAGGTGATGGGTTCCTGCTGACCTCCGTTCTATTGGAGGCTTCGTGATGATGAGTGAATTGGTTTTTTCCTCTTCACTGAAACCACAGTGACTAACCCCAGCCAGTCACACATGTCCCCAAACAGCAGCATGAGAGGGAATTACGTTGGAGTTGTCTGTCTGAAACAGATGGAGCTTTAGTTCAGCTACAGAGCAGAGATCAGGGAGCAGAGCGCTGAGTGAGTGTTCAGCCTCCACACTAAAGATTTCTTGAATGATTTATTTTGCGTACTGCAAATCAATCAGCTTTCAGTTCTGGCTACACTTTTGAAAACAGCCGTCACCGTCACCGTCGCTAACAAACTAAAGCCGAGAGCCGATGCTGCCAGGCTAAAGAAAGCAGCCATTGTACAAAAGATAGCGTTTCTCCCACCTCACCCACATTGTGTATTTTTTTAAACTGAAAGAGACAGAATAGCGTCGTTTTCTCTCTGGGATGCTAGAGAGCAGTATGATCATGTTTGTGGAGGAGCTGGACGCTCACAGAGACACTGACGCGGCCGCTCCACTCTGACCCTGAAACATCATCCGTGGTCTTTTTAAGGCCATCCAGGTGACAACATGTCTGTTTATGTCAAAAACGTCCTCTGACCACAAGTGTTTAAAGGGCCTTTCTGTCACCTACTTGTGTGGGAATGTGTCTCCAAGTCAAAATTATAGACATGTATTGTGATGCAATAAATTCTGCAGAATTCTGGGAGCATGTGGATGGGAGAAAGAAAAGTATTTTATGACTACAATCGCTTTATCATGTCGGCCTCTTTCTTTCAGACAGGAGGAGCCAGTCCAATGTTTCCTGTAGTACTGACCCTGAGCTGGAACCTTTAAGGGGGTACAAATACACCCTGGACTAAACAGCGTCCCTTAAAAAAGTTGTGTACTGTTCTCTGTATCGGCTTTACGTCACGCCATGTTCCACGTTCTTGGTCATGCTGCATGTTTTATTTTGTAGTATCTGCTCCAATGACTTCCTGTCCTCACTGCCCACCTGTGTCTCGTTTCCTAGTTAGCCCCCCCCATAATAATGACAAGACAAGAGAAAGCAAAGGTCCACCAACCTCAAGGGTGAAGGACAGCACGACGTCAGACTTGGACAGCGTGTTCTCGTCCTCCTGGCCCATGTCCATGATGGACGTGTTGTGGCCTCGTTTCAGCTTCTGCAGCTTGAACTCGCCGCCCTTGGACACAGGCATGCTCTCCAGGTTCGCCATCAGCAGGTTGACGGAGGATCGCAGCTCCTCCACGTACATGGCCTCCATCTCCCGCGAGGAAAACTTGGGGAACCTGCCTCCGTGCTGCGCGGAGCAGGAAGACGCCAAGCGTCAGCCAGCGCAGTCCACGCCGCGTCCACAGCTACCTTAGAGACGCCATTATCCCTCCACCCCTCCCTCCCAGAGTCTCACCTCAACGCAGGTGAAAGGTAAACACTCTGGCCCACCTGCTGTCCTTACCCGAGCCATCTGGTCAGCCATTTGCAGTCGTCCATCCAGCTCTCTCCTGATCTGCGCGGCCTGCTCGTCAGGGTTGTCCAGCTGGAGACACAGACGCAGTACTGCTGAGTACCAGGAATCATGGAACAGAGCGTGCACTGGTGTCCTAGTACACTAGTACTGCTGAGTACCAGGAACCATGGAACAGAGCGTGCACTGGTGTCCTAGTACACTAGTACTGCTGAGTACCATGAACGTATCTGCCATTCAGTGCTTTGTAGGAATTCATTTGATATTATTATTATTATTATTATTATTATTATTTACTGTTGTAAAGGTGTTTACATTTTTTAAATGTTTCAAGTGTACAGTACATGATAGATACTCTTCCACATATATTTGCCATGTTGTAGTATTTCTTCACACCTCAAATCACGACCATTAAATGTAATATCAGAAATTACTGAGAACTCCAGGTTTAATTCTGGTTTCAGGTACACACTCTCTCTCTCTGTCCCTCCCTCTCTCGTCTCCCACTGGATCCATTAACATCTTGCTGGAACACCCACCCCTGCTGTTCCCACTGACTGAGGAGCACGTTTGAATTACTGCTGCCTCCCAGGCGCGCACGCACACGCACGCACACACACACACACACACACACACACACACACACACACACACACACACACACACACACACACACACACACACACACACACACACACACACACACACAGTGATATGCACTGCAGACTGTAACCATCAAACAGTCTGTGAGCACCTGTGTGATGGTTTTGTCTTTCTGGTCCACAGGGATCTTGAGGGTGTATGTGCACAGCACGTGCACGTGTATGTGCATAAACGGGATGCAGCCTCGATAAGGGCACGTGTCTTTATATTCAGGAGGATTCTGTTCTCATCATGGTCGCATCACCGTCGCAGGAAAAAAGGAAACTGATCGTATTGACGATAAAATGGGAAAGTGATGGATGGATGATGGATGATGGATGGATGGAGGATTGATGGGTGGATGGAGGATGGGCCCCAGCTCCTCCCAGTGAATGGATGGATGAAAGGGAAGTCAGCAGCTCCATGTGACAAATCAAATCAGTTCTAAACTGAATGAAATGAAACTTGAGCCATGACACAGTGTGAATGAAGGGAAGGTTTGTCACCTCACAGCCACCAGGGATAAACAAGGATTGTTGGTGTCATGTTTTTACAGTTTTACTACTGTACATGTAGAAAAGTGAGGAATCCAGTACACGGACATGAAAATGTTGCCCTCCTCCTCCACCATCCTGTCCTCTGTCCTCTCCGTCCTCAGCCCAGACCCTGATGGCCATCAGATCAGGGGAAACAAAGGACGGGGGGAGGGGGACTGGGACGGAGCCTGTGTGTACAGTTGCCGTAGCAACCGCTGAGGAGAGGATAAAGGCCACCAGGAACTGTGTGTGTATGTACAAGACGTGTCTTCATCTGTGCACGTTTGATCTGCTTCTCACTCACTCACACACACACACACACACACACACACACACACGGTGCTCAGAGTCTTTCCTCCGGTCGTGTTACACAGACACCACGGTGGTACAGAACCACCACAACACGCTGGTTTACCTTCCGTGAGCTGGATGATGAGAACTGACACGAATAGTTGGAGTGGACACAGCAGGTTGACATTCACAGCGCTTCACGTGTCCTCATGTCCCCTGGGACAATAATAATTTAATAAAGTCTCCTTTGCTCACCGCTTCACCTTCGCCTCACTGGAGAACCTCACGAGGTCGAGGAGCAAACATCAGTTTATTTGAAACTGATGTGTGACTGTGTGATACTGAAACATCCACGATCTTTTTGAGTGGACAACAGAGAAACATGGAAGTAAATGTCTATTTGTGGAGCTGTGAAGCTGATTCAAACAGCCCCCGTGATACTGATATTACACCTTTGGTCCTTTCAACTCAGAATATCATCATTATTATTGTTGTTGTTCGCACCACACCCACCAGCATCATCAATGTAAGCTGAAAAACACATTTTGCTCTTATTGCAGGAACTCATGGTTGTGGAATCACCTGGAACACACACACACGGTACATGTGATGTGCCCTCACACACACTCACCACAGCCTAATGACTAAAGAGCCTCTCTCTGTTCTCTGCTCACCACGTATCCGCCTCCCTGCCACAGACGTGTGTGTCAGTTGTAACCCTGCTGCTCTCATGATGTGCTCTTTGTTACTCCCTTCTTTGTTACCTGCTCCCCAACTCCCTAACCCTAGCCCTAGCCCTAACCTGCTCCCCAACTCCCTAACCCTAGCCCTAGCCCTAGCCCTAACCTGCTCCCCAACTCCCTAGCCCTAGCACTAGCCCTAACCCTAACCCTGCTGGAAACCACCTCTTCTCCTGAGCTCACATGAAGCGTGTCAGTGGCACAGGAATCTGCTGTGAGACGTCAGGAGAAAGTCCTCTAGAAGACGTCCAGTCATCTGAGCGTGTCCTGGTGAAGCCACAGGGACGCTCGGCTCGCTGCGAGTGGGCGGGACGGCGGCTAATGAGGACAGCGCCATGTTGCTCTGCCTCTTCGGCAGATGCATCCGAGCCGCAGGCCACAAAACTGGACAGGAGCGTGCACATCCTGCTGCAGCAGCTATGACTTACGCCTGCACTGACGTGGAGACGTGAGGGGACGTTTCTCCGATGGTGCAGGATTTCCAAACACGCTGTGGATTAGGGATTAGATCGTGCAGGATGCTGCTGTTTTGTGCTTCAGGCTTTTCTGAATCACGTGCACGTGTGGGTCATTGATTCACAAGTTACTTAGCGTCAACCATCTGTCTGTCGTTTCAAAGGCTCCACATTTTGCTCTCGGTTTAAAAAATCGTTGGACTGTCAGTCCCATCTCGGCTCCGCATGGAAGCTTCTGGGTTGAATGGGCAGGAATTACCCAGAGTGCAGCTCCCACACCTAGAAGCCAATATTTACTCCTTTGTCCTCTGAGGCCTGAGACACCGTTCCTGTTTGAACACTTCACCCTCTCATGTTCCTACATCACAGGCTCACGTGATGTCACGTGATGTCACGACAGCCTGCTGCTGTGATGATGTCATCCTGACCACTTCATAAAGGAGCCCTGAGCAGCATGAAACGAGAGCAGATGAGGAACAACAGCAATCTCCCTCAAAGTGCTGCGCTTGATGGAGGACGCGTGTGCACGTGGCAGATGACGACAGTGGGTCAAAGCAGCAGCGAGGGCACTGATAGGCCGTCCCCTCCCCTACGGCTCCTGACAGCAGCAGGTCCCTCAGCCTCCAGCTCATTGTTCAGTCACGGCTCCAGAAACGACAAATTCCCACGTCGAGACAACAAGAGTCGTTTTGCGCATCAGCTTTGCATCGAAACAGGTTTTAGTGCACGTGATACCAGGAACCAATCAACAACTCCACAGTGTGTACGCTCAGCTCAATCCAATCCAGCATGACGACACACACACACACTGCTGCTGTTGGCCTCTCTCCACCCAGTGACAGCCCAGCTGTGGAGCAGCAGGGTCCACAGCTGGAGAACCAGGTGGTGACTCAAAGCTCTGTATCTGAATCCTTGAGCCTTTCACTGACGCTGGCTGAGATGCTCTCATTCACATGCTGACGTTCATGTTGTTGAAGCAACTCACTGAATCATACTGAAGCGTCCAAGTCTTGTGTTTCTGTCCTCACCAGTCAACATCTGGATCTCTCTGCTTCAAGAGGTGGTGGGGCCTCAACCACAGCCTGTGGCACCTTCATTACCACATCAATTAAAGCTCTGCACCCTCTCATGACACTCAGCATATTTTAATGACAAAGGCTTTTACTGCCCCCCCCCCACCTTGGCGGCAGGACATGAGACCCTGGCACGTGATGTGAAGCTCAGCGTGTGATGTCCGTGCGGCTCACCTGGCAGGCGTTGTAAAGCAGCTGGTGCTCGAACTTCTTGATGCCCAGGATCTGCTGAAACATCTCGTAGAGCTGGTCCTTGCTGAGGATGAGCTCGGAGGCGGCGCTGGCCGTCATCCTCTGCTGGTGCTTCCTGGGGTCCTCCTCCCCGCGGTAGATGGTGTCAAACTTGGCGATCCAGGAGCTCAGCACCGTCTCTTTGCTGAGGCCGTCGATCTCCGGCAGGCTGCGCACACGCTTCTCTATGTGCTTCTTGAAGACCTCCCTGGAGTCGCTGGCAGAGCAGCCGCCGCTCTGCACCATCCGGGAGACGCGGTCACTTTTCAGGAAAACCTGTGATCAGCGACACAATTGGACCAGTCCGATTATTTCCCCTGGTGGGCCGTCAGTCTTTTTTTTATTGTTTTTATTCAGACTAGAGACATTTTCTCTCTTTTCTCTTTTTCACAAGTGCAGTTCGTTGTATTTTAATCAGAGATCTCGAGCCGTTTGTTAAAGTTACTGCATGAAGCTCTGAATCGTCACAGGCTACGCTGCAGACGCTGCACGTGCACATGCACGACTGCAGGGCAGCCTGATACGATGGCTGTTCTCTCGGTCTGGGTGGATCCAGCCGCCTGAACCGTGGCCGTCTGGAGAACATGAGCTGAGACTAGTCATCTCCACCAGGTCTGGATGCTCTTTCAAAAGTTTACATCATGCAAAAGACTCTTTAATTACCTGACGATGACATAATGCTCAGCTGGACTGGTTTTAGGTCAGAGGACTATGGCTCTACAACATTTAGAACAGAGTAGAACAGATGGGTGACGTGCCTCGTAGTAGCTCTGCACAGCGTTGATGAAGGCCTCATCCGCCACGATCTGAGTGTCCCCGCTGAGGAACGACTGGAACCGCTCTTTGACCGTCTGCAGCTGCTGCTTACTGATCTGAGGGACACAGGGGACAGGGGACACCAAGGTCAAGAACAGAACTGCATGAGAATACTGTCAGAACCAAAGCTTGAAGTACTCTAATCACAAACACGGGTATCCTGTTTAACGTGCGTCATGGTCGTTGTTTCTTTCCTGAAGCTTTGTCCTTCACAAACCGTTGACAGCTGGTTATGTGGTCGAAGCCCTCGACAGTCAGGGAAGTAGAGTTGATGAGTAGTACACTGACGAGGTACTGCTACATGCTAATGCACGCGCCCACCAGCTACACGCACACACACACACACACACACACACACACACACACACACACAAACACAAACACACACACACAAACACAAACACAAACACAAACACACACACACACACACACACACACACACACACACACACACACACACACACACACACACACACACACACACACACACACACACACACACACACACACACACACACTGCTTCTGAGCCTCTCTTCAGTTCAACTGTGTATTTGTATGTTAACAGACGGACTTCTTGTGATGTGGTGGTCGCCCTGTCAGTTTGGGGCCTGGCTGCGGGACAACTACGTCACTGTGTCGTCATCATGGAATCGTGGAAGCGGCTGACTCGCGTCAGTCATGCGGTTCTGGCGGCGACACATTTCCTCCGAGTCCGTTCCAGGAAAAACACGGAAAACTCTGCTGGAGAAGCTGACGTCACTCACCGCTGCGTCCGTCGCGGGGCGCGTGCCTGCGCAGTGCGCGTGTTCTGCGGTGGGAACCGTGGCGATGGAACCAGTTCGGAACCAGTTCGGAACCAGTGTGCGCGCCGGGAGCCGAGCTTCGAGGAACTTTCGGAAAGAGTGAGAAACAAACGCTGTTTCCTGTCGCGCATGCGTGGTGCATGTCAATCAGGTGACGCGGTGATGGCGCCTTTTTTTAATGTCACGTGGTCGCGGTGTCGAGCAGAACTGGTCAGCTTCTGGTCATTATTTTAGTCCAGTTTACTCTGGGTTGATCTGGGAGTAATGAAGCCACCTGATGAATGGTCCCAGCAGCGGCCTGGATCGGCCTGGATCGGCCCAGACCGGACCACATACATGTGCTGGTCTCTCTGAGGTTGGTGGGATTTCTGGGACATGACAGTTGTCTGTCTTTCTGCAGCTGTCATTATTGTCATTCATGAGAATCCTGCCAAATACTCTGGAGTATTTCTAACTGACTACAGAGTACTCTGTACTCCTACTGTGTGTAGTTAGGCTAACTAAGCCGTTTCCATGTTGTCACTCGGTGGGATCAGGTTCATGACGTGACCTCTCCTTTTGTAGCCTCAATAGCGAAAGGACAAAACGTCCAGGGCGAACCTGTAACACCCATGGGCCAGTTCCAACCGTTACCATGGCGACTGGCGGAGGAGGATTACAGCTTCCTCAGTGGGGGTCAGAGGTCACAGTTGAGACGACCTGCAGCAGAGACAGCTGTCTGCTGCTGATAACCCAGAATCCTCTGCATCGTCCCTGACCACACGCTGATCTGGAAGTCAGGTTTCTTCGCTGCTACACATTTGCCGGAAACAGGAAGTGTCGCTTGGCACACGGCTACAGTAACGAACGCTAACTAACCCTACACAGGAGGGCGTGGCATATCTGTCTGCCCTGTTTTACACGCCACGTGTGACGTGGTTTACTCTCTGAAATCAGTGGAATAAAGCTCGAGCACCATCACGAAACGAGGAATTATTCTTTTTTTAATCAGCTGTGCTGCTAATCCAGTTAGGTCTCATTCCTTCACAACATGAAACTGCTCTGAGAAAAAATACACAAACTGTATGTATGTAGTAGCACAAACCCACATGTATGTTTGAGTTACCAGCTGTCACACAGCACCAACCCAAACAGACCAGTTGTGGGCTTCGTCTCTGTCACGTGAGGCGAAGTGGCCGGCTGCCAGAGAGACGTCATCCAGGTTCCACTGACATCGACTCTGCGTCCATCTTGTGCGCTGCCTTCCTGAAATGTCTGAAAATCTAAAATTCTAATTCTCCACAGACAGCGCTGCGCCTGCCAGCTGGAGCCCCGAAACCACGACAACACTGCTGCGTGTGTGTGTGTGTGTGTGTCAGGCACACTGACAGCACCGGGCCGCTTCAGGAGCAAGTTCACTCAACTCTGACGTTTCAAATTTAAAATGAGCACATGAGCAAAAAGTGAGGGAGTCGAAAGCACACCCTCATTCTCAGACAAAGCTCTGACATGACCTTTGACACACGGGTGTACGTGAGGTTCTGAAGAGATGTCATCAGTGTATTCTGATCAGTTGCTAGTGATTCAATAAACTTGTCAAAGCAACAGAATCATTTATTGATGCGTTGTTGTGTTAAACTGCTCGATGGCTTTAACGCCACGTTGACAAAGGTTAGCATGTGGTTATAAAATCAAATGTCGTTTAAATGATCCAGACTGAGACGTCACAGTAATTTACACTGTCATTTCTAAATAGTGGACATTCACTTTCTGATCTATTGTGTGTATTGTGATGTTAAATATCAGAGTAAAACTTGTAGTACTGTGACACTCCAGTACATTATGACTGAGACATTTATGGTTTTTGCTTCATTTTAATGGGCACTGTCATTTTCTCTTCTCCTCTCCTTTCTCTCTCCACCTTCTCGTTTTTATTGCAAGGACTGTGCACACAGATGACCTGCATCATACACGGACACGCCCACACGCTCCCCGACAGTGACCACTCCTCCAACTCGCTTGATGGTTATGACATAACATCAAAGGGACACGTAATCCTAGATTACGCTCCGCAGCCGACCGTCCAAGGATTGACAAAGTGCTCGGCAGGGTCACGACTGTCACTGACACGAGGCCTCAGCGTAGGGAAGCCGTGTTCATTGAAACACACCGCCCGCTGGTGCAGCACATGATGCGTTGTCAACAACACCACGGCAGCCTCTGGGTAGATGTCAGTAATCTGGCCCTGGGGGATCAGGGATTACTGCGAGGAGTCATCAGTAAACAGACAGACAGCACGGACACGGTGAATGATTCATGGTCTTTGCTTCAGCCAAAGCACTTTGATGCATTATCCTGAAATAATGCACCTCTCTCTATGGCCTGCATGTCAGCCAAGTGTTGTGTTAACTTCTCTGTGATGATGCAGCATCCCATCATTTTGACACAGGGTTCAAGTTAAAGCATGAAGCCACTTTCACTGAACTGGCTCTTTCGTCCAAAGCTGCTGCATGAAGGACGTGCGTGTCTTCCAGAGTCCCGGCCGCAACCACAGCCCTGTTTTGTTGGTTCTGCTGTGCGATGTCACTCGGTAAATTATTTATTCTGACATTTGAGACTCGTTACAACTATAAAATGCTACTCAGCACATGATCACGTCTTAAAGGCCTTTGCCAGGTCGATGTGAGACGTGTGAATGACAGTCAAGGCCTTATTGTTGAATGCGATGCAGCAGCCCTGTGCTTCAGAACAGAGGGGCACCCCCTGATTTTATGTGTCAACATTAGTTCCCTAATCACACGTTCGCAAACTCATCTGGGTTAATGACATCATGTGAAATTACTTCAGAGTGTTAGGGGGGGGGGGTCTGCTTTGATGGACAAAGGCATATTTTAATGGAAATGCTCTCAGCGGTGGATGCTAATTAGAAAAATCCTCAATCACAAAACAGCTGGAGGAGAAACTGCAGGGTCCATGAAGGTGGAGGCCCAGGACTCTTCACACCAACCACCCTGTGGCACCACAAACACCAGAGTCTCAACAGATTGGAACGATGTGATGATCACAGCCCCCTCGTGCTTTATGAGCCCGTCCATTGAAGCATGTGCTGCGTGTTCATGCGTGTGGGTGTGTGTTTGCATATGAACACAGCTGGCCGTCTGAGGAGGCCTGAATCATTCTTCACAGCCTCGTCCTCCTCAGTCACAAACCCCACTGCTTCACTGTTTTTATGACAAGACCACACACACACACATACTGCACAACTAGTCGGATTTTAATCGCGATCACAGTCTTGGCTGCCGCGATCAAATGAAGATGAGGATGAGCGCCCAGATCCATTACAGCTCGGTGTCTGGACTCTGGAGCAGGTCCTCAGCCCCGGGGGACACGCAGCTCCACTGCAGCTAGTTCCTGTAAACAGTGCACTGGGCTGTGACTGGGCCCACTTTGAGACGACGTCTTCATTAAACCTGAACATTAAAGAAACTGGCTTCATGGCTCTTCAGCCCACAGCGTCTCAGGCCCAGTGCAGAACCACCCACCTCCCAGCTGACTGGCTCATGTGTTGGACAGACTTGGTTCAGTCACACACACTGAGTCTGAGCTGTGATGCCGCTGTTTTTGTGAAAGAACAATGGCTCCTTGGAATGAGGAGGAACTATCTTCTCTCCATGCCACTGTCACCTGACACCAAAAACGACTGTAGTGTGTGTCCCGGTTAAAGGAGGTGGGAAATGTGATGTTCCAGACACACACCATCAGCCCTTCTGTCTTTTTCATCCTTTATAAATGTGAGGTTATGCACGAGGGATTGTTCCATGAAACTAAGGGTGTGTGTATTGCACACACACGTTGAGTCCTGTATTAAACTATCGGGCACCTTGTACGCTGACAAAAGCCCGGTGCCTGTGGAATGGATAATTATTATAAATCTATCACATGTATAAACTGTTTGGCTGACGGTATCTAATGCTAACATGCTGATGAGCCTGTGGGAGCGAGTGTCATGTGACAGAGTGCTCAGACAATAACAGGACCTTTAGTCAGCACTGCAGGGGGCGCTGTGCTCCCACCAGTGGCCTCGCCTTTATCTGACATCAAGTTCAGTTCACATTCAAACTGTTCTCGATCGATGACACACCGACCTGTTATGAACAAATCCACTCGATGCAGAATGAGCCAGGTCTGCAGCAAAGATAACGACAGTGGCACCCCTGACCCAGCTGTGCCACATCTGGCCTCATCACTGCATCATCATCATCATCATCATCATCATCAGACAGGATCCAGAAGCTACAGGTACATGCATTTGTGTGAGTGCACACTTATCTGTTCTCTACTTCCTGTTTTGCTTCGAGCTCATCTCCTTAGCGCGCCTGTGTTTGTTTTTTATCTTTGTGTTCAAAACCGCCAAGTGTTTCACCTGAGGCTAATTATCCCTGCTCCCCTGCTGAATCCAGTCTCCGGGCTTTGTCAGTCCATCTGTTCTCGGTAAAGTGACGACCATTAATGAGGAATACCGAGGCCAGTGGTCCCAGTTTGTGGAACAGTGGCTACAGGAAAACAGGAAAACCGTTTAAAAAACACCTCAAATCCTGAGAAAACTAAGCAGCAGCAAAAGCAAAAGCAAAAGCTCTCCCTGACGCTCATCATGGCTGATGCGCACCCCTTTCTGGTCCAGATGAAGCTGGAGCTCTGCCACTCACACTTGATTTGAATAACCCACATTCACAAACGAGGGGCGAGCAGGTCAGCACCTCCTCTGTCCGTCGGCCAGCGGGAGTATGGAAACATGACCAGATTCACCTGGGACACACCTTGTGCTGCTGAACCTCTGATTGCTCTGTTTCATTCATTCATTCATTCATCTACAGCCAATCCCAATTCCCCACGGGAATCGAACCCAGGACCTTCTCACTGTGAGGCACCAGTCTATGAAAGGGTTACTACAAACGTGTCCAGTGTGGAGGTGGTGGACAAACAATGAGTGACTGCAGATTCAGTACAGACACAGTAGAGTAACTGACGGTGACATGAGGCCACTTCCATATCAGCCCTGACTCAGTGACACAGTGAGAGGTGGAGAGAAGCTGTTTCTCACGTGCTGGCCTAAGACAAGGAGGGGGGGTGGGGGCATCAGTGACGTCTCATGAAGAGCTACTACAATGGGTGGGAACACAATGAACGCGCATCGCTCGTCAAACCCTTTTCCAGCCTTTTCTCTTTTCTCATTCTGTCTGTTTGATTTCGTCATGACATGATGACGGCATCTGGGACAAAAGAAAACACTTTCATTAGTAAGTCGCTGTGCGCGACCATGAACCATGAGCCGACATGGTGCCGCTCCGGAAGCAACAGTTGGTGTCAGTTGGTGTCAGTTGGTGTGAGGCAGCAGTGGAAGGTGGATTTCTCTTACCTTCTGCTGCCTGCGGGCCATGTCCGTCGGCTGCTTTGCGTTGAACGGATAAGCGATGCAGCGCATCACAAACACGTAGAGCTGGAGTCTCTTCTTCCTGTCCTCCTCTTCCCTCTGCATCTTCTCCAGGTCCTCCTTCTCCTTGTCGCTGCCGACTGACGGGCTGGGGCTGGAGGGTCGGCCGCCGCCGCTGCCGCGGCCCCGGGGCTGGAGCCCTCCTCCGCCGGGGCCGTCGGCGGCTCGCCCCGGTGACAGTCGGGCTCCTCCGCGGCTTTTCGGGGCCGCCACCTCTTTGCGTTCCACCTCCAGTTGCTCGTCCCCTTCCTCCTCGCTGGAAGACGGGTCCAACATGACGCCGAGGCTGCGGAAGTGTGGCGCACACCTACCTGCAGTAAAAGTACACAAGTGTCAAAGTAGGAAAAAAAAATCGCGACCAGCTGCCGACACGAGCGCAGAGGGAGGGTGCGGTGGACGCGCACACCGACTGATGAGCGGCTGTTGCTCCTGGAGCCTCGAGCCTCAGCGAGACAAATGCGCGTGATGGCGAGGAGTTGGGATCGTGATTTCCAGACCTTTCAACTCTGCCAGGCAGTGGCACACAGGAGGGATTAACCATGGGAGCCGCTGGGAGGGGGAGGGGTCGCAGCGAGGACTGACGATGATGATGATGATGATGATGATGATGATGATGATGATGCTCCGCTGCCTGCGGGAGGAAGAGGCAGGGCCGGGAGCTGACCGCGGTGCTGAAACCCTGCTCTGGGATCTGGGTTCGAGCAGCCACCTGATGAGCCCGCTGAGTCAGAGCAGGTCACATCCGCACAGCAGCAGACCCAGGATCAGTTCAAATAAATGTACAGGAGAGTCTTCTGCTTCTTAATACAGGCACGTAACACAATACATCTATGTATGAACAGTATATTTAGATATGTCTCTGAGTACAAATACCACTCTACTATTTCATTTAACAACGTTATCATTTGGTTGGTTCCAGTGCTGCGCTCAGACTAAAATCTGCCCCGGTTCACCTTGGAAACCACAGGCAGGCCACTCCCCTCTGATCTCACAGGTCTCACGTGGAAGGAAGTGGACAAACGTGTCTGTCCTGTATTTGAGAACCTGCCCATTAAGAGATTTTGAAATCAGCAGTAAAAGGTTCGCGTCAATCCTCCGGCGTCCTGGTGAAGACATTAAAGAAGGACTGTCCCTCTGGACTTGGATAAAGGTTTGGTCACGAGGTCTCTGGCTGTGGGTTCCAGGTTATAAAATGCTACTGTCTTCAGTGGTTAACTGCTTCACTGAGTCAGTTGTAAAGTGTCTGTGCTTTGATGTTTTTGAAGAATATCAATGTTCCATATGAATTGAGGTGGTGCAGCGGCTCAGCCAGCTTATTGTTGTACTCATAATGATTTAAGGGAAGTAATCCAGACTTTTGTTTAAGTTATGTACGTACAAATGAACAAATATCCTCTGGGGAACTGTACTGCCAAATAAATCAGTGTTTTCCTGAACAACAACCTGAACAAAAATAACCAGATTCAATTACAGTTGATCAAGTTAAACAATTCTTACAATTCAATTCAATTTTATTTGTGCAACACATTATGATACACGGTATCTCAGGTCACTTTACATGGAAGGTCATGACCTTTAACTCGCATGAATATGGAGGAGCAATGAGCAGCACTGTGGAGAGAAATCGCTCCCTCGTGGTGACGAGGGTCCATGGTAACATCGGTGTGTCTCAGCACATCTGCCCCTTACAGAAACACACAAGGCTGAGCACAGGACATGTAACCCTTGAGAGTCATCTGGGGACACGAGACACTAGACAGGATCAGGGACATGAGACTGCATCAAATGTCCCTGATCCTGACACGTAGTATGACCTCGCGGCCTGTAGGGGTCAGTCTCACTGAGGCTGCAGGAGAACTCCAGCATGGTCTCTGGTGGTTTACCTAGGGCTGGTCAGGCCTCCCTAGGGAGAAGTGCTAGAACCTCTTTAGACAGAAGCTCTTGTGAGCTGCAGGTAGGCAGCAGAGTACCAGAGAGCTCTAGTACTTGGACATTGTCATGTGACATCCCATCATCAGCTGAGCCGCCCCTGCTGCAGCGGTGGACACTGTCCTGCAGCTCATCTGGTCCAGGGACGGTTTAACGTTTCTAAAGGGACCTGCTCCAGGGGCAGAAGCAGGTTCAGAGCCAGTGTGTGACCTGAGGGTTTAACGCTGCGGGCAGGTGCCACAGCTTCTGTTCATTCTTTAACGCTTACATGGATGGACACGTATGTATAAATGTCATTTGGCTGATGGATTCTCCTGGTTGTCTGTAGGTGAGGTGACATCACAATGGTGGCGCATATTAAACAACAATTTATTAAAACAAAGAATCAAAGACTGAACATGGACTCAGCGCGCACACAACTGAGTGTGAAGCTTGTGAAAAGTCCTTAATGCACGTGAACGCATCATGACGTCAGTCACGAAAGCGTTTGATGATAGGTGGGCGTGGCCGTGTGTTGCGAAACCCGCCCCTCTCCGGCAACCCCCACTCTCCTCTGCCCCGCAGCTCTTGCCGCCGAACCTGGACCCTCCGTGAAAACACCGAACCCGTCCTGTGCCGCCCCCGGAGCCCCGGAGCGCGTCACCCGACAGCCGTCCCGCCAGCCCCGCTCGCCCGCCCTGGAGTCCGGGTCGCGCTCGGTCACTCGCCACGAGACGCGCGGGTTGGTTCACGCTCATTCATTGAGCCGCAGCAACAATGGCAGCGCAGGATTTTAATTTCTTGCTCGCGACGGATTCCTACAAGGTGAGTGCAGCCGCCGCGGCAGCGACACGTTGTCACCACGCACGCGGTCCAAAGCCCGGGACAGGCTCCATTGTCCCAGAGATCCCAGAGAACCTTCGGTTGGTCGGGTAACGGCGTGCGTTCGACCGCGCTGCCGCCTCCCGCAGGCCACGCACGGCCCCTGTGCAGTGACGGAGGTTCTGGCCGCTCGTGTCATCCCCAGAGGTTAGACCATCATAACCCATGAAACAGCGCAGTGAAGTAATGACGTGACCACGTGATGTCAACTGAGGTTGGCCTCAGTTTCACTCCGCCCAGACCAACCCTGACCATATACTTCTTGTATGAATATATGTACATGTGATAAGGCAGTACTGTGTTATAACCTGTACATAAATACATCTAACACATTACTGCTTTATAACATGTACACATATACTTCTAACACAGTACTGCCTTATAACATGTACTGTGTTAGAAGTATATATGTACATGTTATAAGGCAGTACTGCGTTATAACATGTACACATATACTTCTACCACAGTATATATGTACATGTTATAAGGCAGCACTGTGTTATAACATGTACATATATACTTCTAACACAGTACTGCCTTATAACATGTACACATATACTTCTACCACAGTATATATGTACATGTGATAAGGCAGTACTGTGTTATAACCTGTACATAAATACATCTAACACATTACTGCCTTATAACATGTACACATATACTTCTACCACAGTATATATGTACATGTTATAAGGCAGCACTGTGTTATAACATGTACATATATACTTCTAACACAGTACTGCCTTATAACATGTACACATATACTTCTAACACAGTACTGCCTTATAACATGTACTGTGTTAGAAGTATATATGTACATGTTATAAGGCAGTACTGCGTTATAACATGTACACATATACTTCTACCACAGTATATATGTACATGTGATAAGGCAGCACTGTGTTATAACATGTACATATATACTTGTAATACTGCCTGTGCTCATACACTTGTGTGGTGTTGACTCTTCTTTGACATGAAATCACCACTGGAAGTAGAAAGAAAACAGAAAACAGTCAGTAATCATTTGTGTCTAAACTCAAGGTACACCCCCCCCCCACTGACGCTCGTGCTTTCAGTTTCATTCCTGTGAAAGTGAAAGTTGATTCAAGGTTTCATGACATTTGAAACCTAAATCCAGCTGTGAGTCAGCCTGCGCTCTTCACTGCAGCTAAATGTCAGATGTCACTAAAGGTCTCATGCGTCCAGATGGCAGAGGCTGGCGGTGACCAGCTGACCTTTATCTCAGACCTGGTGACCTCTGCACACACAGCCAGAGTCTGGTCTGTCGTGGGACACACGGGTTTCTATCAGGAAACCAGTTCACTCGCTCTCGGAGAAATTCCCTAGCAGCCTCCTAATGTTTCTCGTTGTGTTTTCACTCCTCTGCTCTCAACTGCAGAGACTCAAAGTGTGAAGTGAAAAACATGTGTCTGAACTTTACCCCCACATATGATTGGACAAACACCAACATGGCGTTTGGACTCAATCAATGTGATCGTGATGTCGCCCATGTGACTGTGGCTTTGTCTTTTGTCTCCACTTTATCCCCCTCAGTGATGTTTCCTGAGGGGGAGGAGAGGAGGTCGGGCTCAGGGCCTTGGGGTTATTTCGTCCAGTGGCTGGTGGATGCTGGTGATTATTCCATTAGCGCTGAAGCAGCACAAAGAGACTCTTGTGTGTTCTGCTTGAATCCAGTGCACGTGCTCACGCACAAGCACAATCCTTTTCCCAGGGGCCGTACTGCGGTATGACTGTATACGTCTGCTGGGATTAAGAAGCGTTAGTGGGACTGCAGCTGGAGCAGGTGACCTGTGCTTGATCTGTGCTTGTTTCTTCCAGATCACACACTACAAACAGTACCCTCCGAACATCAACAAGATCTATTCCTACTTCGAATGCAGACGCAAGAAGGGTTCCCAGTTCAGTGAGGTGGTGTTCTTCGGCCTTCAGTATCTGCTGAAGAAGTACTTGGCAGGTACGCCCAGCCCCGTTCCTCCGATGGGAGCGTGAGGCAGTACTCCTGAAATGTCCCGTTCATTCATTCATCTGGGTCACGAGGGGCTGGAGCCCATCTCGCTAAGCTCTGCTGCTCTGCACAGGCCCGGTTGTCACGGAGGAGAAGATCCAGGAAGCCAAGCTCTTCTACCAGATGCACTTCAGACAGGCAGTGTTTGATGAAGAGGGCTGGAGGAAGGTCCTGGAGGTGCGCCACATTTCTGACTCTGTCCAGACAGCATGAGAGTGGCCACGCCCACAGGAAACAACTTGAATTAAATGTGCACGTTGCTTTGTCAGAAACACGACGGCCGTCTCCCCATCCGGATCAAAGCTGTCCCCGAAGGCAGGATCATACCCAGAGGCAACGTGCTCTTCACGGTGGAAAACACCGACCCCAGCTTCTACTGGCTCACCAACTACATCGAGGTAAATAATACTCAGCTTTTGTGAGACGGCACACGTCAGGTGGAGATGAAAAAGGGTCCAGCAGACACTGAGGCCTCTTCTTCTCGTGCTCTGCAGACCATGCTGGTGCAGATGTGGTATCCCATCACAGTGGCCACCATCTCCAGGGAGTTTAAGAAGATCCTGGCCAAGCACCTGAAGGCAACCTCCGGAAGCCTTGAGGGCCTGGACCTGAAGCTGCATGACTTTGGCTACAGAGGCGTCTCCTCGCAGGAGGTAGGGCAGATGTTTGCTCCTGCACTTACAATCATGCAAACGGACACTTTCCCTCTTCAGTTTAAAATCCCACAACACTTAGGGCTGTTCTAGATCTGGTGGAATAACCCCAGGCTCCTCAGAGCAGAGCAGGCTTAGTGCCACTGGATCGAACGCTGCACGGCCAGTGGTTTGCTAATATTGGGGGAGGAGCTGAAACGCTTCGCTGCTGGAACATCTTGGCCCAACTGGAAAATCCAGATTGGCTGCATAAACCGGATCATTTTAACACCCTCAATAACAGTTAGAACCCACTGAGCAGCGAGCCCTCCCTCTCCACCCCTGAATCATCTCTGTAGGGTTTCAATACCAACATGAAGCTCAGTGATCTATGTTCCCTCAGTCTGCAGCTCTGGGTGGAGCAGCTCACCTCGTCAACTTCTGCAGCACAGACACGGTGGCTGGGCTGCTGATGGCTCAGAGATACTACGGCTGCCCCATGGCTGGCTTCTCCATTCCAGCAGCAGAGCACAGGTACCGCACACACACACACACACACACTCTCTCGGCGAGGAGCGCTGTCATCAGAAGACTGTGCATGTTCGGCTATGAGTGGAGAGGTGGAGTAAGATCTGCAGCACCTTCCTCTCTGTGATCCAGCACCATCATCTCATGGGGGCGGAGCAGAGAGAAGGAGGCCTTTGAGCGAGTCCTGGACCAGTTCTCCAACGGCCCCGTGTCAGTGGTCAGCGACAGCTATGACATCTTCAATGCCTGCAAACACATCTGGGGTGACAAGCTGAAGGAGCGCGTGATGGAGCGCAGCCACGACTCCTGTCTGGTCATCCGGCCGGACTCTGGAGATCCTGCAGAGACCCTCATCGAGGTGACGCGACATCACGCGCTCACCTACCGTGTAGTTCAGAGCAGCTGTACTTAAGTGGTGTTGTTTGCCGTGCAGGTCATCAAGATCTTAGAGGAGTGCTTCGGCTGCTCTCTGAACTCGGTGGGGTACAAGGTGCTGCCCTCGTACCTGCGCATCATTCAGGGCGACGGCATCGACCTCCGCTCAGTGGATGAGGTGAGTCAGGGAAGTTGATGAGGGCAGCACACGCTCGCTCTGCCTGTGTCTGAAGCTGTGACTTGTGTGTTTTCTGAAGATCCTCCAGAAGCTCAGCGACGAGGGCTGGAGTGCCGAAAACGTCTTCTTTGGATGCGGCAGCGCTTTGCTGCAGAAGCTCAACAGAGACACGCTCAGCTGTGCCTTCAAGTGCAGCTTTGTGGAGAATAACGGCCTTGGGGTAGGTGCTCCGCCCACAGGTTCGCCTCGCAGGCAGACGGTGATTCCATGAGCTGTCTCTGTCCTGCAGATGGACGTGTACAAGCAGCCGGTGACCGACCCATCCAAGGGCTCCAAGAGGGGTCGGTTGTCACTGAGGAGAAACTCTGACGGCTTCTTGGAGACGATAGAGAGAGGAGCGGGCAAACCTGAGGAGGTCAGTCCCCGCTGCCTTCATCCCAGAGGCTGTTAGAGAGACATGATGCAGATGAGATCACCTGAATCACCTGAGTCTGCCACTTTATGAGCTGCACCTTGGCAGAACTGGGTCAACAGGTGGCCTTGATGTTGAGCAGCAGGAAGTCCAGTTAGTCCACTTGAATGGGTTGAGTAGCTGCTCCTGCTCCTGCTGATGATGTGTGTGTGTGTGTGTGTGTGTGTCCCAGGACCTGCTGGTCACCGTGTTTGAGAACGGCAGCCTGGTGCAAGACTACTCCCTCGAGGAGATCAGGAAGAACGCTCGGCTGCATGACGAGGAGCTGAACGTGATCCTGCACAGCCGAGGACACGAGCAGCTTCACAACGGCCTCATCAATGGGATTCATTAGAGAATAAACTGTTCATGTGCACGGAGAGTGAGAGGCCCTTTGTCATAGCAGACACTACCAGGTACTAACCCCCCCCCAGGACCCCTCTGACAATGGACGGATGATTAGGCCCCTCCTCCTCTTCAGCGGGGGTCATGACATCATGACAAGAACAGAAGCTCAGGGTCGACTATAATAAGCCAACTTAGTTTGAGCTTTTTCCTACTTTGCTTTAACACTTGATTTTCATATGTCGTGACCTCATCGTGCAGATACTGGATTGCTGTACGAGTACACTACGCCAGCAGCTCCAGCCTAACCTGCTGCCTTTTATTTAGAGTTTGTTGGTTTGTTTACTGCCAGATTCACGACAGCTCATTGGCTCCAGGCTGAAAGGGAGCCACACCCTAAGCGAGCGTGGACATGTGGTCGTAGGTGGGAACTGAAGGGGTTAAACATCAGGGCGCCGCTACCTCACAGAGCTCCTCCTGTTTCCCACGATGCTTCATGTTTTAGAACAACTGTGGCTTTTACAATGGATTCCAGGAATCGTCTCCCAACACTGAACAAGAGACTATTAGGGGTCCAACCCTATTGTTCTTATCATTTCAGACTCAAGTCGACGGGTTGCCTCATGGCAGCTGTATTACAGGTCAAACCAAGCAGACGATGCTGTGCTGCCAGTTCCGTTAAGAACTAAAAGAAATTCAGTGTTTCTGCTGAAGTGGGTGCTGCCCTCCCCTCTGTGAGCACTTCACCCAAATATTGTTCATGTGACACTTGTTGCTTTCATTTACAAACCACTGTGAATTATTCTCTATTTCAGACACTCATGTTCATCTCTGATGTTTTAATGGTAACTTCAGCCATCATCGTCTCATTTCATTTCATGCAGGACTCAGCTGGCCCAACACTGGTGGCGTGCACGTGATGTGCAGTGAGAAAGCTGATCTTCTCTTCCACTTTTCATGTTTGACAAATGTTTTTTTTACTGATCAACCTCAGACTTGATGGAGCTCTTTGTCTAAATTCACCAGCCTGTTCAACGTTCCCAGAATGCCTTTCGACACTCTCAGCCCAGGTGACAGTCGAAGCTGAGGACTGATCAGTTCAGGTCTCTTCGTGGTTTCCTTCCTTCCTCTGGTATAGCAACACTCACCACATCTGACAGCTCTCGTGAAAATGATGACGTGCACGTGGTCCCACAGCGATTCACTGTTCCATGCGTACTGTGTAAATATCCCTTTGATCTGAGCTGCATCTTTTGAATGTTCTTTATCTTTGTGTTTCAAAAAACAGACCTTTTTTAAGAAAAAAAAACCTAATAAAAGCTTCAAACTGGGGGAGTTACTTTGCCACATCTGCCAATACCTGAGCAGGAGGTAGATCCTCTGCATGACGTCACTAATGAAACAACAGCAAACTGAGATGACGTAAATCTTTGAATTACAAGATTGTGCCACAACTACATGTAGTCATTGTGCCGTGTCCCATCTGTCCACCAGGGGGCAGCATATTGTCTCAAGTTAGCTGAGCTGTGTGTGTGATAATAACATTAGAAAACACCTGACTGTCAGTCGGGGGGGGGGGGCACTCTGGTATTGGAGGTGTGTGTTGAACCACACGGCTGACAAGGTTCTCCTCATATGCTCACACGTCACTGTCTACACATCACGTGTGTACACTGATAAGAGCCGAAGGTTACAGATCCAGGACCAGCCAGCAGAGCTTGTGTCTGTGTTGCTCCTTCTGCCACTGGCCTGTTCTCCTCTCACCGTTTGGAAAGTTGTGGACTTGGGTTCAAAGATTGTGATGAATGTATAGAAACTGCGGATGAGCGCGCGGGGCCTCTGGGGCAGAGACACTGGGACACTGCGACCTCGTCATTTCAAACTGTTTTGATCTGTCGCCATGGAGACCAGAGGACACGTGAGCGGAGGGAGGAGCTGCAGCCAGCGAGGTGATGTCCCGTCAGAGACTCTGTGTCCGCAGGAGGATGGAGCTGGACAGCCGCTGGCTGCTGCTGCTGCTCGGCCTCGGGCCGCTGCGCTGCTCCGCCATCGAGACGGGTAAGAGCCGAGCACCCGTCTGGACCCCGTCTGGACCCTCTGACACGAGCGCGGGCACTGATACATCACAGCGGCCATCGTGTAGTACTAGTACAAAGGCATCGAATGTAGTTTTTGTTGTACTTGGCTTTGGCCTGAGTTGTCCAAACATGAAGGACCACAGGAGTGACCTGTTGACCTCCCCCACCTGGAGACACAGTGAGTGAGCCTGGGCTCTGTTGAATGATGCAGTAAATATACCTGCCACGGTATAAGTACATCAGTGTTGTTTGCAGACTGGATCAGTGAGTGAGGAGCACGTGCACAGACAGTGAGACCCCAGTGTGTCCCTCAGGACACTGAAATGGACTCCACTTGCACTCTCAGTGTTTAAAAAGAGTCAAATTATCAGCCTGTAAAGAAGGTGTCCTGGGGACTTGGCGTCCTCTGGTCCTCCGTGTTCTGGACAATGTCTCGGGGGCTTTGTATTTACTCGTGCGCTGAAGAGGGGATAAGCTGCTTCCCAGCCACAGGGGCTCCCAGGCTGCGGGACATTCCTGGAGGTCAGTGCAGGAGGATCCAGTTGTCGCCCAGGGCAACAGAGCTAATAAACTCCAGGGGTGGTCGTAAATTTTCTTATTATTTGGCCTGCAGCCCAGAGGCAGGGGGCACTGGGCGGCCGCTCAGCCCCGCCCACCCGTCTGCTCCGGCCTTCTCAGATGGCCTGGCTGAGGGAGGATGCGCTCGCGTCGGCATGTTTTTCTTTGCATCTTTGCAAAAAAAATCATTCAGCTTGTTTTATAACGTCACTGATATTTGCTCAGCTGCACATATATATATTCTGATTCTAAAATGTGAGGGCGCCAAGTCAAGAATCAGTGGCGCGCACAGTCGCCTGTTCTCTCTCTCAGCCCTGTGCTTCCTTGGCAGTGAACGTGGTGGACTTCTGTGGCCAGATGATCCGAGGGGACGGCATGATCGTGAACTCGCACCAGGAATCCAAGAAGTACTACTTCGTCACCATGGGGACCGACTGCCACCTCACCATGCAGGCCATCTCCCCTAAAGACAAAGTCCAGTTCCACTTCCGCTTCTTCCTGGTCTACAGTTTGCTGCGCGTGGCCCCGGTCAGCCCGGCCCCTCCCCTCCCAGAGTCTCCCCGTGACCCCGTTCCCCTCAACCCGAAGCTGGAGCCCACCTCTGGGGAAAACCTGGGGGACCCGTGTCACGCCGGCTCATACGTCCAGTTCTATGATGGCCGAGACAGGAGCTCCCCCCCCCTCGGGCCCCCGCTTTGTGGGAAGAGCCCACCGCGGCCGGTGCTGTCCACAGGGAACTACCTGACCTTGAGGCTGGTGACCCGGGGGACTCAGCCCAGAGTGGATTTTGTGGGAGACTTCACCTCCTTCAGACTGGGTAAGCGAGGACTGAGGGTCACTGGGAGCGTGACTGGCAGACGAGCGCCGCTGTGCGTTGCTGAGCGTTGCTGAGCGCGTGCCTTCCTTCTCAGGGTTCAACCAGTCCGAGTGCAGCGGCGAGCCCTACTTCACCTGCAGGAACGGCAAGTGTGTGCCTCTCAGCCTGGTGTGTGACGACAAAGGCATCGACAACTGTGGCGACGGGAGCGACCTGGAGGAGAACCTGACCACGGGCTGCAAAGGTCAGACCAGCTGCTGGACCCTGAGGGGCCATAAAACCCGATCTCATTGAATAGTTGACCCTAATCTGCCTTTGACCAGCAGGTCAGTTATTACCTCCTGAAGCTCCACCACCCATAGCCACCCCACCCCCGCCTCTTGGGACTCCGCCCACAGAGCCACTCCCCACACATCTGAACTGTGGCGTGCCACACAGCCCCCCCAGCCGCGAGTCAGCGACAGGTGAGGTGACTGTTAGCTTCCGTCAGCCAATGGGAGCTGAGGGGTTGTCCGTCACATATATGAAGCATTTCCTCTCTTCTCCCCCAGACCCTCCCTCCTCCCTGTCTCTGCTGATTCTCTACGTCGTTGTGGCCGTTGTGGCCGGGGCTCTGGTCCTGTGCTGGTGCTGCTGGTCGCCTGGCTGGTTCCTGTGGCGTGTTAGCATCTGTCGCTTTTTACCCTGCTGCAACCTGGCCTGCGCCTCCTGCCAGATGTGTTCCCGCAGCTGCGTCCACAGCAAGGAGCACCGCCTGGCAAAGGTCACCCCGCACGCCCCGGCCGCCGAGGACGCCGCTACGACAGCGGCCGTGTAGAGCCGAGGGACAGACCGCGACAACCGTGAGCTGTAGGGAAGCGGTCAGCTCGTGGTCCGTTGTGTGTCGAGCAGGGTACAGAGATTTACCTCTGCACCTTCAGTTTAAAGGGACGGTTCACTGACACATGACCTTTCACCTCATACCTGCCTGTACGCAGAGGGACGTCTGGACACCGGAAGGTCCAGAGGTCAGTAGTGCAGCAGCCCGACCCAATCCAGTGTGTGATCAACTCTGAACGTCCTGTGACACACACTGGCCCAGGGTTCCATCTGTGGGGACAAGTGGTGGACCTTTTTCTATTTTTCAGTGAACTATCCCTTTAAGAGACAGTTAATGAAGCTTCTCCAGAACATACAGCGGCTGTGAGTGTGTACAGTTTTATTATTGTGCTTTAAAAGGAATAATGTAGGTAGAGAGTCAAACTCCAGCTCCAGCTTTGACCAAAGGTCTGAACAAACAACCTCCTGGTGACAGCAGCTGTCCACCAAACACGAGCCCGTGGGACGTCTGGACCCTGGAGCACGCAGGCGTCCATGGACGAGTCGTGGCCCTGAGAGGATGAATCGTCTGTGGTTAGGACTCTGGCTCTGACTCACATGTGACTCACAAATGCACAGTGGTTCATCCTCCAGCGAGCCGGAGACGCCCCACCGTGTCAGATGTACTCACTCACACCTACGGCCAGTTTAGACTGACCTATGACCCCTCCTCACAGATCTCCTGCACAGATAAGACAGAGGACACATGATCTGTCTCTTTGTGCTCAGCTCCAGACACACACACACACACACACACATCCCCTGAACCCTCACACACTCACACAGACATGGCGTGCGTCACTGTGGCAAAGGTCAGCTGTGCAGCTGATGATGGTTTCAGGCTCATTTTGAAACACGGACGTGGTTTAAATGTGTCTCATGTCATGATGAACCCACCAAGTATTATAAACCAGTTGTGTCTTTCACCTCATTACGTTGGTTTCATTCTTTCATCAGTTTGGTTTTCAGTGAGAGCGTCAGTTTGAGGGCGACACAAAGATTCGTCTGTGTCTGCTGAGAGTCCATCACCCCCAAATAAAACACACAAGACGCGCTGGAGGAGAATCCACAGGCAGGGAGGCGTTCATCCAGCCACACGAAGAATGACTGAGTGAATAAAAGATACTCTTTGTCTTCTCTCTCCCACTCTCTTCTGAGGCAGCTGATAAATAAAGACCGAACGTCAGAGTTCTGTAGCTCCATCAAACCCTGTCCTGCTCCTCGTGGGATGAATATAAAGTTCAGGACAGGCTCGGACCCTGCGCTCGGCAGCTTGACACTGTGTGTGTTGCCTCTGGTTTCCACTGGCAACCTTTCAAGTCAAATCCCTGTTTCTATGAAAGAGCGAGCGGAATCTTTCCCTTTGTCTCTTTGATTTGACTTTCTGCTGCTAACCCGTTGGCCCTGGGTCAAGTTGCTATGTCGAGGCAGCTCAGCTGGTCCATCGCTGGTACTGTTAAAGTATCTCTCATCTTTCTTTGCACAGTAATAAAGAAAACCCCATTAAAGTCCTTCAAACTTTGAGTTTATCTTTTCTATTTCTTTAAACCTGAACCTGCTTTCTGTCCATTCTGTCCTGACGCAGCCTTTGGTTTCCCACATCGATGAACAAAGGCTGATGAGAGCGTCTCTTCTTCTTCCTCGGTGTTGACTCAGGGTCACGCTGGCCGCCCACTCCTCAGGCGACGCTGCTCCATTGTCCCCCGGCGCTATCTCTGAGAGCCACGCTGCTGAGAGCCCATAAACTGGCCTCAGCAAGCAGAAGCACGGACATTCAAAATGACACCAATTTATTCTTGAAACATTCAGTCTTACAGTACAAAAATAAATACAATGATCCTCAACAGTGAAATTATTTTCACACCACAAAATATAAATGATGATCACTTTAGCTGCAGTCACAGCCACCAGACAGCAGGCGGCGCTACAGAGCAGTTTTAATCAAAGAATAGTGTGCGTGTGTGTGCCAGGAGCAGTTTGGTAATAAATATCCGGCTGAGTGTTCAGGAGGCGTGCAGCCGGGTGGCCAAGCTTCGATGGCTGAGGCCCTGAGTCTGAGACAGGGTCATGCTCAGGGTCATGGCCCCGTTTTTATGAGCCAGCCCCTCCTCCTCTTCCTCCTCATTGTTCTGTGTCTTCGCTGTTCTTTGCTCCGGGGCGATCACGAGGCCCATGTCTGCGTCCAGGCCCTGAGCAGAGGAGAAGGGCTGACACACGGCGTCCAGCAGCCCGATGACGGTCCCCAGGACGGCGAACACAGAGCCCAGCAGGTAGACCCTCAGCAGGCCGCGGCCGGGCCTCTGACTCAGCATCTCCCTGGCGAAGGGGATAAGCTCGTGCACGGCTTCCATCCCTGCTGCTGCACATCAGACAGAAATACACTGGAGACAGCTCTTCAGTGCACTTCACGTATGGAATTAAACACTAGAAAACACACTACACAGCAAAAGAAGCATGACATCACTTCCTGTTCACGGAGCATGAGTCGCTTACTGTATTCCAGAGAGTTGTGTACCCAGTACTCCAGCTGGCTGCAGGAACACACACCTTTCCTGGACGCTCGGGCACTTTATATAGTCCCTGACTCCACCCACTCTGAATATTCATGAGCTGCGGAGGAAGCGCAGGAGGCCTGACACTTTGACCCAGAGACTCGGGCTGGACACTGATGGACACTGACGGACGCTTGTTGTGTTCATTTCAACCCAAGACCGCAGAGCTAAATGTTTTTGGAGAGTTTGATTTGTGATAAATAAAACGTGACAGATGTCCTTTGATCCTTTGATCCGTTGTGTAAACTAGAGTCCGCAGAGGTGACCGGGCGCCATGTGGCCCGTCACCAAATGGGGGAAAGGTTGTGTAAACCCTGTTGCATTGCAGTTGCTCCCAGTCTGGCAATACGTGTGAGAACACACACACACACACACACACACACACACACACACACTCAAGGCTGTGACTAACAGGAAGTGAGGGATGATGTGAATCACAGCGTGTGCCGCCACAACGCCCATGACCACGGGCCATGTGATTGTTGTGGTTAAAAACAAATAAAACAAATAGATAAATAAAGTTCCACAGGAACCAGCTGACACCTGTATGTTAGTGCTCCAGCGGCAGCGTGACTATCAGTCGACGGGTCAGTGTGTTGAGATGTTATGTTGGTTTAACCGTCCTCACTGTGGAGCCGTGGCGTGATATGAGACACGCCGCCATCTTTTCCTGTGGTTGTTGCCCCGCTTCTCCTCGTGGGCCCAGACACGGCGTGGACAGTGATTTCCCGTCGCTGCTGGTCAGACTCTGTCTTGGTCACGTTGTGTTCTTGTCGTCCGTTATCTCTTCATCAGCTCTGTCAGTGGCGTGACAGCAGGAACGGCTGGGATTCGGTTTTCATGACCTGCAGTCATGTGGCAGCGCTCTGCATTTACACACACGCTTCAGACCCTCCATGTGCAGCAGCTTTACTATCATGTGTCAGTCACAGGCCTTTGGGTCAGGATCAGGGTCAGACCGAACCAACGACCCTTCTGATCTCCGTCTGAGGTGATCAAAGGAGCTTCCTGCAGTGTGTGTGTGTGTGTGCAGCCTCTCACTGAGGACATGACAGCACTCGTCCTGCTGTTGGTGTGTGAGTCAGAGGACACACCCTGGACACGGGGGGAGGAGGAGGCGCGTTCAGCTGCTCCCTGCGGCTCCTCTTTCTCTCCCTGCCTCGGGGATGCTGTCATGTTTCCACATGGAACATACCGTGACGTCACGTCAGACAGAGAAATAGTTTGTCATCAAAATATGTTGCTGTGTTAACATGGGTATATATATATAAATATATATATATCACATCATATACCATCAGCAAAACATGATGAACAGCATCAATACGTCATACAACTTTTGATGGGAACTTATCGAACTTAACGTCATAATGTTTCATGCTGTTATTTGTCTGTGGGTTGATTAGTTGTCCTGGAGTCTCCGTGTCTGCGTGTGTGTGCGTGTGTGTTGATTCACAGAGTGCTAGGTGTGGTGGGCTGGGCGTGCCGCTGACACACACTGTATCACGCTGTCCAGGTGAGACTGTTCATAAAGCAGCAGCCAGGAAGCAACACACACTCACACAGAGGAAACGCCGCCAGGTCAGAGACGCCGTCCACCGCTCAGAGACACCATCCACCACTCAGAGACACCGTCCACCGCTCAGAGACGCCGTCCACCGCTCACACAGACAGTGACACCACGCTGCTGCTCTTCCCTCGGCTCCTCCACACTCTGACACAGCAGGAACACAACATGAGGACACTGCTGCTGCTGCTGGCCGGTAAGACCCCCCCCCCCCCCCCCCCCCCCCCCCCCGGGGGGGGGGGGCCCCCCCCCCCCCCCCCCCCGTCTGCTACACCTTCACACTGTGGGGTTAGACCTTCAGATAGATGGACAGACAGATGTTGTTTTCCATAGAGAGGGAGGAGGACGTGCCTGCCTGGAATGAAACTGTGCATTCTCTGGTCATGATGGCACATGTTTAACCAGCGATCTGGGGTCTGCTCCACAGGCTCACATTCGTGTGTGTGTGTCAGTGCTGGGTTCAATTACACACCACAAAAATGTTTCCACTGAAACAACTTTGGCAGAGCATATCATTCACATGACAGGGACGTGTTATTATTATTATTATTATTATTATTAGCTTGATTCCAGCTGCTATCAAAAGTAGCTTGTTGTGTTTGAAGTGTACTGGTGCCTCCTTCATTTTGTGAAATGATGTATTTGAGGTTAATTCAAGGGTTAGTGCTTCAGGTCCGCCCTCCTTCAGGGAGCACTTCACCCTCAGTATTTTTCCCTCACAGTTAGTGTTAACGGGTGACTCTCCTTCCAGCCTTAGCCGCAGCATCGCAGGCCCAGACCGACTGCTCCTCGGGGGCTTGCTACCCACCCAGCGGCGACCTGCTCTTGGGGAGGGCTCGCCAGCTCCATGCCTCCTCCACCTGTGGCCTCAGCGGCTCCGAGGTCTACTGCACGCCGTACCAACTGGTAAGAGACGCCAAGAGCTGAACTAGCTCGATCGAGGTGCTAGGATAAGACAGCTCTAACGCAGCAGAGAAACACACGTGAATTATTAATACAACACACTTCAGCCAGCTGTGTTGGGCCAGGACACACACACAGAGGCTGCAGCTGCTGCCAGGAAACAGTCTGATTTCAGAGCCAGAGCTTCGTGTTGCAACTGTGCTCTTTGACCAGCCTCACCAGACGTGCAACATCAGCAGCAATATGCCAGCCATGATCTGGAAATGAGGCCGAGGACGTGCAGCAAGTGTTGCAACCTCTGTGTGTGCAAATAAGAGAGAGAGAGAGGAACGTGAGTGAAGCAGCTGTGGAGCCGTGATGGTCTCTAACGGTGACACGGGACTGCAGTTTCCTGACTCAGACCCAAGAGATGGTGTCAGCGCTGACTGATCGGCCTCAGGGGACGGATACCTGCGTTAGGTGTGTGCATGTTTTTCCCCTGAGCCGCAACTTGTCGAGACAGGGCGTGGCTTCAGTCTCATTAGCATTTTGACGAGTGCAACTCATTTAATCTTCACTGCCACCAGTCTGACTAGGTCACGAGTTCAGGAAAGTTCAGTAAAGACTCTTCAGCTAGTTAACTAGTGCACGTTGAAAAAGTGAAGACAAAATGTCTCAGACCAGTGTTGACCTCACTCGCTCCCCAGTAAACACTTCAAGCCTCACTAGACATGGTCAATAGTCAACGCCAGGCTGGGACATCAGGGACGACTGTCCCTCTGGTCACTGTTGGACCCGCTGGGCTCAGGCCCACGGGTCAGTTTAGGACAAACACTCGACGCTTACAATTCATCCGCGTCTGTCTTGTGTTTCTCAGAGGAGGATGAAGTGTTGTCCATGTGACTCCAGGAACCCGAACGGGCCACTGGCCCACACTATCCAGGAAGTCCTGCCCACATCTGCCCCAGACAGGTGGTGGCAGTCCAGGAAAGGTGGGTAGGAAGCAAGGGAGGAAGCTTTTACTGGGGCCTGTCCTCCATCCGGTTTGAACCCAGTTGAAACCAACCTGCTGTTTGTCCCGCAGAGCTGAGCCCCGTCACTCTCCAGCTGGACCTGGACAACCTGTTCCAGCTCGACAACCTGGTGCTGAGCTTCAAGGTAACGACACGGTTGCTGCTGTGCACAGGAGCAGGTCAGGATGTGAGCGCACCGTCACTGGGAATCTGTGTGTGTGTGCGTATGTGTGTGCAGGGCCCTCGACCCGGTGCCTTGGTTGTAGAGAGGACGCTGGACGACGGCAGGACGTGGACGCCCGTCCTCTACATGGCTAAAGATTGTCAAAGGACTTTTCCTGGCGTCCAAACATCGACGCCGCTCACCCTGGATGAAACGTACTGCTACACGCTGCCCCCGACTGAGGCAAACCCGTACCAGGACCACACGGTGAGGACGGACAGGGCTCGATGCACAAAACAGCTGGACCTGAGCCGAGGCCTTAAAAAACAAACTTTGTGCTTTTCAGATTGAGTTCAGCCCCCTGCGTCAGTACGCTTACGTCCCCGCTCCCAAGAGCCAAAAGATTGAAGGTAACTTTCTTTCTGCCGGAGTGTGGATCAGATGAACGTCTTGGCCCCGCCCCCTGACCGTCTCTCTCACAGATGTCTCCGGGCTGAAGGGGCTCCGAGTGCGGCTGACAGAGCTGGGCGACGTGCCACGCCTCCCCGGCAGAGCCCTCAGCCGCTTCTACGCCGTGAAGGAGATCAGGATGATGGGCAGCTGCATGTGCCACGGGCACGCCAACCGCTGCCTGCCAGAGCCCGCCACGCACGTACAGGTGCGTACACCCAGAAAGGGAAATCACTGCTGGGAGTTGAGTAACGACCTTTGACCCCTCCTCTGTTCAGGTGAGCCCTCAGTGCGACTGCCAGCATCACACAGCCGGGGTCAACTGCGAGCGCTGTGCTGACGGCTACAACGACCTGCCCTGGAGACACGCGGAGGAGGGAGACCCTCACACCTGCAAACGTAAGACGTCATGGCGCTCCGGCCACCACGGGGTCCGGCTGCCACACGGTCTAACCTCTTCCTGTTCCTCCTCAGGCTGCGAGTGCAACAACCACGCCCAGCGCTGTCACTTCGACCAGGCCGTGTACGAGGCCAGCGGCCGGAGGAGCGGAGGCGTGTGCGAGGGCTGCATGCACCACACCGCAGGGCCGAGGTGCGAGCGCTGCGCCCCGGGCTACCACCCCAACCCCCGCAGCCGCATGGACCGACCAGACGCCTGCATTCGTGAGTGACATGAAAACACGACGGCGTCGGCGTGAGGAAAGCTTTGTCATGTTGCCACTCTTCTTCCAGGCTGCGTCTGCAGCGCCGAGGGGACGGCGAGCGGCGGGCGCTGCGACGAAGCCACCGGCTCCTGTGTGTGTAAGGTGAACGTTGAAGGTCCTCGCTGCGACCGCTGTAAGAGAGGCTACTATGGGCTGAGCGAGTCCAACCCACTGGGCTGCACCAGTGAGTCCCCGCCCACCTGCACAGCCACACACTCACGGCTCCAGTGTCTCTGTCTGCATGTTAAATACACACGTCACCCCCCACCCCCCCCCTCCTGGGGTTTGAACTGACCAGTCTGCTGTCACTCACCTGTGCTGAATCTGGCCCCGCCCCTCAATCTGAGCAGGTTCTTCATCCATCTGAAATCTACTCATAGTGTTTTTGACGGGCCTGTAAAACGTCCAGGGAACAAGAAACATATTTAAATAGAGGTTAAGATTGATAAGTGACAGATTCAAGAAAAAAACAAACCAACATTTGAGGAAGCAGAGTGATAACCAGCGTCCCACACACACACCTGTTCCCTGCTCTCCAGAGTGTTCCTGTTCTCCTGACGGCTCCACCTCAGACGTCTGCGACCCTCTGACCGGCCAGTGTCCCTGCTCCACCCACTTCCATGGCCTGACCTGTGAGGTCTGTTCTAAAGGCTACTGGAAGCCAGCCCGGTCCAGCAGCTGCGTTCCCTGCGGCTGCGACTCCACCAGGTCGCACAGCGATGCCTGCAACCAGGTACCGCCTCGGCAGAGTTTAGAACGCCAATGAATCGAGTGTAACTGGGTCAGGCCTCAGTTTATTTTTCTTTATATTGACATTCGGTCCATTCCAGGTGACCGGCCAGTGCCCGTGCAGAGCCCGGTTCGGAGGCCGGACGTGCACAGAGTGCCCAGAGAACTCTTACGGGGACCCGCTCATCGGCTGCCAGCGTGAGTCTCCACCCTCACTGACGCTGACCTCGTACATGTGTTCATGGTTCTCTGGGACAGTGATCCAACATGTCTGTGTGTCCGCAGCGTGTCGCTGTGACGTGGGCGGAACCCTCCCTGAGGTCTGCGATAAGCAGACTGGAGCCTGTTTGTGTCGGCCAGGCGTCAGCGGCACGCGCTGCGACTCCTGCGGTCGAGGACGCTGCGACTCTTTCCCTGCCTGTGAGACGTGTCCATCCTGCTTCTTCACACTGGACGCACAGATGAAGAACTTCAGCTCAACCTTGCAGAGGCTGGCGCCCAGCGTCCCCTCGCGCCCTGGAGGCGACGCTGGAAGGTTTAGGCCTCGCATCCGGGCCCTGGAGGACAGTCTGAAACAGATCCGAGACTCCATCAGCCTTCCTCCGAATATCGTCAAACAGATCGACGAAGCTCTGTCCCAACTGGACAAGCTGGGGTGAGACAGAAGGACATGTTATCCAGTTATGAAGCTCGATTTATTTGGTCCACCCCGTCCTGCCCTCCCGGATGTTTCTCACCTAACCAGCGACTGGAATCCTTTACAGGGACCAGGTGGACGAGCTTAATGGTGACCTTCCACCTGCCGTCAAGCGTCCTGGTCTGGAGTCTGAGCTGGACCAGCTGCAGGCTCTGCTGGACGGCCTCAGCGAGTTGTACAGAGCCAAGGAAGGAGCCATGGAGAACACCATCAGTCCCAACAACTCGAGTAAGAAACAAAGACATTATCTCTGTTCAATGACGGATCCCGTGTAGGTGTTACCCTGATGCTGGGGGGAGGGGGTCTCTGTGGAGGTCTCTGTCTGCTGGACGGCGGTCTGCCCGGGTCGAGGTTTTCTCCATAGCGGAGACATAACCACTTATCTCTGAGACACTGACACAGTGAGCGTTCCTCTTATCTTCTGCAGAAGACTTTTCCACCATCAAGAACGCCTACGAGAGGTCGACAGACGCAGCCAAGAAGGTCGACGCCAGCGGAACCACGGTGAAGGAGTCAGCTGACAAGAGACAGGACGCCGAAGATCTTCAGGCCAGCGTGCAACCGACCAACAGCAGAGATTTAAACAAACTGAACGAGAACATGGTGGACAGACCCGACCTCGCTCCTGCAGCCAAACAGGTACGGACATCTGGACGTAGTTTCTAAAGTTATCGACGATATCAGTCGTATAACCAGGCGCGGCCTGGAGCTGTGGAATCCCAGCCTGTATTTGTCATGTCCGTGCATCCAGGTATGCGGCAGCGTTCGCACGGAGCCCTGCACCCCGCTCCGGTGCCCGGGTGGAGCCCTGTGTCCACCAGAGGCCACCGCAGTGTGTAAGAAGGGGAAGAAGTGTGCGGGCGCCCTGCCGCTGGGTAAGAGGGCGGCGGCCGATTCCAAGGACGTGAAGGAGCAACTGGACAAGCTCTCTGCGAAGGTCACAGAGGCCACAGAGAAGGTTAACCCTAACCCTAACCCACCACTGCAGCTGCACTTTATGTTCTTAAACCTCATACTGAAGCATCGTCTACGTTACGACACCACAGCTGCAGGAAGCCCAGGATGCAACCAACCAGGTGAGGCGGTCGGCAGAGAAGCTGTCCAAAAAGGTGAAGCAGACCAGAGACGAGCTGGAGGACGAAGTGAAGGACACGCGTGAAGCTGTGAAGGACCTGAAAGACTTCCTGTCAGGTAATGACCGTCTGGGATCAGTGCATCAGGGTTAGGAAGGAGATTCATGGTCCGCCTCCCCGTGTCCAGACCCCGCCTCCAACCTGACCCGCATCAAGGAGGTGAGCGACTGGATCCTGGACGCCAAGCTGCCCCTCAGCCAGGAGCAGCTGAACGCGAAGCTGAAGGAGCTGAAGACGCTGGCGTCCAACCTGTCAGACAGCACGGCCGTGCTGAAGGAGACCGAGCCCCAGCTGGAAAAGGCCCGGAAACTGCTGGAGGAGGCCAAGGCTGCCAGGTGGGCAGTATTCAGTAGTATTAGCACACAGCTTACAGTGACTCAGCTGTGGTGACGACACGTGTACTAAATGTTGGTTGCTCCCAGGGACACAGCGGTGGGCGTGAAGGCAGACGTGGACGGGCTGCTGTCGGGCCTGGACTCAGTGGCAGGCTCTCTCTACGACATCAACGATAAACTGCAGGAGAGCATGGACATCGCCGACCACCTAAAGAACAACCTGACCTTGGTAAGCATCGCACGCCGGTGACCTGGGGCCCCGGGGGCCCCTGGGGCCGGCTGTTCGAGTCACGTGGCTCCGTTCACGCAGGTGCAGCAGCAGCTGACGCCAGCGGAGGCGGCTCTGGACGACGTGGCTGCACTGATCCCGCCGCTGAAACCTCAACTGGACGAGATCAAAAACCTGCTGCAGGACGGAGACGGTGACGCTCAGGACGCACAGGACAAAGCCGACAGAGCGGAGGAGGAGGCCGCCGCTGCCGAGGAGGTGAGGGGAGGGGCCGGTCGTTTAGAGCCAGGGACTGAAAGGAGGAGCGTCTGGAAGCTGATGGGAAACATTCATGGTGTCTTTACCTTTGATCTCTGACATGAAAACACTCAGTGCTTCCTGTTGCTCGTCCCTGAAGAATGAAAGCGTACTGACACGGCCGTGTGTGTTTAGGACCTGCTGTCCTTGGAGAAGCAGCTGGAAAAACTCAAAGACAAAGTTCCCACCGGTGGGACGGGTGACGGCGGCAGGCAGATGGGGGAGCGACTGGCCAAGCTGCAGACGGATGCCAGAAACCTGGCAAACACGACGGTGGACATGTTGCGTTCCATGGAAGGTAAGAGAGCAAACGCATGCACCACAAGTGTGTGTGTGTTAACTCAAACACTTTGGGTTTTAAAATCCCAGAGACACATGTCCATGGAGTCCAACCTTCACCCTAACGGTGATGTCATACTAGTACTTGTAGTACTTGGCTGCCTCACACATGCTCCTCTCACCTGTTCGCAGGTAAGGCAGATTCCCTGAGGAACCTTCAGAAAGAGATTACTGACAAATCAGCAACGCTCAACTTAGACGACGCCAAGCTGAGAGAACTTCTGTCACACCTTCGCAAGAAAGCGTACGACCTGAGCACCTGCCAGGGCTGAGCGCCGGCGGCCAGAGGACTGTGGGACATGTGGGACTGAAGGAGACGAGGGGGTCAGACAGAGATCTATAGCTTCCATAGTGATTATAGCAACGGTTAAGCATCTCCTGACAGCGTGTGTGAACCCTGAGGACACAAACACACACTTCACTTCTTTCCTTTTTATTCAGCTGCTTTTCATTCCAATGGTCGCCGTGATGCGTGGCGCGTGCAGGACCAGCCCGTCTAACTGGTCCCACGTTGGACGGACAGGCTGGACGCTGCAGCTCCCGCCCACTTACTGCATATTTATTGAGAATACAAAAAGAAAACAGGTGAGTGAGTGACATCACTCATGTTCACACCAGCCTGTGGCACTTGATGAGCTGTTGGACAGAGGCAGCGTCCTGCCACCTACAAACATTCCCTGCATTGTCTCTGTGTGTGTGTGTGTGTGTGTGTGTGATGTCAAAAAATAACTCATGTCATTATATTAAACTGCTCTGGTTGTTACCATGGTGACAGTGTGTGATTGTGAACTGAGCCACGTAATGTCATTTGATGGACCAACTAAAGACACACACTGTGCCCAACCAGGGCGTCACACACTTGGTGGTGGTGTCACGCAGCAAACAGAGATAATCAGCTTCAAATAGAGTCAGATGTCAATGATACGTTAGCATTGCGACCTAAAGCTACTCAAACATATTTTACAGTGATTATTTTAAGAAAATAAACTTCATCTGTGATACGAGAGCTTCTGCTCGAGTCCCGTGTGTGTGTTGTGATGCCGAACGCCACCACCACTGGGGTTCAGGTCCAGCTCAGCAGCCGATCACATGAGAGAGCAGACACCAGACTGCAGGGGAGGGTTCTTCCTCTGGGCTACAGCATCCATACTGCAGCAGGGGACAGCCCCAGGGGGACGAGAAAAAGACGACAGGTGATGCACAACACTCAGTCTGGTCTTTACGGAAGCCCTCAAGGGTCACACACACAGACAGAGCGTTTCCTATGTTTTATATCTCAAATGAATGATCATGTATGACCCTCCAGGGCTTCTGTCCATCTGTGAAGTGTGCGTCAGGTGCAGTCAGCTCTCACCTCCTGGTCGGCCTGAGAGGGGCGTCGCTCTCTGACTTGAAGGTGTGGGCTTCTCTCGACTCGTCGACGGCGAGGACGCGATGGGGTTCGCTGTGACTGGGTCTCAGGGGCGGACACGGAGCCCGGCCTGACTCCGGGCCAGTGCAGGCCAGGTGAGCGGCTAAAGGATTTCCATTTGGGTCGAGCAGCTGCAGGTCGTCCTGGGAGGAGGACTGCACCACAATGTGTGGCAGAGGGGGGGGGTCACCGTGGCACAGCTGAAGCTTCTTCATGTGGTGGATCGCCGACGTCGCGTTGAAGGCTTGCTGTTGGGAGAACACACGCATGCATCAGTGTCCTTCCTGTCCCTCCCTCACCACATCTGGCAGCGCCTACCTTCCACCTGGATTTGGCAAAGTTCCTCTCCATCTGCTCGCAGACGGACTGATAGATGTCCAGGTCTTTAGCTGTGTCTCCTGCAATCCTGCAAACGGTCATGACATCATTACTGTGATGTCATCTGTGAAGCGTGTGTGTGTGTGTGTGGACTGACCAGGGGTGCCTCATCGCCTGCTCAGTGCTGAAGCGCTTGGTGGGGTTTTTCTCCATCATGTTCCTGATGAAGTCTTTGGCTGTGGAACCAAGGACATGAAGTATTAATACACACTACTGCAGGTCTTATACTACTTCTACAGAAACATGACTGACAGGCCAGTGTCATGTCTCTCCCATGGACCTCGTCCATCTATAGACATGTTAATGAGCTGAACAACTCGTCCCACTGTTTCACAGCTTTTTCATTTTCTTTCTGTGACAGTGGGAAGGTGTGACTGAAATAACACTTATCGTGTCCCCTGATGATAATCCATCCTCAGTTTGGAGCTGAGCGTCCTTTGACCTCCCCTAATCTGAAGCTCCAGGACGGGAAGTCAGAGGCTCGGCGGGCTGCATTTGGTTCAGCTCTAAGCTTTTATAACCAGACCCTGATCTATTCTTAGCTGGACTCACTTGTAGTCATGGTGCTATTTTTGTCATCGATCAACCAAGCTGGACTCAAAGCACTGAGCAGCACTGCCTTTGTCTGTCCCTTAAAAAAACAACCTTCAAAAGTTTCTAATGTTCTTTTCCGCCCAGGCAAATGTCATGTGGCTGAACGGAGTCAGAGCACTCGGCTCCTCTGAGGAGCAGAGCGACCAGGGAAACTCCCGCGTCCATACCTGAGTCAGAGATGTCGTCCCAGAACGGCGAATGGAAGGCGTACTCCGCTCGCCTGATCTTTGAAAACAGGAGCGTCTCGTTGTCCTCAAAGAACGGAGGGTAGCCACAGAGCCTGCAGCACGCACACACACACGCACACACACATACACACACACACGTTCAAATCAACCCTGACACGCTGGACGTTGTCTCTCAGCTGCTGATGCACTTCCTGTGCACACCCATGGAGACATCATGGCTCTGGACTACATGGGTAAGCTTTAAATGGCTGAGTGGGACTGGAGCTGAAAACCTCTCTGAGTGGTCACTGAGGAAAGCGAGCACACAGCGAGCGTGTGTGTACTTACAGAATGTACGTGATGACTCCAATGGACCAGCAGTCCACGGCCTTGCTGTAGGGTTTCTGGGCCAGAACCTCCGGAGCTGTGGGATCACACACAGCAGTGAGCGTCACACACACACACACACACGCTGCCTAAAATACAAAATAAACTTCAACTGTGTGTCCTGTGTTTCCAGAGCAGACGCCTTCATCACAGCAATAATCAAGAAGCAACATGGACGTTTACTGGGCTGATTGGGTCTTGGAGAGGCTCACAGTAAACTACACATGGTATATACGTCCATCCAGAGCTCTGCCTGCTTTTGGGTTGTATTCAGATGATGATGGAAGGTACAGCTCATGACGTGTAGACTGGCTCACCAACGTATCCGGGCGTCCCACAGGCCGTGGACATGACGCCGTGCTCCACGGTCTTAGACAGGCCGAAGTCACTGACCATGATCTTAGCATTCTTGTCTGTGTTGTAGTACAGCAGGTTTTCAGGCTGCGCGCAGACAGACAGGGAAACGCACTGTGATGACATCACACCTCGCACACATGACATCACCGTCTGCAGCAGGACCACTGCAGGCGTGCTCGTATGACACACATAGAACACATAGCGTTTGATGTCTTTTTTGCAATTGTAATGTTCAGGGCGTGGCGTGCGCGGCGTCTCACCTTGAGGTCCCTGTGCACGATGCTGTTTTGGTGCAGGTAGCTGACAGCCTGCAGCACCTGTGTGATCACTGCGCTTGCATCCTTCTCGGTGTAAACGCCCCTGTCTAAAATTCGATCGAAAAGCTCCCCGCCTGACACCCTGCACACACACACACACACACACACACACACATATAGACCATAGACATCTTATAGCAGCACAGACACATTTTTCACACATTGGACAATGTTGATTTTTCAGGTTCCTCTGACTTAAAACATTTTTAAAGACATTGAGTGGTCATTCGGCTTTCATGTCATTTGCAGGTGATACAGCCTGCATGTGAAACCCCTTTCTTTTGTTGAGATGGAAGACATCAAGTACCTGGCCAGGTCGTTTTTTATGTCATAAAAACAAACACACATTTGTTTTAAAACATGCGAAGTCTACCAACCAGTGCAGTCTCTGTCTCTGTCCCTGTCCCTGGACCATGTGGTCAGGGTTGGATATATTCCCTCGGCCTTGAGATGTACTGATATGAGCTGCCAATGCACCCAGACTGTGGTACTAATGTACTGCATCTGTGTGTACTTACAGCTGCATGACAAGGTAGTAGTGTGTTCGACTCTCGTAGAAATCCTCCAGTCCCACCACGTTTTCATGTGTTATCCTGAGAGAGAGAGAGAACGAGCGTTCAGAGCAGCGGAGAAGCAGCTGCTCCACGTTAGCAAGCGTGACGCCGCGTTACCTCCTCAGCACGTTGATTTCATTCTCCAGGTTGCTATGAGCGAGGTACTTCTTCTTCAGACATTTCAGGGCGTAGAGGTTCCCCGTCGTCTTCTCTCTCACCATGAACACCTCTGAAAATGAGCCCCTGCACAAACACACGTGCACACTCAGGCCAGGGTCAGAGCAGGGGACTCAAACCAAGAGACGGATTCACAAATAATCAGCACGTACATTAGCTTTTCTTTTGCTTATCACCCCAGAGGAGACGGCTCTGAAAATGTTCCCTAAAGAACTTTAGGGTTAGGGTTAGGTTAGGGTTAGGGTAGAGTTAGGGTTAGGGTACAGAGATACTACAGAAATCCCTGCATGTACTCATCAGCGCCTTTGACCCCACCAAACAACTCGACCCTGATTGACAGACTGTTAAACTGTGTTTTACTGATGAAAAAACAGCAACATGTATAAAGTTACATGTATGACCCCCCCCCCACATGTATAAAGTTACATGTATGCCCCCCCCCCCCCCGTACATACACACACACACCTGCTTACACAACGTCCCCCTTACAGCACCCATTTACCAATATAGACCCTTAATCCTATAACGAAGTGGTGCTAGGATGTTCCTGCACTGCGGGTCTGACGTCAGCGCTGAAGCACACACACACACACACACGCTGGGAGCCAGACTCATTCAGAGGGAGCCTCTTTAAGCAGCTTTCGTGCGCAGGCCTGGGAAGTAGCACCTGCAGCAACAACCCACTTTATGGGTCATCAGCGACCAGTGCTGGCATCAACACGTTTCTCTGAAGATCCAGAGTGGTATTTTGAAGGAGCCACATTAGTGTATGTTTGGTTTAGTGGTGTCTGCTGTGCTTCAGTCGCCCCACAGCAGAGTCAAGTGCAGCAGCTCTACATTACAAGCACATTTTTTGTCTGTATCAAAATGTGAGCGCCGCTTGAAGAGCAATCACCTCCCGAACACCCCCCCCCCCCCCCCCCCCCCCCCCCCGCTGTGTGTGCTTTCTGCAGGAATACTTACGACCCCATTTTCCCTTTGAAGTCAAACACATCCTTGATGTTGGTGATGTTCTTCTTCCAGCTGCAGATGATCTCCTTCCGCCCCATCCTGGCTCTGACGTTGCCGTAGATTCCTGAAGTGCAGGAAAGAAAGATGGTGCAGACTTCATGGATAGACACTAGGTGTGGATATATGAACATTCTTCAACAGTCAACATGCAGGAGTTTAGGGCCCCTCCAATTCAGAGCAGTTTACCTGCAGTGGGTGGGCTTTCATTGGATGAGCCGAGCGTGACTGAAACACTGAGTGAAAGCAAACGTATGTGCGCGGCTAACAGCTAACGACAGAAACAGAGCCAGTCGCTCCAGCAACTCATCTCTGAGGCCTCATCCCAGAGGTGTGTGTCTCCTGCAGATCATCCCTTCTCTGCTCGTCTCACTCAGGCTTGTTTGCTTCAGCGTTACACTGGCCGTGTCAGCCACCTCCTCAGAGTCACGTGCACGGCTGCGTGTCTTTGACTGTGGTCTGTTTTTACTTTTCTCTGAGTAAAGCCCATTTGTACCTATCGGTTACACAAGCTTCAGAAAAGGACTGGATTAGAGAGGTAAATAACAGTGGCCGGCTAATCTCACCTGCTGACGGGACAGATCAGAGACTGACTCCCTGACAGCATCACAACTATTTATGTGATCTGCTCAACTCCTCAGTCACATACAGTTATCGTACAGCGAGTTTGTACCAACACAAATAATGAGGGCCACATTTGAGATGACCTTCACAAGCAGGGGCAGATATCTGACAAATGTATCGCTACGCTGCAGAAACATGTTGAAGAACATTTTAGGTTTCGCAGAGAAAACTTTTTAGTCACAAGAGAAAATGAGCTTTGAAGCCTCTTCTGAAAACTCTGACCCTTGAACCATTTCACCAACATTCAGCCAAACAGCTTCCATTCAAGCACCTTGAAGAAACGTCATGATAAACATTGAGGCGAGAACAAAGTAGACTCTAGCTTTGGTTGTAAATAGTATCATCATATCATCCAGTAAATGACTGAATGAGAGAGGTGCAGTGTACCTGAGGAACGGTGCGGAGCTGCCGGAGTCCAGGTGTCCGTGGGTCAGCCTGACCGTCTCCCGCTGACTGCAGCACCTCAGAGCCGGGGGGCGGAGCTTCGCCAACCCGGCTCCTCGGCGCCCCCTGGCGGCTCCCTGCCGTCCAGCCCCCGCTCCAACGGACAGTGACGCGCTCAGTGATGGGAAGGGCGTGGACCAGCCCGTGATGAGCCCTCTCTTTGATGAGCGACCAGTCGAAACCATCCATGCAGTTTATTGAGTGTTCAAAGAGCTTCAGTGATGACAGCATCACAGTCACAACTGCAGTCATGTTTGTACCTTTAGACAAACGACACCAGCAGAACTATTTCAACTAACAGACATCAGTTATGAAACAGTGCGGGTCCCAGCTGTGGTCTCCAATCAGAACTCGTTGCACCTTATTCTTCTCTTTTCTAATGTTATAAATGTGTACATCAATCTTTAATTCAGTTGGATTTTTATTTGGATAGCGCCAAATCATAACAGGCGTTATCTCCAGGCAGGAGGAAGTAAACACAGAGACCCAACAGTTCCCACAGTGAGCAGCACCATGGCGGCTATGGAGGAAACTGCCCCTCATTAACAGGAAGAAAGCTCCAGCAGAACCAGGCTCAGTGTGGACGCTCACAGGTGAGCAGGGAGTGGTAATTAATAATTCACTGTCGACTAGGTATTGTTATAACACACAGTGGTAATAATATTAATAATAATACTATAGGAAATATGGTAAAGGCAGTAATAACAGAAATCATTCATTCATTCATTCATTCATCTTCCACCGCTCGTCCGTCACTGGGTCGCGAGAGGGCTGGAGCCAATCCCAGCTGTCGTAGCGCGAGAGGCGGGGTCCAACCTGGACGAGTCGCGAACTCAGCACAGAATAATAATAGTTGTTGTTATTTAGTTTTTTCGTTAAAAAAGAAAAGCTCCTAATCTGGATGTTTACCTGTGAACAGTGACAATAAAGGCTTTCTACTCGAGTTTATTCATGGGCAGAAACACATGTATTTGTTACAGTTGTCCACAGGTCAGTTCCCCTCAGCTCAAACTGGTGAAGAACACCTGATGCTGCAGGGACGGGACCAGACACCCTTCACATGTTATCCGTGCGATGCTGAACGCGATGGAGTCTGCGGGGAGTGCGGGAGTGCGGACGTGCGGAGACAATGGAGCCCGCATCCGCGGCGCGCTCCGGTCACAACAGAGACGTCCCCTACGTCACGTGCTGACGTCGTGTTGATTTTGAGCGGAGAATAATATATTTATAAACTGACGCAAGGGCGCTAAATCTAAAATAAACCGTGAATAAAATGTGAAAATACACAAATCTCTGGTGAAGCAGCTGCACGCATGAAAGGTTCGATGCTATTTGACCTTTACACAATAAACTCGCTACGTTAGCGTCAGCAGCGCTAAGTGGAAAGTGCAGGGAAAATGACTTGCTAACGCTGCCGGTCGGGTTAGCTTCATTTAGCTAGCTAGCTAGCGTTAGCACAGGGGTTATCATTACCTCTGGCGCTACCCAGCAAACCCCGTTTGTCGTGGTTTCTTCCAGTTTGTTGTTCGGTGTGTTTCTGAGATGTGGTACGATACGCTTGACTTTCAAGTGCAATGCGAGTGTGAGGCCATTGTCAGGCTAACATTTGTAAGCTAGGGTAAGTAGCATTACTGGGCTAACAAGAGCTTCTTAGGAACCAGGCGCCGACCCGCAATAACTTGGTTAGCTGCTTTTAGCCGGCTATGCTAGCATCCATAGAAGCCGTCATGGGGCTCTTTTCCTCCTGATGATGCCTGTGTGTCTGACTGTGTGCTGAACGATACGTCGCAGGATCATGGCACCCCGCATACAACTGGAGAAAGCGGCTTGGCGTTGGGTGGAATCGGTGAAACCAGAAGAAATCACACAGGAGCACATCGAGCTAGCATATCGCGTCAACCTTACGGCCTGCAAGAGAGGAGCCTGCAGGTATGAAGGCAACATTTCTGCTTGCATGTGTTGTGGCAGCCAGTGAAAACACAACCAGCAGGAGTTAGATGTAACGGCCGGGGCTCAGTAACCAACCGCACAGACAGGCTAACGTGCATCAACAGCCTGGTTCGATTTATTGTTTGTGGACACATTCCAAATGTTTTAGAGCTGCTCTGCTGACTTGTTTTAAATGATCAGGTTGATCCACTCCTAAATCCCACGTACTACAGATAATACTACAAACAGTGGTAGCAGGAGGCATCTCAGCGTTGCTGGACGTTCTCTGTGGTTTATAGATGTGAACACATGATGTATTCCAAAGAGTTGATAGCCTGATTCATGCATGGACTTCATCGTGACCTCTGCCCCCTGAGGTCGCAGTTGGATGTTATCAGAGTTGATCTTGATTTCATTCTTTAGGAGGAACTGCAAAGGGAATCCCAACTGTCTGGTGGGCATCGGCGAGCAGGCGTGGCTCGGGGACATCGACGAAAATGCTTTCCACAATATTGATGACCCGAATTCAGAGCGACGAGACAAGGTACCGCTTTCATTCGGTGGACATGCTGCACATTTCATACTCAGAATCCCTTTGTAGGTGGACAGCTGAAGTCCCAGGATGTTGTCCTCAGACCACAGCTGGGGGAATGTGTTATGATGCAGCTGATCCTGATTCTGTCTGTGATTCCTTCCAGAACACCTTTGTCGGCCTGACCAATCTGGGTGCAACATGCTATGTCAACACATTCCTCCAAGTGTGGTTCCACAACCTGGAGTTGCGGAGGAGCCTCTATCAGTGCCATAATTCAAGAGCACAGGAACACAACATCGAGTCTGGTACAACTGAAATACTGAAGACATGTCTTTATTTTTGGCATTGAGTTTGTGTTTAGTAAACCCCTCATGTAGAGCATGTATTGTCAGCACGACATTACTCAGAACCCTCATCAATCATTCTCAAATTCTCATCATTTAGCAAATTATGACAGTTATTTTTCCTGATATTTTGTTTATGGCTGGCCAGATTAACACTGTGTTAAATCCTAAAATAAAGAAGGGCCGTTTACAGACGTACCTGTATTGACTTTAGGTTTAAAGACACTCATCTGTCTTTTTCAGAGTATGAGCCTCAGTCCATCTGTGAGCATCTGCAGTATCTGTTTGCGCTGCTGCAGAACAGCAACAGAAAGTACATTGATCCGTCAGGGTTGGTCAAAGCACTGGGCCTGGACACAGGGCAGCAACAGGCAAGTCACCCCATTAGATGATGTTGAAAATGAGCCAACCTGATTGAATACGTGGCCAGTATCACCTCTGAAAACACGATGGTGGATGTTCATTCTTCTGGTTTTTCCTCATTGTGAGAGAATTTACTTACCTTCATCTAATACTTCCGTTCACAGCTTGAAATGTGTGCATTGTTTTTTTTTGTTGGAGTGGTTCTTTACTGGCCACTGAATTCAAACCTTGCATTTTCAGGATGCCCAGGAGTTTTCCAAGCTCTTCCTGTCTCTTCTGGAGGACACGCTGTCGAAGCAAAAGAACTCAAATCTGCAGAACGTCATTCAGCTTCAGTTCTGTGGACAGTTCTCCTACGTCACTGTGTAAGTCCACCCTGAAACATGAATGAAGTTTGAACTTAAAGGTGCAGTGCAAAGAATTTAATGATGTCCAGTCTTTCAGCTAGTAGCCTTCACAGAAACTCAAAGGCTGTTTAGTTTGTCTTAGTCTGGACTGCTGAGGACCTCCTCAGAGTAAATGAGTATTGAACTCAATGGCCTTTCCTGGAGAAAACTACAGTTCAAACGATCTACAGAAAAGAGTATTTCTGATCTGATCTGTTCTTCTCAGTCCCACCTTCTTTTCTGAATAGAATACTGGGGAAACTTTTTAATGTTGAGCAAGGAAAAGTGCTGTGGTGGGGTCTGATGGTTTGGCTCTTCTCTAGGTGTAATCAGTGTGGTCGATCATCTGCTCTGCCATCCCGATTCTATGAGCTGGAGCTCAACATCCAGGGTCACAAGAACCTCAGAGAGTGTGTCACAGAGTTCCTGAAGGTACCGATTATTTACTGACAGACTATTGCACAAAGGGACGAGGAACCTGACGTCGACAAACCGATCATCAACAAACAACGTGCTGAAAGACAATTCTTTTTATTTAGAACTCGGCTTCATGCTGTGTTTACTTAAACAAGTCAAAATGATGATGACATGTATTCACAGAATCATACATGAACACGCCACCATGTGTGGAGGAAAGGTCTGAATGTCACTGTTCTCCAAACCGCAGGAGGAGAAGCTGGATGGTGATAACCGTTACTTCTGTGAGAGCTGTCAGAGCAAACAAAGCGCCACCCGCAGGATAAAGCTGCACAGCCTCCCTCCGACCCTGAACCTGCAGCTCATGCGCTTTGTCTTTGATCGGTAAGCCTTCAGTTTGGGTAAAAGAAATCCAATAAATCACATGTTGTGGCATTGGAAAGGAAATCTTTTCTCTCATTAAATCACTGGTAAAGTGCTTTAAGTTATTTTGCTGCTGAGGCCAGTGGCGTCTGCGCTCTGTCGGTTTGAGAAGCTTTAGTGACCTTGCTGTGTTCTTCAGACAAACAGGCCACAAGAAGAAGCTGAACACTTTCATCAGTTTTCCAGAGCAACTGGACATGGGGCAGTTTCTGGAGGGAAAACAGGGTATCCGCAGTCCACATCACACACACACGCACTCTGCACTTGACTTTGCTGGTCAGTACCCACTGTTTCAGCTATATCAAAGCACCAAAGAAGATGTGTGTTTGATCTGACTGTGCAGACCAGGAGTGTGTTTATGAGCTGAGCGCTGTGCTGATCCATCGCGGCATCAGCGCGTACTCGGGCCACTACATTGCCCACGTGAAGGATGCTCGTACTGGTGACTGGTACAAATTCAACGATGAGGAAATAGAGAAGATGGAAGGCAAGAAGCTGCAGCTGGGCATCGAGGAAGACATTGGTGAGCAGTAACTGCACACCTACTCCTTAAAACCTGAGCTCATGGCCTTAAATGTAACCTGTCGTTTTAAATTCGTGATCTTTTTGGCCCCCAGCTGAGACGGTGAAGTCCCAGACACGAAAGCCAAAGTGCAGCAAAGGCTATCACTGCTCCAGAAATGCCTACATGCTGGTGTACAAGGTCCAGGAGGAGGAGTGCTCTGATCCCTCTAGGACCAACATTGAGGTGCCAGGTGAGCACGAGAGATTTACAATTGAAAACAATGAATTTAGTTATCAGAGCCTGTCCCCTGAGACAGCTGCTGACCTACAGCTCCAGTGTGTAGACATTTTATTCATCATGCAAAAGCAAATTGAAATGAACTGTGTTGCCTGGTGGCTTACTGTGTCTCTTGGCTGCCAGCCTTCCTCCAGAGGCTGGTGGACCAAGACAACCATAAATTTGAGGAGTGGTGCAGTGAAATGGCAGACATGAGAAAACAGAGCGTGGATAAGGGCAAGGCCAAACACGAGGAGGTGAAGGAACTCTACGAGCTTTTACCCACAAAAGAAGGTCAGTAAAGACGGGTCACGCCCACCAGAGCTCCCCCGCTTGCAGCGAAACAGACACGTTTCGTACAAAGCCAAACCTGTATTAGATTCATTATTAGGTAGTAAACCTATTTGTGTTTCTTTACATTCAGTCCCCACTTGGTGTGTTGTTGGACGCTGTTCTCTGGTTTCTGTCCTCAGGGGAGCCATATGAGTTCATCCCCCTGGACTGGCTGAAGAAGTGGCTGGACGACTCCACTGCCACTAAAGAGATCGACAACTCTTTCTTCCTGTGCTCACACGGAAAACTGCACCCGGACAAGGTGGGAGACTCCAAGAGGATTTCACGGCAAGCTGCTCAGCTCCTCTATGAGCGATACAGCGGGGGGCCAAGACTGGATGGTACGTCCTGCAGAGGGTCTGCTTCACTTTAATGCTGTCCATGAAATAGTTAGCCACAATCTATCCACAGCCTCCCTCTTTGCCTTATCCCTTTGTCATTTTTCTGACAGCAGTGAGATTCATGAAGTAAAGTTGCTAGGTACTTCAGGTACTACAGCCACTGTCGGGCTGATTTCTGTTGATCTGTTTGTTCAGATTCATCGTTGTGTAGCGAGTGTGTTGGACAGCGGTGCCGAGTGCTGCGGCTGAAGAACCAGCTCAATGAGGACTACAAGGAGGTGTCCAACCTGGTCAAACGCACGCTCAGGTGAGCAACAGTTAATGAGCACACGCCAAAGTATTTCAGTACTAGGATTGCAAAGGTGCAATAGAGACTTTCACTCGAACGTGTCATGGGTCTTTGTGTGTGTGTGTTGCAGTGGTGAGGGTTACTGGGTGGGCAAAGCGTCCCTGCGTAGCTGGAGGCAGTTGGCCATGGAACAGCTGGATGAGGATGAACATGAAACCAAATACAGCAACGGCCAGACCAACGGAAAGGGACCGCACATCAAAGGTCAGGGCAGTGGAGATGACGTTGTTTTGTGCTTCATGTTTAGTCGCTCACTTCTGCCAGCTGACACACAAACACACAGCTGCTGGAGCGATGGTCTTTATGTAGATCCTCCATAGCGTCCAATTTAAAGCAAAATAATCCCTATTCCATGCACGCGCTTATAATGGTGTTACCATTCACACACACACCGTCAGTCGCTAGTGGCTCAGCTCATCTTAGGCCATCACCCAACACTACTGTAACATTTGTGGTGACTTGTTCGGCTGCAGAGTTCAGCTCAGAGCTCTCGGAGGGCAACGAGGACGAGATGAAGACTTTCAATGAAGACATCGTCTGCAGCCATGGTGCGTCCTGTCTTTGGCAGCTATCGCCTTCTCATTACTGACATTTCACCACTAGCTGCTGAATGTGTGTGACTGATCCCTCTGTAGGGGGTTTGACTATTCTGGAGTCTGAAAGGAAGTTGGTATCCACCGAGGTTTGGACCAAGCTCAGGGCGTACTTCCCCAAAGCCCCAGAGTTCACCCGAGACCAAGAGCCCTGTCCGCAGTGCCTGGTGAGCAACACACTGCAGTTTTCATTCTTAGTTTATTATCAGTTCTTCCAGTCCAATTCCCTCCGGCTGTGCAGTAAACAACATAAAACAGCCGCAGCTGTGACCTTCGTTTTCTCCATTATTCTAACCATGAAGCAAACGATTTAAACACCTCATGATGCCTCGTGATGCCTCTCGTGCATTGTTAGTTGATGTCTAACCCTAAGTAGTAAGCCACCAGGTCAGTTATGGTTGTTGTGTCCAGACGCTGGAACAGGAGGAGAAGGACAATGAGGCGATCAGCAAGATGATGGCCCTGGACCAGAAGAACCAGCTGCTCAACCTCTTCCATGAGAAGAATCGGCCAGCGCTCTCCAAGTGGCCCCAGGTAGGCGGAGCTGCTTGTGGCAGTAGATCACATGACAGACGATCCCACTGTGGCTCTGCTGGATGAACACACTCTGTCTTGTTTCTCCAGGGCACAGATGTTCTTTACATTGTCCCTCTCTTCTTTGTGGATGAGTGGAGAAAATTCATCAGGTATGTTTGAACAATTGATATATTCAAAATGGTTCGGCCCTCATCAGCCCTGACCAGTTGATTTTGTGTTTCCCAGGAGACCCACTAAATCCTCTCCAGTGTCCAATGTGGGCAACACGCTGCTTCTCTGCCCCCACGGGGGCTTCATGTTTACCTACGACTCCCTGATCAACGGAGACGCTCAACAGTGAGTGTTGCTTCTGAAAGTGACTTGTGGCGTTCATTGTGTGAATAATCACATGTGGGAACCGGGCAGTACTCATTGTTCACGCTGCCTGCATTGGTCTGGACAGCTGGGTTAATACGTTCAACAGTTCGGTAGGTAAGATCAAAACCTGGCTGCACGCTTTGCTTTCTGTCCTGAGCAGTATAGCTCTGCTCTGGCCCAGTGAATGGGAGGTCATAAGCAGACTGTTCATTGTGGACCAGCCTATCTCCATCCACTGCTTCAGACAGACCACAGCAGGTGGCCCTGCCACCCAGTTCAGCACACAGCCTGGTGAGAGCGCCACCTCAGACTGCTGCAGTCCACTTCAATGGCATCTCATTTACTGAGAAATCACTTGACGCTCTCCATGCTGTGTGCGCTCAGATCTGTGTTGGGAGTGCAGAGAGAGCTTCCTCTTCCAGCAGCAGAGGGACCTCAGAGAGTACACCCAGGCCACCATATACATCCGCAAAGTCATTGAAGACCAGAGGGTACGATCTGAAGCTCACTTCACTTCATTAAACCCACCGCAGTCTGAAGGTTTGAGTTGTCACATGATCTGATGCACAGATGATAAAGGAGGCAGCTCCGGAGACGAACGTCAGCAGCTCTGAGGCAGAGGACGAGAAGGAAGAACCTCCAAAGCTGGACGGCGAGATGGACCCAGACTTCAGCCAGGTGGGTTCACCACGCCATGGCTGTGGACTGAAAATGACATCACACACGGTACGAGCAGTTTCTACAGCAGCAGAACTAACCTGATACAGGCTTCCTCAAAAACAAATATTTCACTTTAAATGCTCAGCCGGCGTCTGCTTCCCGGACCCAGTGGTCCGTTTATCTTTTACTGTTTCAATCAAAGCCTTTCCAGGTGTGTGTCACAGACCGTGATGGGTAACAGATGTGTGTACGAACCTAAACTATTCACGTGTCCTACAGTCAGAAGATGGTGCCAAGCGCCTAAAGCTGTGTGACAGCAGCACAGCCTCAGCAGCTGCTGCTCCCGTGACCAACACGACCAAAGTGGGTGGAACCAGGAGGAGCACCCGGCACCGGAAGCTCCGAGGAGAGAAAGCCCTCATCGTTTCGGCCAATCAGACGCTCAAAGAGTTGAAAATACAGGTGAGGGCTGCGAATGACCAGAATCATAGTAAGTTATCATTAATTGTAATCGAGGGAGGAAACATGGAACTTGTGTTTGGTCCCTCAGATCATGCACGCCTTCTCTGTGGCTCCGTTCGACCAGAACCTCTCCATCGATGGAAAAAGTCTGACGGACGACTCGGCCACGCTGGGCAGCCTGGGCGTCATTCCTGAGAGCATCATCTGTCTGAAGGTACAGCTCCCGCGCATCTCCAGCAGCTGCAGTGTCACGTCTGTCCGTTCTAAACCCGCTCATTCATCCCACTGTTCCCCTCAGGCTGACGAGCCGATTGCTGACTTTGCAGCAATGGACGATGTCTACCAGGGTAAGGAGCGCCTCACCTCCACTGCACACACGCAACAGCCAAATGCTGATCATGTTCTTATCGTTCCTTCACAGTGGGCATGCCTGAAGAGGGCTTTAAAGGTGAGCGTTTTCTTTTCACCATGGAGGTAGTCGATGTTTGTCTGCATCGATGCTTCAAAGCTGAGACGGACAAACCTGACGGTCACAGCCTGAACTGAACTCAGGATTCTGTTTGGAAGCCCTCAGTGCTGCAGCCACTGATCCAGAGGCTGAAGGGAGTGTTACGTACCTTTTGGTTTGTTGTAGAAAATGTTTAAGTGCCATCTGACCGTACCTGCTTGGAATAAAAGATAAATACACGTAGGTTACGGACTAAACTGGGTCTACTTTGATCGCTGAGCTCATCATTTGACCACTCTGCTGTTTTAGAATAGAAAGCCTATTATTAAATAAACTGCACGTAGAAGAGAGCAGTTGTTGTTGTTTCTGATGCAGTGTTTTGTCTCTGCAGGCACTGGGCTGCTGGGACACTGAGGAGAGCTGTGCACGTGTAGTCACGCTTCAATTGGACCGATGGCAGAAATTATGAGAGAAAAGCTTGAATTTGTCAAGTGTCCATATCTATAAATAAGTGCTTTGATTTGTTTTCTGTTTTGTTTTTTTTTTAAATAATTTGATTAGACGTTCATTAATAAAACTGTGACTATGTTGGAAAGCCGCTGTACAAAGGATTAGCTGGCCTCTGATATTTAAAGAGCTGTTCAGTGTCGAGGAGTCTAAGTGGATCTGTGTGTTCGAAGGCTTGTTTTCACTTCAGTCCTACTGTTACTTTGAAAAATAAGCTTTGTTTTTCACTATTTTAAATTATGCCAGAAGTAATATGAAAGAAAGTGTTTCTCCATGTGTGACTGCAGTTTTTCAGGTTTGTCAAAAGGATGCACGAGTAATTGTCAAGTATTACAAATATAACTGCTCTCTAATGTTAGAACATTTATTACCTCTATAGCAAATCTATATCCGTAATACTCCATGTGGCATTTCCAGACACAGCTGCTCTGTGGTCAGACGTGTCTCAGTGTTGCAAACCTGCAGTGAGTGCAAGCAGTTCATGTTCTCTTCCTCTCACAGTTATTTCTTATGGACAATAAAGTTATTTTCAAAACAGTCGGTCCGAAATCCTTGTATTGGATAGTAATGTGTTTATTGGAGTAACTACCCCGGTTGAATTCGTTCACCTGGACATGACAAGATGACACCAAACCATAACATGCATCATGACGAGGCTGAAGTCATGTGAACATGGAGAAGCCCAGCGGCACTGGAGGAAACGCTCCTTCATTAACGGAGAATGTGGACGCTCGTCTGCCCTGAGAGAAAGATAGACATGGATCACTTGGTACAGCAGGCGTCAATTCAGACTGGTTCCAGTGTAAACAATACAGTGTGAAGACGATTTGGATTAATTTTGATATCACAATAGATTTCATAATTAATACCTAGGGATTGTTGTTAATAAGATACTGTTTTTAAAGAATTCTGATTATGGGCAGCGATCTGACGAGCTAACGCGAGCTAATGTGCTAACTCTGACGGCACTGTTTCCAAACCGGAACCGGAGCGATTTACGGGACGTACCGCGTGTCGCCAGGTCGCCATCTTCAAAATGGCCAACCTTTATTGCGCACAACACATTTGTTCAGCAGCGGCGTTTAAATAAAGACTCGGATCGTTTGAATCACTCAAGGTAAAGACACCCAGCGAGCGGGAGAGGGGGGGCAGCGGGGGAGCGGCTCCGGCCGAACCCGCCCACCGAACGCACTTTATTTGCTATGCGACATTAGCATGTGAAGCTAAAGCTAGGAGGAGATGCGAGAGCCGAGAAGCTCGTGCGTTGTCAGTCAGCACTGACGGAAGTGAACAGAAATGAAGGAGGCCGCTCTCTCGAGCTCTGGACCTGGCCCGGCCCGGCCCGGCTCAGTGACAGGGCCAGTGTTTGTCCTGTTTGTCACACGCGGGTGTCTGACAGGAGAGTGACGTCATGTTCTGTGTGCAGCAGGCTCAGGATGATGGAGCTGCCCAACTACAGCAGCCAGCTGATGCAGCAGCTGTGGGCCCTGAGGAAGGAGGGCCGCTTCTGCGACTGCACCATCCTGGTGGGAGACAGTCCTCACCGCGCGCACAAGCTGGTGCTGGCGGCCTCCAGCCTGCTCTTCAGGTGGGAACCGCAGGTGGCTGACCTCAGATCAGATTGTGGTGTGAAATGGTTGCAGTCACCTGTGTTGTTAGCGTGCCAGTGTCAGAGGAGCACACATCTCAGAATCCATCCCAAGTTTTATTTTTTTTTAAAGCTCGCTGTAATAATATGGAAAATGTCCTGTGTCAGAGACCTGATTCCACGCTTGCTTTTTAAAAAATGTTCTGTCATCAAATGTCAGCAAGCCCTGACTCCATCCAGGATGTGTTTGATGTGACAAAGCAACTTTCCACAGATTCATTATTTGCACAGTGCACCATGTCAATGTTTAGAACAGGTGGAACCAGTTGGTTTAATTGTTTAGGATCTTGACCTTTGTCTCTGCCAGGTCTGTCCTGGACGGCTCTGACACCATCTCCATCGACACGGCGGTGGTTTCCTCGCAGGAGTTTGGCTGTCTGCTGGACATGGTGTACACCGGCAAGCTGCCTCAGGGCAAACACAACGTCAGTCGCATCGTCGCCGCTGCAGACAACCTGCAGATGTTTGACGTGGCCGTCGGCTTTAAGAACGTCCTCACCAACCTCGTGAACCAGCAGCCGCTGGCCTCGGTCGCATCGACGCAGTCAGCCCTCGCCGTGATCCACAAAGCCCAGAGCCCAGAGCCAGAGGCCTCAGCTCCATCGGGCACGGACCAGCCCGCTCCAGCCGACACAGAGCTGGAGCCGGGGTTAAAGCAGGAAGCCTCTCAGGGCGACGAGGCAGAGGAGCCACGATGTAAAAGAGCCTGTGTGGAGCTGTCTGATTCCTCAGGTCAGTCTGATGACGTCAGGGCAACAATCCCGTCATAACCACCCAGCCCCCCCGTCACTGCTGCTGGACCCCATGGTGTGTCATGTGTGTACTCAGCGCCTGAAGCAGCCAGAGCCTCAGAAACTGCTGTGGCAGAAAACGACACCACGGCAGCGACGGAGCCCAGTGAGCCCGCCGCTGCTCCCTCACTGGAACGCCTCCCACAGTTGCTTGAGCTCTTCACCGGCATGTCCTCGGTCCTGGAGCTGCTGAGCCAGGCAGCACAGAGCAGCCTGGAGGAGCCAGAGAGGCAGGTATGCCACAGTTAGGCTGTGAAAAATCTGCATCATGAGTTCACAGGTCATCACTGTGAGTTTGGCCTTTTGCTCGCGGTGGAAACTTTGACTTTAAACTGTTACCTTGATGTAGTATATTATGAATTCTACTGCATCATCCTAACATAACCGGGTTGTGTTGCAGCTGCAGGTGAACCTGATGAGTTGAGATGTGACGCCGTCTGTAGCGGAGGCAAAGCTGGATGTTTGTCTTCTGTCTTCCAGGTGGTGTATCAGTGCTGTGAGGAGGCTGATCCCAGGTCAGCGCTGGACAAACTAATGAGCAGTGTAGCTGAAGGGCAGCTCAGTGAGGCGGTGCTTAGCAGGCTGCTGCAGACGGTGCAGCAGAAAGCCTGCGCCTCCCTACCTGAAGAGGAGCCAAAGAGATACCGCACGAGAGGTGGGCTGTAGCACGGCGTGGTGCTCCTCTGCAGCGCCGCGTTAACGAGCTTTCTGTTGACATGTCACCACGTTGTTGATGAAGTCAGGTGTGTGTTGCACAGCCAGGTCAGGGCAGCAGAGGAGCACCAAAGATAAAGAGGAGGAGGAGGAGGAAGAAAACGGAAAGGAGGCTGAGGACGACAATGAAAAACATGCAGAGGACACAGTGGACTCCCCCTCTTCTTCTTCCTCCAAGCCTTTCTCCTGCCACTGGTGTAAGAAGGGTTTCGCCTACAAGTGTCGAATGCTGGCGCACGTGAAGCGCTGCTCCATGTCCCAGGAGTGCGAGCAGCAGTGTCCGCACTGCGCCGAGAAGCTGCCCAACGTGCGCGCCCTGCAGCGCCACCAGACCGAGGCTCACCGCAGCGCCGCCCGCGTGAAGAAGAAGGTGTCCTGCGACCTCTGTGGGCGGACCTTTGCCCACCCATCAGGTGGGAGGCGGCGGGTCCTGACCTCTGCTGTAAGCTGTGAGCTGTGTGATGACCCTGGCGCGTCCCGTCTCTGCAGGAATGATCTACCACAAACGAACAGAGCACTTTGAAGAAAAGCCGTTTGCCTGTGAGGAATGTGGCGCCAAGTTCGGAGCCAACTCGTCTCTGAAGAACCACATGCGGCTGCACACGGGGGAGAAGCCATACCAGTGCAAACACTGCGACATGAGCTTCAGCGTGGCGGCGGCTCTGGCGTACCACACCAAGAAGAAACACTCCGATGGTGAGTCAGCTTCTATGTTTTCTTCATCACTTTAATATTTTCCTGTCAACTGCTGTCGTTTCTGGACTACTGAGCACACCCACCAAATGTACAAGAAATCTACATTTGTACACATGGCGTCTGGAAATGTGATCATCCCGGTGCCTTTGTGTCCAGGGAAGATGTACGTGTGCCAGTACTGCAAGGCTGTCTTTGCCCAGTCCATTGAGCTGACCCGTCACGTGCGCACACACACCGGCGACCGTCCGTACGTGTGTCGGGAATGTGGCAAAGGCTACAGTCAGGCCAGCGGGCTCACCGTGCACCTCCACACCTTCCACAGTAAGACGCAGGTCAAGTGTTGACGCTGTAGACAGACCCGTAACTGACGTGACGTCTGTGACCTTTTCAGACCTGTCAGAGCCACATGACTGCCAGAAGTGCTGCCTCAGCTTCTCCTCCCTGGAGGAGCACCGTCAGCACATCCAGGAGTTCCACCCCAAGGAGTTCCACAAGTGTCCGACCTGCAGCCGAGTCTTCACCAGCGCCGCGCTCCTGGACAAACACAAGGGCGCGCACACTGGGGCCAAGCCCTTCAGCTGCGACCTGTGTAACAAGTCGTACCAGGTACAAGACGCCTCACTCCTCCAGCGTGGGTGGGAACCAGCCCGCTGGAGTCCGCTCGGTGCTGTGAGGAGACTTTGGGTTTGTTCTTTAGATCTGACGTTCATGTTTGATCTCTCTGTGTGTTGCCGTAGCAACTGTCAGGCCTGTGGTACCACAACAGGACCAACCACCCTGACGTGTTCGCCAACCACACCCGGCAGCTCAAGACCTTGGTCCAGTGTGACGTGTGTTTCAAGTTCTTCCCCAGCGCTGCCAGCGTGGCCAAACATAGAGCGTCGGAACATCAAGGTGAGAACGAGCCCGCGTGACGTAACGTGGCGCAACCACAAGGTCGACCAGGTTCCCCTGGGACACTTTAACTGGCCCTGGCTGCCGCCGTGGCTGCGTCAGGTCTTTGCATTACCTGGCCCATCCTCAGGAGGTCAGGAGGTCACCTGGTCGTTTGTGCCTCCTTCAGGCTCAGCAGCGACAGCCTCACCGTGTCCGTGCTGCCCGGTGGTTTTGGCTGGAGAGGAGGAGCTGCAGGAGCATGTCGCCACCCACCACGTCAGCCAGAGCGGCGAGGCGCTTGGCTGCCCGCTCTGCGCCCTGGTCTGCACGTCTGAGCCTGAGCTACAGCAGCACCTGGTCTCCGCCCACATGGAGTCACAGGAGGAGCAGAAGGCCTCCGCCTCCCACACGGTGAGAAATCAACCACCGACCTCCTCAGCTCTGCTCCGCCCACTGAGCAGCTAAATGAGGAACTCATTTTTCAAAAGATGACGACAATATTCATTGTTGATTTCACAAAGCAGTTGAGCTTCCTGGACCACAGACCGCTCCCTGATGCACCCCAGTGACGGCTCTTTGAGCTCTTTGAGTTTTTTTCACTTTGACATGAACTCAGAGTGACTCACCTGATTCTCTCTCACACACACACCAAAAGCATTTGATTCTGATTGGTTCCACCTCTGTGTTCTCGGGTCAGGGAGCAGCGTGTGAGCAGACTGATGTTTAACGTTTGGCCCCTCTGTGCGCTCAGGTGACGGCAGCAGACCCAGCAGCTGGCGAAGGGGCGGGGTCTAACCTCTCCGAGGAGCAGGCGCAGCAGGTGTTAATGGCTCTGGCAGGTGGGAGACAGGGCGGAGCATCGGCTGACGTAGTGGAGGTGAACATGTACGACCTGCTGAACGGCTCCGTCACCTTCATCTGTGAAGAAAAGCCCTCAGCTCCTCCCTGTGACCCCTGACCCCTGGATGTTCACGTGTCCCTGCTACAGCTGTTTTAATCAAATGCGTTTCACTGTAACTGACATCTCATCTCATCAAATGTGTATTTAACATCTTGGAAACTTTTCAGGTTTTTTTTTTTTCACTGTTTGGAACTTTTGTAAATTTGAGGCAGGAGAAATGTTTCAAGCTCAGGATCAATTAAAAGGCTTTTGACTTTATGGGGTGTTGCAGTGCACGTTGATGACAGCACACTGATCATCTTTTGATTGATGGACAGGTGATGTTGAATACACAACGAATAAATAAGGTTACAGCTGGTATAGAATCATCCAGGTCAAAGTCCATCCCGTCCTCTGGAGACACACAGGAAGTCCCCAGGCGTCAGGAGCTGTGGGACCATGTCCGTCCACTTACTTTGCATAGTGTGAGCACAGAGCTGAGCTGCTGTCGGCTCTGTCCAGGGGGTGTGAGGGGATGAACATATGACCATCTGTCAGGGTCGTGTGACTGAGGACGAACGCCTGGCTGACCTTTGTGTGGGCCGTCCTAGCTGCTGATCTTCTTGCGGAGCAGGTAGGCGCCGGTGATCTGGTTCATCACCACCAGGGCGGGGAGGAAGGGCAGCAGGAACAGGGCCCACCAGGCCACGCCCTTTACGCTGGCCTGGAACCAGTCTGAGAGCATTGCCAGCACAACGGTGCCGGTGGCCAGCAGGTAGACCAGCAGGCCGCAGGTGGCGTGGTACAGCTTCAGCTTGGTCATGTAGGTGGAGAGGTGCAGCAGCTTCGGGAAGAGCACGCACACGCCGATGGCCGCCTGGAGCGCCGTGGCCGTCAGCGTGCAGATGCCCAGCACACTGTGCCAGGTGGCCAGGTGGGGGAGCTCCGAGACGTTCTTACTGGCCACCATGAAGCCCAGGCCGGTGGCCGCGGTGACCAGGACCAGAGTCTGACAGAGCCAGTGGAGACGGGTTTTACCTTTATGAGATACAAAGCAGAACGGGGATCCCTCCGCTGTGAAGAGGAGGACGCCCTCGGTCATACACAGGCAGTACTGCGGAGGGAGAGAACACGCGTATAGAGGTTAGCATGCGTGTGTCATCAGGCCTGAAGCAACAAAGTGAAGAGACAGAACAAGGTCAGCCTCATCAAATATGACACATGAATCTGATCCTGTTTCTGTTGTGTGACCTTTGTGTTCATTTGTGTGAGAGAGCGAACGGAAAGCAGACACGTCAGACAGGAGAGAGCAGACGATGATAATGATGATGATGATGAGGGATTGGTCACTCCACAGACATTTACAGAAACCCCATCACCAGCTGGTGGTACAGTCCAGAGTGAAACCCAGTCTCAGGAACTTGTTCTAGTTCGGTTTGAAACACGATATGTGACCGTCACTCCTCGCATCTATTATTCACTGCGGAAGGAAGATGGCGACAGCCAGAGGTGCTCAGAGTCCCCAGCAGATGAACCATTAGTGGGCTGGTGTTTTCATTGGTTCACTGGCACATACATTAAATTCAAAGGTTTTCTAATCATCCAACGTGAAACACTGCAGATATCCCGTTAGAACCCACACGTTATACGTTAAGAATGTATAGCGTGAAATGTGCTTTTACTTTTGAAGTGAGGACATTTCTGAGTGCGCCCAAAGTTTACACAAATGTGTGCAAATTACCTCAGTGTGTGTGTGTGTGTGTGTGCAGACTTACAGCCACAGACATCAACACTGGATGATAGGAGAACAGACCTGCAACAGACAGCAGATTGAGGCACATGGGTCAGTTGTCTCGTGTTTACACCGCCAGTCTGATGTCCACTCACTGGTTCCGGGTCTGGACAGCAGGGCAATGACGAGGGTCAAGCCCAGGCAGGTGACGTGAGCCGCGACCACAGCGGCTCTCCGCAGCCACGCATACAGCCAGTAGTCCCGCATCCCCGGCCCGTCTCCCAGCGGGCTGTACTCCACGTCCGTCCGCATGCCTCCAAGCGACTGCACCTGGCCTCACCTGGCCTCACCTGACCCGCTACCTGCCGGCCCCAGCGGGAGGACCGGGTGCGCAGGACCGGGGAGAAGCCGCCGTGCGGTCCAGACGCCGCTCGGGCTCCATGCTCGGCTTCAGTGCAGGAAAAACAGGACGGACAACATTCACCTGTGGGCGGGTGACGCTCGGCGACTGCTGGCAGCGCTTCCGGTGAGCGCCTTCTATGACGTCAGCAGACGCAAGGTCAGGTGGGCGGAAGTAGCGCGGTGTCTTGTCCTCTGCTCCGGGTTACAGAGAAACGATTCACCTCCAGTCACTGCAGACAGCGTGTGTGTACACACACGTACGCGCGCACACGCACACTTCCCTGCCGAGCGGCAATTTCCGGCCTGAGCCATGAGGCCAACGCGGAAGTGCTAACAGCTGCAGTTCCCTGGGTGGCCTCTAGGGGCAGCCCCCACTGACGCCCATGTTAAAATGCAGAATTAAACCTGTTCACCGCCGGGGTCAAAACACGGCTTTGACCTTCTGACCTCTGGTCTTGCTTTGGGTCAACGCTGAGGGGGTTGAATGGGGGGGGGGCATCATGAGGATCTGTCAAATGAGTCACATTTTGACACGTTGTTCAAGGAACAGTCAGAGAAACCAAGTGTAAAGGACATTTTAATAAACCAACATATTTAATTTAGCAGCATAACCGGATGGTCTTGAGGTATTTCTAAATCCATACTGAATTCATCCCTCCCTCCCCGAGCTCTTCCTCAGACATTCATCCAAACAGCAGACACACAAACAACCCGACACACTCACACTGCAACATGTGCTCCACTGAGAAAAGACGCACACACAGACACACACGCACACACACACAGACAGAATTATCTGAGTCCTGTTGCCTCAGAGCTGCAGAGCTGGCTCCCTCATTGTGGCTTGTAAGGCAGGCACACTTAATGGTGCAGTTTTGGCTGTGGGGGAAAAGAAAAACATTATTTCTTCAATTTTATCAACCAATTTGTACATTCACACAAAAACTGAATTCTCGTGTCCCTCAGTTGGACAGGTACAGTCACAGTCCAGGGACGGGGTCAGTGTTGTTGTGAGGTCATCTGATGACAGTTCATCTTTGATTCCAGATGAATATTTAAAGCAAACCTCAGGCTAATTTTAGGACCCCTCATCTCGTTCTGGAGATATCAGATATATGACCTTTGACCTCCAAAAACAATTCAGTTAACCTTGTGTTTAAGTGACTGTTGGTGCCACATCAAAACAGTCTACAGTCACATGACCTTAACCTTTTGACCTCCAACTACCAAATGCCAATCAGGCTTTGAATGAACACTTAGCTCAAACTACAGCATCAGAAGAAAGTTGTTAATTAGGGTTAGTTGTTAGGCTCAGTTACTACGAGTGTGATTACAGCTGTGGTAACAAAGCCTCACTTCAACTAACTTAAACACTCTCTGCTCAGTTTCCCCGCTTTTCGGACCAAACTCACCTTCTGTGTGCCGAGTTTCTTGTCCACGCCCCCGGTCAGCCCCCCGCCTTTACTGTCCTTCCAGGGGTAGAAGCTGGAGCGTGGGGAGGAGGTGGTGGCAGAGCTGGAAGAGGAGGAAGAGGGCAGGCGGTGTGCTGAGGGCTTGGAGGAAGGCGGGTGCTCTTCCAGGCTCCCCCCCTTGCGCTTCTTCACAAGTCCCTGGTGCTCAAAGCCCCTCCCACTGGCCTGCCCGTGTAGTCCTGAGTCCCCCATACCTGCCCTGCCATGGGAGTTGTTGGTGGTGGTGGAGGAGGAGGAGGAGGAAAGGTCTGGGGATGATGAATGGCCCAGAGTAGAGTGTGTCCGCTTGTAGGTCCAAACTGCCTTGGCGGCTGGTGAGTGGGACTCTGACGGCGAGGGCTGTGGGCGGGGTTTGCTGCTGGGGGAGAGCGTGCCATTGGTCTGTACATGTGGAAGAGGCGAGGGAATGGTGGCTTTAGGAAAGGGACATGAAGAGGAAGAGGAGGCTGAGGGCGGGCGGCCCCGGTCCTGGAGGATGATGCAGTTCCTGTCGGGGCCTGAGTGCTCCCCTTCCTGCGAGGGCGCTTTGCGTTTGCGCAGAGCGGCGGCAGCAGCCGCCTCCTCACGCAGCTTCAGCATCTGCTTGCTTGGACGGCCCACAGGGTTCTTGGGTCGCCCTGGGCTGATCTGACACGTGGCCACAGGTTTACCTGGAGAGACCATGTGACCGCCACTGATGTCACCGCCACCGCCGCCCGCAGAGTTCTCAGAATGCATGGCTGCCTGGGGTCTCCCAGGACCACGACATGAGGAAGAGGGGCAAGTGGACACACTTTTGAGGGAGGAGCTTATATGACTTCCTGTTCGAACTTTAGAATGTGATGACAAGGTGATCGAGGAGGGGGACAAGGAAGTGACGGCCTTGGCTGAGGGAGGCGGAGCCAGGAGGTCTGTGGCTTGAGGTATTTTCCTGGAGTGAGAGAAAATAAATCAGATTAATGAGTGTGTAACATTAAAGGTACAACACACGACACCTAACAGTCCCTGCAGTCCCAGACCAGCAGCACTGGCTCAAAGACAAATGTGTCCAATGTTTGGAAAGCTCCATCCCATAAACAGATGCATTTGGTTTGAATCTGAGTCTCTGGGACATCGAGACGAGGGACAGACTGTGTGTTTAGACAGTGATGCACCTGCACTGATTTAATGCCTCACAAAATGAAGTGAAATGTGGCTTGTTAGTTATGAAATGGTATTGCAGTGATTCCTCTGTCACTGTTCATACGGGATGCATCAACATCATTCTGGTTTTTTATTCAACTTTGTAATTTAACTGTAAATAGGTCGGATTTCAAGAGTACTTATTTATCCTTGTTTTTTTTTTTTTTAAACTCATTCTTCTTTCACTGAGCTGCTGTAAATGTGTGTTTCCCCCATGGGGGAGGAATAAAAACGTTCTATTCTATCAAGTCGTCAGATCCTGAATCAACGTGCTGTTGGTTGGCAGAGGAGAGCTGAGTGGTGTTTGTCTAATAAATCTAATAAAATCACAGAGCACATTCAAGCACGGCTCGGTCCTGAAATCTGCTGACAAGTGTTGGTTTTACTGTCAGCAGGGGCAGGAGGACGCTGCTCAGGTCATCTCTTACTTCCAAAGGTGGGCGCTGATGTGCTGCTCCAGCATGGAGCTGAGAGCCGACCTCAGGTGGTGCAGCCTCCTGTCAAATGTGTAGATGCCGTGGCCAAAGGCGTGGCTCCCAAACGAACACACCTGGAGGGACAGCATTGGTCAGTCTGGTCATCGAGCGTGCACGTTTCCAGACACGTCTGTTAGAGTACGAATGAAGACGCTTACTGCTAATGGTCTTGGATGTGCACACGAAGATGAGAACTCTAACGGCTCCTCGGCTCCTTCTGCTTCACTTTCATCACTGGAAATTCGTCCGTGGACGAGAGGTGATTGGGTTCGAAGACTTCCCTCCTCCTGCCGCGGCTTCTCGTCCTCTGGCGTGCACTCTGACACACCTGTGGGTCTGTTCGAAAGGCAGTGCAAGGATCAGCATTCTGTAATGAGCAACCTCCTTGGGCACTGACAGCGATTCTGCAGCATTTCAAAACTGAGCGCAGCTTGTGTTCGTCTAAGTCTTTATAACTGAGGATTCAGGCAAAGAGCTGAGCCGTGAACCCCTGCCAACATCTCCTGTTAGTCAGGAACTTAAACTGTGCAGCAGCAACTCAAATGTACAGATGCGGCTGCCATCATCTGCTCCGTGAATATTCTCAATTTCAGATCAGTAAGTGTGTAAGAGTCTCCATTCTGAGCATAAACCTTTAATGTGGCTCTGCCTGTAAAAAACACAACCCACCCAAGTGGAGGGATATATTTTTGTACTTCTTTATATCTCAAAGCGCCTCATGCACACTGAGCAATCTTCAGGAAAGGTCACCGACCTGAAGGCAGGGAGGCTGGCCAGAGGCCGTCTGCAGTGTGGAGCCCCCGCCTGCTCCCTGGGGGCCTCGGGGCTGGGGGATCGTCCGCTGGAGGAGCCTCCCTCCAACACATGGGCTCCCTTCTCCCGAACCTTGGTCTTCAGTTCTGCCACCAGCTGGTCAAAGTTCTTGCTCCGGCCCAGCACCTTCCGTCGCTGGTGGATGGAGTGGATCTGAGGACGAGGACACAGGAAGCTGAGCTGGGTGTGAGGTCACCGCACTGAGGTAACAGGAGACTCACGGACGTGCAACAAACTGAGCTGATACCACCCCCGCTAAGCATCTCTTTTATATAATCAGGCTCTTTCTGCATCAGTGAGCTCTTCAAAATAGCTCAACGTGCACGGCACACGTGGCGGCGTGACGCAACTTCTGTCAGTCTGACCGCCGCTAACCCTGAGGTTCTCCAGTCTCTGAGCAAAGCTCCCATCATGTCTCAGCTCAGCGCTCTCATGTTTGATGAACACAATGAATCTGACGGCCATCGTGTGTGTCCACAACCCCTTGAACCCAGTTCTGGTGTTAACCTTTGCATGGTTATTGGTTCTCTTCATCACTTTCAGCCACGTGCGGGAGGAAAATAAATCAGCCACACACGCGTGACACGCGTGCACATATTACATCTCTAGCAACACGCTGTCTGACTTTGTCCAAAATATCAAATGATGATCACTCAATCATTTTTGATTGACAGGCTCCGGCGTGGACACGAAACGCCTCACAGGCAGCACTGACCTTTGTTCAAAAGACAGCTAGTGATTTAGTGAGAAAATGAAAACATGCGGCGTGGGGGAGCTTACGTTGCACGTCAGGAGGCGTGTGCACACCTTCTTCCTGTCGGGATCGAGGACGCCGCAGTGTTTGTCCAGGTCACACTCCCTCTCTGTGGACACAAAGATGTAAGCATCTTAGTCACTGATGTCAACAAATCCCTCCTGTACCGTACTGACATGTTCAGATCAGTCTCATTATTTAACTAAGTGTGTTATAGGTGCAGGGCCATCCTTGACTTCATTCTTCATATTTACTTAAAAACACATGACGGGGACCCAAGATCATGGTGAATGAGTTTTACATGTGTGTATATATATTTGATCTTCCAATGCACAGCTCCAGTGCTGTCCGTCATCCTCCACATAAACAATATTATGAGATTCACTTTTAGAATTTCTTCCGGGAGGACTTGTTTGTCTCTAAAGCTAAACACAGACAAACAGGCTCAATAGAAAGGCATCTCCAGCTCTCATTTAAGCTGCTTTAACTGCACATCTCTAAATGTGCATTGCATTCCGGTGCTGGCCGTGCACGCTGAGCCAGACCACTTCCAGAGGGAGGAGCTCAAATGCTCAGATGTAATCAGACAGACAGAACTCGGCGTGAGTCTCTGACGCTGTTTGCTCTTCATGCTGCCTCTGTATCGTCTCAACAGCTCAGTAAACAGTACTGCATGGGACACCTGCACTACCTGAACACAGTAAGAGCCGAGGGCTCAGCAGGGTGTATTTCACGACTCCCATAATATTGTTGCACTGATGGTAAGTATGCATGATTAGCAGAGGGGTCTGTGTGTGAGCAGGAACTCACTGGAGGCCACTTTGTTGTAGGGTCTGGGGATCCGGTGAGGCAGCACCGCCGGGGCCAGGGGGGAGTCCTTCCTCTGGCTCTGGGTGGGCGGCCTGTCACCAGGCGAAGGTCGACCAGGCGGCGTGCTTCCGTGGGGCCAAGGTGGATCTCTGAGAGATGGGGGCGGAGAGCTCATGGGAGGCTCCAAAGGCGGCGGCTGCTTGAAAACCGCTGACTCTGTGTGACTGCTGTACGAGGACATCTTCTCCAGTGGGGAATGTCTGCATGGTCGAGAAAAGAGCGCCATATATTGAAGTTATCCCAGAGAAAGACAAGGGCAGCACTGCCGCTTCACAATTAGGTCCAGGGTTCGATTCCCGGGCCGAGCAGCAGGGAAGGCTCCAGCCCCAGCTCTGTGACTGAGGTTTTTTCTTCTAAGCTCCAATTTAGAAATGAAATGTTGCGTGTGGCGCCTGAACAGGTGGCTGCGTTCAGCAGATCCAGCACAGCTCCACAGCCTAACCTGAATGAATTCAAACATCGGCCAAATTAAACCGTAGGATAAATAAATTAAAGTAGCCTCTGTAAATAGATGATGTGCAGTGGATCACTGGCCTTGCTCACTGTGAGCCACCTAGTACCGACCTCTCATCCCCTTTCTCTCTTGCTATTGGTCAGAATAAGACCGTAACAACGTTAACGTGATGCAGCAGTGACATCATCTCTTCTGCTTGGAGGCCAGTGGTTTTCACCTAGTGTCAACATTTATGTACTGATATTATGAAATACAAAGAAAACCACAACATACACTCTTGATTGTCCTGAAACAGCGGTTTCACGTTATGGTCACGTGTGTGTGTCAGATGGTCCTGTGTTCTTACCGTACTGCTTCTTTGGAGCTCTTGGAGTGTCTGTACTGGGGCGGGGTCGACGGTGACGGCGGGGCTGCCCGTGGCTGGCCAACACCCTGACCTCTGCCATCCCAGGATGAAGCAGAGGCTGAATTGGTCCCATGAGAAGGGGAGTGGCCGTGGTGGGGCCTCGGCTGGGGCTGGGGCACGTGGGTGGGGGAGCGTATTCTGGCATACAGCTTGGCCACAGGACCGTGTCTGCGCTCACAGTGCTTCTCGAACGCCTGCGGCTTCACCACTTGTCCACAGTGGCTGCACACCACCAGGTAGAAGTCGTCATGGCCAGGGTAAAGCCCGAAGATGGACATGTCTGCGAGGACAGGAACAGTGATGAGGAGGGTGAGGCAGATGGACAGACGACTGATGGAACGGTCAGACAGCTCCAGCTGACCTGACCCTTGGTGTGGATGTCGACAGGCTTCCTCCCACCAGCTAAATGCCTGCAGACTTAGTGAACTAGTAACCAGTAACTGAGCTTCAGTGCATGTATCAAAGCAGCTTAACAGACTAGTCAGAGTCCAAAGAGCCCTGAATCTTTGCCTTCACACTCAGAGAATGTTGGCAGGACCTCCAGAACTTTTTAATTTGAACTGATGTAGAAATGCTCTTTAACAGACTTGGAGAATGGGATGAAGGGTTTCTGCTCTGAACTGAGTCCTTCATCGACGCAGCCTAAAGGATGCACTGATATTCTTTGGAGTGTTTCTGTAGAAGCTGTCAAAGCACCACATTACCCAGCTGTAGGACCCAGGCCTGTGAACCAGTGGCTCCATTAACTTACCGTCTGTGGACAGGGCTGGAAGCCGAGGAGATGCTGAGGCCCAAAAGGGTCAGGGTTAGGGTCAGGGTGAACAGTTGAACAGGGGCACTGATGCAGCGTCAACGTTCAGCCTGGTCATGTGCTCACACTTACCCTCCTTACTGAGAGACATGGCCTCCGCAGCCTTTCTGCCATTCTTGCTGCAGTCCTCGCCATCGGGCCCTGGAGCGAGACATTTCACATCCGTGTTCAGTAAACCACCTGGGAGGAAAGATGCACGTCTGATGACCTCACACATTCACAGGCTCCTGGCTGTGTGACGTCACGCCCAGGTGTTCCTCAGCAGTAACTATGCTGTCTGGAGGATGACTTTATTTGACAGCTGTGTCCAACAGCCCGCTGAGGGATGCCGGACAATGACTGAGCTTAAACCGAGAGGGGCGAGAGCACAGCTGGGGCCCGCACACACACACACACACGTTAACAGCAGCCGAATGGAGGCAACGCTGGCAGCCACAGGGCAACACACACACACACACACACACACACACACACACACACGTTAACAGCAGCCGAATGGAGGCAACACACACACACACACACACACACACACACACACACACACACACACACACACACACACACACACACACACGGAGCTTCATGGACCCAGGGCAACGCTGGCTGCCGCCAGAGGCCGGGCCAGCAGCGGCTCAGACTCCGCCTCCGTCACCGGTGCCTGCTACCGTTAGCATGCTAGCGCTAAGTGCCTGGTCGCCAGCGGCTCCCCTGGCTCCCTCGCTAGCTAGTGAAGTTGCTCGCCCGTCCATCCGACACTAGCCACCGCCGGCTGCTCGCACCACAGCGACGCGTGTCCCCGAAGCCCCGGCGGCGTGTAGCATCGCGCCCGTAGCAGCAACGCGCACGGCGCGTTGCCGTGAGCTTCGCGGCCGCCGGTTGTTATCGTAGAAGAGACGGTTTGGCCGGGACCCGGAGGAGAGCAACATGTTACCCACCCAGCGCTAGGACCCGGCAGGGTCTTTGTTTGGGTAACACGGTTAGCGCCGCGCTCCGTTTCCACGAATATAAACCGCTGTTCTGCGCTAAAACGCCTTCGTGGCCGCCGGCGTTTGCGTCGAGCTGTGTCCTTACCGTCTGCCGCGGTCACACCGGCCCACTCGGCCCAGGTACTCCAGCTCTGACCCACGAAATCATCGAGGCTAGGCACCCGCCGATCCAGAGCAGCCATTACTTTTACTGCGCGTTCACGCGACGCCATCATCACTGCGCGGCAAGCAACTTACGTCATATGTCGCGCTCTCGACAGGATAGGAACTTCCTGCGAGCGCGTTCTTGGGACACCCACACACAAGGGAGTGGGAAACAGAATGACGTCACTGTTCACACCGAGCGACCGACACACGCACACCAGGACACGGCCCGTGACTCCTCAGGGCTCAGGGTCAAACCAGCAGCATGGACCCTGACGTCAGGGCTTCATCAAACATTTGAGTAGAAAGCACCTCAGAGGCCTCAAAGACACTGTCTGATGCTAATGTGTCCCTCGACAGGACCCTGTCACTGCAGACGGTGGCCTGTTCTGGGCTAAAATTACGATTCATAAATTGAAACAGTTGAAACAAACTGGTGAGTTCATTATGTTTTATTCCTTCCCGTGGGGGAAACACGCATTTGCAGAGAAGTGATAAAGATACTCTTGGATTCTAAGTGTAAGCAGTGGATCCTCTGGATTCTCTCCCTCAGAGTCTGAGGAAAGAGCTCAGCACGGCTACAACATGGAAACAGTCTCACAGGCTGGACTTTTAGCAGCAGTGTGAATCCCCTCATGCTGCAATCACTTATTATTATACAATTCAGAATTCAGTGTTGAGCTGTACAGACCACTGGACCATTGTCCCGTGACGTGTCATGACGCTGAGCATGTGGTGGCAGTCAGAAATCACAGGTGCACGTGTGTGAGTGCTTTAGCCTCCCACAGCTAGTCTGAGCCACAGTGAAATACAGACACACTTCACCATAAGGGCACGATGCAGCACGACCCCGGGCCTGGAACAGCTGCAGGTCCTGAACTTGCCAGGGTCAGGAGCTCCAGAGGTTCCCCGCTGCTCATCGTGGGAACTGGTGCTTTCTCTACGTTCACGACGTTTTCAGGTCTCAACTTGTCTTCTATGCTGAGATGACTGACGCTATGGAAAAACAACAGAACTGAAATGAATAGCGAAAGTGGCTCATTTTGGTTCTACCACTGCACTCTAGAATTCCTGCTTTGGAGGGAGACTCACTCAGGACATGAAGTCAGGACACAAGTCATGGGATATTTGTCCGTGTTCTTCAAATACGTCCTTTTATAAAAGAAATGTGGAAGGCAGATATGGTGTTAACGGGGTTTTGGAGCGACGTCAGGGAACGGCTGTTACGGTTACAGTAACTTTTAGGAATTTGACAGAATTTGAATGATGTTGATGTAATTTTTTAACTTTCATAGATCTTAATTCAATTCGTTTGGATATGTTGGTCTAACTCGTCTCACTTAATATTGTGATTAAAGAGCAATTTATTCTGAGCACTATGACAAGAGAGGAAACATTTACTAAAGGTATCTGTGACTGGGTCTGAGCAGAGGTACGTGGTGTTAGCTGACAAGGTGAAAATGTCTACATGTCTAATTAAGAATGGTTTTACTATGACGCTGAATCACGTGTGTGATGAAAAGACTGGGTCATGTAAGAAAGGAGACGGTAGCCGGCAGTTGCAGTGCTCGTGTTTTACACATCGTTACAAACAAGGCACAACATAAATTACGGTGACGTCAACACAACATGATCATGAACAGGCGGCCGTGCTCTACTCAGTTAAAAAAAGAAGAGGATACGTGTGTATGGTGCATGTCTAATGCAGCGTGAGCTAATTACAGTCACTCATACATTCCAAAGGCACAGATAGTTTCATGTGAGTCACTGTTCAACTCCTACGGGTCAACAGTGACTCCGTAGAGCTAGTGTGTTGTCTTTCATGGGTAGAGCGTAGTACAGCAGGGTTACATCTGACAACCTCATCTTCTGACACTTGCAGTATTTCTGATCAGAGTACAGCATGACCTCACCAACATGGAGGAAATAAAGAGAAGTTTACACGGATCATTTTTCCTTTGGGAATACAAACAGAAAGTTTAAACAATGGAGATATAAAACATGTAACCAATATAGAGTCATGTCCACAAACAGGGAGCTGAACTGTAACATCATTAACAAACAGACCTGACATCAGTGCCCTGGCGATGGGAGGAGCCTCCCTCAGTCTGGACAGTCGTGTGGCTAACGCTCCCAAATCACTGAAGTCGACCAAGAGTCGAGAGCTGAGCTCCCTCCTGAGGTCCAGCACATGGCTGACGCTTTGCTTAACAGCTCTGTGGTTCAAGTATCGCAGCGTTTCTCAGACCAGGGGGTGGAGGAGGTTAAACTGACAGAAAAGGAGCATAGCAGATATTCTGACACTGATGTACAGTTGTTTTATTGAAAATATAAAGTAGCACTGTAGTGTTTGCTCTCACAGATGAACAAATGAAAGAAGAGAAGGGCCGGCAACCATCCAACTCTGGAGAAGCCTCACAATCCCACCTTCAAGTGGTTTGGCTCCCAGGCCCCATCGCAGGAGGCGTGGCTACAGACAGTGTTAAGCACTTAGTAGTGTTCACGGCACAAAGGCACTGGGTGACGGTTAACTTCAATCTTTTTGACGAGCATCGGGGATCATTAGTCACAACTGCAAGTTAACATTAGAGACCAGTGTGTGAGGCTGCAGGCCAACAACCGAGGACCCTCAGTGCTGCGGCGCGGCCCCGCCCCCCTCCTCCATGGTGGCCGGGGCATTGGCATCCTTGTGGAAAGGCGTCTCTTTGAAAATGAACCAGCAGTTACTTGCCCACAGGATCAAATTCAAGAAGCCAAAGATCTGTAGAGAGACAGGAAGAAGATGACGGTGACACAGTCCTTCCAGTTTGTCATGTGTCTCTGTCCTTTGACAGGAACCAGTATGTAGTTTTATTTTTTAACAAACCCAATGATCTAAGATGACATTCTGAGATGTGCTGTAATGGAAAGTTTGTGTTTTAACTCTTTCCTCTGTCTGTGCTCATGTGCACGGTTAACGAGTGTTTACTAATCAATGCCAGAAACGGGTCATAAACCCATGTTAACTTCTAACCGTCCTCCCGCTGCATGAAACCTCTGACCTTTGACTGAACTGAGCACGTGCTGCCTGCGTCGGAGGACAGAGACAACTCTGGACTTCACATCTCGAGCTAAATGTCCAGCAGTGTCAACAAGAGTTTTCTAAGATTCTAAAAGTTGCGCTCCAGGACTCACCACGGAGGCAGTGAGGCGGCCCATGGAAGGAAACTCCCCAGGCTCACACACGTCCTTGCATATCTCCACTAAGTGCTCAGGGTTCGTGGCCCATTTGACATCAGTCAGGCCTTTGCCCCACGCCGACGAGGACACCAGCCACAGGAAGGCGAAGGCCGCAGTCACCACAAGGTCCTAGTCAAGAACACACGAGAAACACTGGTCACGCACCATAATTCATCATTTGAAAAGGTAAGTCCAGCATTTACAGTTTTCACAGCTCACAGCTGCTTCAACAGAAACTGAGCTGAATAGTCCAGTGTCTCTGGCCCCGGAGCTGTTATTATTACTATTGTTGTCTTTTATATGTAACCCTATAGCCTCTCTCTCCTCCCCCCCTCTGCTGGAGGCTTCTCTTAATGACGGACGTTTTCCTCCAGTCTGCTCATGGTTACACGAATGATTGACCTCCAGATCATGTATATTAGGCTACACAAATAAAACTGAACGACTCCAGTTGTATTTGTACACTGTCAGGCCTCGTGGTAAAGGCTGAGTTGGCCAGGTACTTACAGCGATGGGCCCACGGCTGCTCTGGCGGTAGACGCTCTGGTAGCCCAGGTAGAGGACCAGCGTGGCGGTGCAATAGAGGAAACCGAATACGCCGACACACACGAAGAACTCTGCCGAGGACGAGAAGTCTCCCTGCAGGAACTTGTCACTGGACTGGCTGCCGTTGCACAGCGGTATGTGGTATGGGTTCGCTGACAACCTGAAGACAAACACAGAGCCGGGAAACTCTCTCAACTCAGTCTGATCACTCAGAGTTCCACTCTGTGAGTCAGGGAGTCAGGGTCTTACCTCACTGTCCATCCAAGGAAGGCAAGAACAGAGAACATGGAGCCATTGTCAGTGACCTTCATAAACCAACCCTAACCAGCTCTGACTGAATAGCTCTAATGCTCTCACTTTGCATAATAATAACAAAATCCCAATATTCAATAGCTCTCTAACCTTTTCAGGATACTGTGACTGAAGTACAGACAGCTCAGATTTGAGTAACAGTGACAACTGAGATACAACAGAGGCCAAAGGTCAAGATGAGGCCGAGTGAATGCTTGTGCATCTGTGATAGGATTCCATTTCAGAGATATTCGCGACTTAAAAGACAAAGACATCAATTCAGGAAGACCACGGCCAGTGACACTGACCTTTGGCTACAAAAATCCAATCAGTAAATTATTTGTACTAAATTTGAAGAACTTCCCTCAGGGCATGGTTGGTAAACGGCATTCAAGAGAAGTGGGCGGGGCATCGTGACTACTGTCATTTTTGTGAATTCCTGTGATTAACACCACCGCTAAGGTCTGAAGGAGATCTGCTCAGAATGGCTTCAGTACCTGTATCGGCAGCTGGCATGAATCATGAAAGTGAGAACATTTACACACATTTGGCTTCGTGATGCTGACGTAAAGGTTTGCATGTACGCTCGAACTGGAGTTTACAAAGAGGTTAGCCTGCATGTGAGCACCCCTCAAAGGGTGTGACAATCGGTCACACACACACACACACACACGAGGAGCTGGATCATTGACCCAGGGACCCTCTGAGTCATGTGGCTCTGAATCTGCTGTGGCCAATAAATGTGAGCGACCCAGGGTGTTTTGTGCTGAACTACTCACTCGGGTCAGAAAGGTCATTATCAATGGCAGGAAATCACCACTTAGTTGTCAGTGAAGTGACAGAGGGGTCAGACTGGTTGGTTAGGGTTAGTAACCATGTGAATCCCTGGTTCATATTATTACGGACAGCAGCGTGGGCATAGGAGTCAGGATTTGCAGGACAGTACCTGAATGGGTATCCAAACACAGCCGTGACACTCAGAGGATCCTTCCCACCCGGACACCTGACAGAGAAGTGAGTTGTCCCAGAGTAACCTCCAGTGGTGGCAAAGGCAAAGATGGTAAAGACCTGCAACAGCACCAAACGTTGTTTCAGTGAGCGGCACAGACGAAATTCATAGCAAAGTTTATTTCAGCTGCTATTTACGATTTGAAGTGATCTGTGTGCTTCAGACTCCATGTCCAGGGTTAGGGAGCTCAGTCAGCTTTGTTTATGTGAAGCACTGAGTCTTGATATTTAATTCAACACATTCCTCGTTAAACTGTGCTGCTCTTTAAGGCCAGAGGTAAACTTGCAGGTTACAGGTGAGTGCTCCCACTCCGAGTGATGATTTTTAACCGACTATCGTCACGCGTGTTGATCATCAACTTTAAAATTTGAGCTCTGTGGAACACTTTACATAGAAGAATTACTGTCAGTAGCAAAACTCTACGCTGACGAAGCCCAGACACCGGCAGGAAGAGGAAACAAAGACCATTTCCTCTGACCTTGAACACCTCAGCAGCCTTTTACTGTGATAAAAATTAACAAGTGGTTCTTCTCTCCTAACCAAATATGGCTGTGCAGCGTCTGCGGTGGCCACGGCGGACAGAGGGATCAACAGATATCGCCCTATCCTTGAAACCTGACACTTTAGAAAGTCGAGAATATTTACACAGACATATAATTATCTATTTCTGAGCCCAACAGCCACTGGCCTGGCCCGGAATCCCGGCACCGTGCCGGAGAACTTTAAGCCACGTGTATTTTGAAAGCTTCAAGCCCACGGAGGATTTTCAGGAATGAGTTTCATCTTTCAGTTATCTCTGGATCTCAGCATATCTCAACTGTCACCTCAGCCCTGCCTGACCCGCCTAGGCCAATCTGACAGAGCCCAAATGAACCCTCAGGGCAGGGCAGGGCCTCCTTGTTCAGAATCACTCGTTTTTTAATGGTGAACACATTTTAAACAGCTGTTTACAGAGCACCACACAGACGACTAGCCTCACTGGTTGTTAGCCAGACACACAAAAACAGGTTTGCACAGACTTTTACCCCAAAGGACCAATTGAAAAAGAAAATGTTTAACTAACTAAACTAATACAATACTACAAAAAAGCTAAGCTTGAGTTTAAAGCTGTGTTCAGGCTCCAACTCCTGACTGAAAAAACACAGTCCCTTCTTCATCACTGCACAAGTAATGTCAGGATTCATATTGGGTTTTCAACGTAAGGAAGCGACAGGCTTCATCCATTACGGGTGTAAATCACCATGGTAACATGCTGCCCCTCCCTTAACAAAAAAATGTTCGTTTCTGTTTACCTTGAACATCATGTATTTGTATATGTAGCAAGCATTTCTTATCTTTATTCAGGAAAAGACGAAGAACGCTGCTCAAAGCTTATATGGGGGGAAAAAAAAGAGGGGGGGGGTCCCCTTCTGATCTGATCACACAGGGCTCTGCTTCATTCTGACAACCTGCAGAACAGCAGCGTGGAACACAGTGAGCAGCAAAGCCCCGCCTTCAACACGCAGCAGGAGCTCAGCTCAGTGTCAGCCGCCATACGCACACACGTGTTCTGCCTGGCCTCCTCAGAACACGCGGAGCAGGGTCGCAGGAGGTCGCAGCAGCACCTCCTCAGACTGCCACTTTCCCTTCCGCCCACCTCGCATCATCATCTGCGTTCAGGAGGGTTTTTCTGCTGCGGCAACAACGTCTGACAGAAACACCAGGGGTCATTTACATGAGTGGATACAGTCGGTGTTTAGGTTGACGTTTCAATACATTTCATTTTCTAACACTGCTTCAGCGTGGCCCTCAGCTGTCATGGAGCCTGATGATGTGCGAGGGATGAATTTAATGTGACGCTATTCCAAACTCTGCAACACTTTTCTCAGTTAAATGCTGACGTTTCACTGGAAAGGTCAGAGTTCAAGATAGTGTTGACATTTTAAGGGTTGAAGGAATGTCAAACAAACAGGCGACTAACAAATAGACAGAGCTGGAAGGGATGACAGGAGGGAAATAACACGCAAACCTCCCTGATCTCTTAGTGTTGGTTCATGATCCGAGCAGCTCACTGGACAACTTGTCTTTTCTATAGCGATGCACAGCCTTTAACAGTACTGCATTTTCATGGTGAAAGAGTAATCCACATACACGCGTACAACTTGTCTCTGACGCTGGCTTAGAACAGCCAACACGTCCAGAGGGCGGGGCCACAGGTGGCCCCCAGGTGGCCCACAGGTGCGAGCAACTTCTCTCTGCCGTGAACAAGTTTCTCTGATCAACCTCCGACACGTTCCGGCTTTACTCACCCATTCCAGGACACGAATGAACCCAAGAGGTTCCTTCAGGGGTCCCAGGTCCAGGACGAATCCGGACGCCAGTTTCTGGGGGCGACAAACGGTGAGAGTGAACCGACCGAACCACCTGCTCGTCACCTTGTGGCGAACTGGCCCTGCCCTTGTTAGCCAGCCCCTGCTAGCAGCATGCTAACTCTGACTCATGTCATCCTTATGTTCACCAAACCCACCAACCTGAACAGTATCCATCGGGGCGTGTCGGCTGTTTTCAGCCCTTCGGTTGAACTTCGCTTGTAGATGCGACTCGTTATAACAAAGTTCGATCCAGCGGCGCCCGACGGGCTGTCAGCGAGAGGCAGAGCCGCGGGAGGCGAGTGACTGATAAGCTCAGCCTGCTGTCATCAAAGCCTGCGGAGCACAGAACCAGCAAGCCGCTGTCAGCACACGGAAATAACAGCATCGACACTTCCGGCTACCTTTCAAAATAATGTGAGGCCAATAACATGCGTTACTAGAGGCAGCCCGGTTTCACCACAGCCTATTAGCCCTATTATAGATGTATTCATTTTTATTGTCGTGGCAGGAAACCCCTGAGTCCCAAACATGAATAAACAAATTGGTACAGGGGACAATAATAAAAAAGGCTAATGTTACAAACAAGAAACATAAATAAATTGGAATGTTAGAAAACTGATGTTATAAGACGGATGAACCAGTGTAAAGAAAGAACAGCACAAATGAAGGGGATGAAGAGGAGTGTGAGGGACATTTTATTCCGTGTGAGGGCAAGTTATTGCAGCTCCACCTCTGTGTGATGGATGTGTGTACACAGCATTTAGACATGGTGAAATGTGAACTGCCTGACATGAGAACCACTGCTGAGTTTTGTAATCGTACAATCTGCATGTGCGGGACCTGTTACCTATCGCGTCACAGGAAATGCCACATTCAGGCGCAGGGTGCAGGTGAAAGTAGCTGTTCAGGACACCGGTGGTATTCTAAGTATGGTAGTGCTTCTATTGTTCACGTAATAACTTTAAGGTACTTAATCATATCACAATCCAAATCATTGGTATTATTATTGGCGTTAAGCATCTCCCCTCACTGAAAGTACTTTGATCACGTACAATCATTCAATCGAAGGTATGTACCTTTGACAGAAAGATCAAAAGTATACCTTTGATGTACATATGAGTTGTGGGTTGAACGACGTTTCCAGCGGGACCTGAACGCAGCACAATCAGTGGCCCGTCTTCCTCCGCTTCCCTCCTGCCGGCGCCATTTTGTTTGGTCCGGCTGCTACAGAAAACGAAGAGGGACGGCGTTTCTCCTACACAGCTTCTTATTGTCTTTTAAAATCTGAAACTGGTAATTAACACCACATGCTGACACAATACATTCTGGTGCTTTTCACGGTTCTGTTTAAATGTCGAACGCGAGCACAAGAGTAACAATACCTCTGTAACGCTGACATTTAGCTCGCGATGCGGTCGCGGGACCAGCGGTCTGCCTGGGCCGCTGCTCGGGGTAAACAGCCCCGCAAACAAGGGTCAAACTTAGCAAGTCGTTCCATAGGTACACGGTATCTTTTCAACACAATTAATATCGTCTGGCGGACAGTTGGTGTCCTTCGCTGCAGGGGACCCCTTGTAGCTCGGCTCGGCTCGTTTTGGGCCGCGTACTATTGTTCCACAGTAAGTATGTGATTGGTGCCTGCTGGTTTTCAGCTGATCAGTATCCGTATGTTAGACCGGCACGGAATGTGTCCCTGCCTGGATTCCAGTCAGCCGCCTCACAGCTTAAAGCTTGCGCCTTTGTCTGTCCCTCAGATGGACGCGGACCTGAAGCTGGGCGTCAGTGTCCAAGCAGGCCTTTAATGTGTGGAGCAAACACACCGCCCAGCTGCCGTGTGCTCCGTGCACGTGTAACTGCTCTTAATCCTGGATCACATCCATGGAACCAATGTGCACATAGTCACGGGCTCATGTTTGAGCGAGCCGGTTAGAGCAGAATCCCAGTTTGCAGTTCAGAGAGTATTTGTGTGCTCGTGATGTTGTGTATCTCTGTGTCAAATTACTGTGTTCTTGTGCACAAATGTCTGTCTCTTAATAACCCATTTTCAGTTCCCTGGGGAGTGTTTTTGATTGGTTTGTAGGTTTAAATTCGTCCTCTCCGCCCCTTTGTTGGGATCCATGGATATGGATAGCTTGACTCCCCCATGAGAATTCATTGGCAGAAGATTTTTTTCTTCAGCACAGATAACCAACAATAATCTCTAGAAGCTTGAGTATCTCACCCATTTTTGCCTGCTGCCACCACCAAATCCAAGATGGAGCTGAGGATTTTTTTTCCACCTCCCATTTTTGCCACACCAGTTAAAGCCGATTGGATCAACATTTTTCTTTTGTGGCTGTCCATGTTCCCCCTATTATTGCTTTAATTAGCTGCACCAATTATAAAAAACAACAATGTAGCAGATATCACCAAAGGACTCCACCATCAATAATAGTTGGTAGTCTGACGGAGATACAGATGTCTCAGAGGAGGGATATCGTCTCTGGGCGATCCAACCCCCTTTTCCTCTTATCTCATGGATCAAGTGTTCCTTCAGGACTCCATATCCTCACGAAGACAGCCCACCAGCAGTGCGCTCACGAGGGAGGCAAACTTCCCATCCACCTCAGGTAAATGTGCCACTAAACTGTGCTCAAAAGCTTTTATTATGAAATATCAGCAGGTTAAGATAGAGGCCTCCCCGGACATCTAAACTGAAATGTCCTGAGAAGTGAATTTAATTGCGTAAATCCTGAAAACTCTCTAGACATCTCCACTGGCATATTCTTAACCCCTGGGAGATTTTTGTTTTTATTATTTCTGCTTGTTTGCAGCCGTGTTTTTCACATGAACTCCTCTTTCTGCAGGCGTGATGCTAGGGCGACAGCGGGAGAAAGTCTCTTTCTGACGTGTTGCTGTGCTATTGGTTGCCAGGGAGAGAACTGTCAGTCCTGAAGAGAACCATCTGCTGCATTTAAAGTAAAGGTCCAAGTCCGAGACGAATACCAGCAAAGATATGACCAACCATGGAGATGACTGCTACTTCTTTTACTATTCCACGTGCACTAAAGTAAGTTTGAGCGCAGAAACTCCTCATATTGTTCATGCACAGTGTAACCAGTAGGAATAAGAATGGTGGCCTAAAGCAGTGTGATCATGTCTGCCTCAGGGAGACAGCTGCCCGTTCCGACACTGTGAGGCAGCTATGGGCATTGAAACAGTCTGCAATCTGTGGCAGGAAGGACGCTGCTTTCGCACCATCTGCAAGTTTCGACACATGGAAATCACAGTGAGTAGAGCATTTATTGTCTTTGTACAAGATGATACCGCAGCATTCTGAATGAGTGCACGCCATATCAATGAGCCAAGGAATCTCCCTTGGCCTTTGTGCACTAACAGTCGTCTGTCGTTGTGGGGACAGTTAAAAATGAATATTCACTCATTATCTGCTGATGGGGAGGTGGTGGGTCCAAAACCTTTGGAGTTGTAACCGATGGATTAATACAATGAAAGTAACTGTGGTGATGTTTTTTCAAACAGAAAAAAAGCCCAATGCATTCATATTGCTGATGTTTCCAGATGCCCCAGCATTTATTTTGAAACAAGATCATTTACAGCATTCTATAAGTCTGATTGTCCTCTTGAGCCGTGTTCACATTCACACGCACACACGTGTGGGATACGTAGCATTACAGCATCTGTTTGCCTTGCATATCAGCTAGCACTGTTACAAGTTACTTTCAGGCCTAAAACACAAATGATGCAGATTCCTGTCAAATGTTAATGTTGGGGCTCCTGAACACTGGGATGCTGCCACTCATGGAGGCATGTTGGGATGACCCCGTAAGGTTCGCTGTGTAACAGAGATCTATTGGCAGAAATTGTATATGGAATAATCCTAGCACTACATATGTAAATGTTTTGTGGGCAGGGCATCTCTACGGAGGCCGCCATGGGTTTTTTTTAAAGCCTAGACTGGACAAACTCTATAACTTTTCCAAATAGCGCTCAGCCCTAGACTACTGTCTAATGTTGTTTTGAATCTAAAACCCTGATCAACTGAAATTCACACGCTCACAAGTCCTGACAAAACAAACATTGCCTTCTCCGTCATGTATGTTGTAACACATATAATGTGTGTCAACAGAAAAACCGAAAGGAGATACCATGCTATTGGGAGAAGCAGCCTGCCGGCTGCCAGAAGTCCCACTGTGCCTTCCTCCATGAAAGGCCCCGCTACATCGAGGGCGTCTTTGTCCCACCTGACAGAGGTGAGGCTGCGTCCAAACTTAAAAGCATTTTACACCCGCCTGTGCACGGCTCTGGTGATAACCCTTGTAGTTCTCCCAGGTCTTTGCAAGAATGAAGAGCAGCCACCTGAGGAAACGGCTCTCTCTCCAACTACCCCTCTAGCAACTGCGGCCAACCCCCAGCTCAGAGGGGTCATCAAGACCGAGGGTCAGGAACCAGTGCCAAGCCCCACCCACCCACCAGTGGTGATTAATCCAGCAGATGATGATGAGGATGAAGATGGTGAGCTCGATTTGAACTCAGTTTTACTTTGCTGCTCTTTCTCTCTTTTCTTAGAAATTTGTTTAAACGTCATATTATTGTTGTTATTATTATTATTATTATTATATTATTCCCCAAGTCTTGAGCATGTGCATCTTAATATTTCCAGACCCTCTCCCCGAGGAGGGAGATGATGGCAGGGGTGGCTCTTCTCACCGAAAGCTACCCAAATTAGGTTAGTTTGGATAAAATACACGTTGCCAATTGTGTAATGTCAAATTCTTTGTGTAAATGAGATATTGTATCTTGGCAGATGACTCCCTGAATTTTGGAGTCAGCACCCTGGAGGAGATCAGACTCAGGAAGGCGCTGAAGAGCAGCATGAAGAAAGCCGGGTACCCCATCCAGAGTTCTGACACCTTGACCAACGGAGAGAAGGAAAACATCCAGTCGTCGCGTCGTCCAGCTGTGTACGAGGCTCGAGACGGTAAACACCGAGTCTCAACTCATTTTATTCACAATTCTCAATCACTCCGCCCACAATTAGCTGTTTTTGTTTTATATGAATGGAACCATAAAGGCAATCATCTGCTTTCAGAACCGCAGTTATGAATGGAGGATAACTTATTTCATAGTATTGTCTCTGTTGGTCTACTGACAGTCATCATTTTGATTGTGAGAAACTGAGGAATGTGTCCAAAGCGAATGCTGCCAGTTACCATGTTAACCGACTGAAGTATCTGCTCCTGGTGTTTGCAGCATGACAACTCAAAATAAATGATCATATTAAGCTGGTAAACAATTCCAGATGAAAGGATATAACCGACACCTTGATTCCTGAATGACAAGTCAAGCCATTGTCATCCTGTTCTCAACCAGCGTCTGATGTTTCTGAACCTAGGCCAACTCGTCCTGGAAGAAACTGGGAGATCACGAGGGACTGTGGCTGAGAGGCTCGGGAGGAGGATACCGGTCATCAGTAAATCTGCACTCTTGTTAAAACTCATCACAATATGTCGCGCTTACCAATCGGAGTGAGCTGCTAGCAAATATGTTGTGGTAATTTAATGACTTGTTCTTGCTGCAGATGAAAAAAGCAGAGGCGGCGTCCAGCTGAAAAGGAGTCTGAATGAGCGTCTGGGCAGAGCTGTGGACGAGGAGGGGGAGCCGTTACTGTCCCCTCAGAAAGGTGAGTGTCATGAAGAGCTTCTCCATCAGCAGCAGCATTTTATTTGTCATCACATTTATTAGAGAGAGGGCAGAGCTTTACTGTGTGTGTACCAAGTTGTGCTTTGATGGGCCCTGAGTGAACGTTTTCCCCTTATCTCCAGTCTTTAAATCTATGAAGGAAAGACTTGGATCAAGCGCTGCTCTTGTTGCACTCCCTGACCCAGGTAAGCAATCACAAGAAAATGTAATATTACCTGGATGTTTCCATTATTCTTTGTAGAAATAATCATGTAAATGGTTTCATCTTGCTCCCTGATTTTGCCAACAGCTGAGACCAACACAGAATCTAAGAAAGCTCCTGAGCAGCTTCGCATCAAAACTCTGGAGGAGATCAAAAAGGAGAAGGCAGCCAAGTCCCAGGCTAAGAGCCTGAATGACAGTCCGTCTCTTGTGGGTCCAGAGAGCACCAAAACCAGCAAGGGTTTGAAGCGAGCCATCACTGTTAAAGATGCCAAACTATCCTCGGAGATCCCTGAAGCCAAGAGGATGAGGCAGGAGGAGCACAGCGCCAGCCCAACGAAGGCAAAGAGCTCAGGCAGTAGCAAAGAACAGACCAACGCGGCGGGGCCCTCTCATGGGGCTGCAAACATCGTCAAAGTCCGAGTAAAGACCCTGGAGGAGATCCGTAAGGAGAAGGCAGCGAGGATGCAGGCTCAACAGGCTGATGCTGAGGACGGTGGAGAAAAGATGCCGTGCCTCCTGGACGTCAACACAACGTCCCAAAGTAAGACAGCACAAGCATTTATAAACTTCTCTGTATCAGTTTGACTGAATTAACTCTGTCTTGCAGACACTTGATTTGAATGTGTTGTTTGATCTCAGCAGGCAGCATCACGACCCAGAAGAGAGCTGAGGTCACAGGTCACACGGCTGCTCCTGAGGTTTGGAACACACCACACAACTGGCTTTTTTTGCTTGCTCTTCTGTTACCTGCAGATGATAGTAATTAGTCTGTGTCTCTCTAGAACAACGTCAAGGTCAAGACCTTCGAGGAGATCATGCGTGAGAAACGCCTCCGCAAGCAGGAAATGGAGGAGCAGGACAGAATGTCAGCCAAAGCCAGTCATTTGTCCCCTCTCAACGGCGCTTCCTCTGGATCGAGAGTCGCAGCTGTGGCCTCAGTCCCTGTTAAGCTGAGTTCTTCACCAAAGGGCTGCGAGTCCAGGTCACCGATTCTAAGAAACAGCAGCAGGGTGTCAGACAAAAGCTCAAGGACCTCAGCTGCTCCATCACCAACCAAGCAGCCCAAGGCTGCACCTCCTGACCCAGCAGAGCTCCCAGACACAACACTGAGCAACCAGAAGAAATCACCAGAACACACTAGACATGCTAAAGGTAAATGGGCGTCTTCATTGGTTAGACATTTTATGAAATGATGAAAAAGTTTTTGATTTGAAGGGGAGAGGGATTTCATGCATCCTTATAGAGCTGGTTTCATCCATTCTCCTTTTTTAGTGAGGCCCAAGCTGAATGTGAAGCCATCTGTCATGAAACCTGCAGTGCAGGTGAGACCAGGCCAGAAGAGGAGGGGAGCAGAGCGATCTGCCGTGGCTGCGGTGAAACCTCTGACCAGTGGCTGCACAGCAGTGGAGCTGCAGGAGACGGATGCGCAGGTGGGTTCATCGCACCTTTCACCATGACCGCACCCAGACTGTAACCCTTCTCCGATGGATCTGCTGCCCTTTTACAATGAATAGAGGGGATGAATGACATCCCGTGACTTGTTTTGCCAGGTGCTGCCATCCTCCAGTGCTCCTGTGCCCCCCAGTCCCAGCCCTCTGGGAGGAGAGCTTCAGACTGTCCCTGTTTTCCCCCCTGACCTGAGTCTGGGCCAGGAAACGAAGCCAAGAGACCCCGATGCATTGCCCCCAAGGTAAACATCCACAGAGCTTTGAACGCACCTGTCTTTTTTTCTGCTGCAGCATTTTCAGCCATGAACTAACAAGGCCCTTCTTTGTGTTCCAGCCCCGTCACAAAGACCCCCGTGCAGCCCCGGGTCCGCAGACAGAGCACGGTAGTGACGCGCACGGCCTCGGCCGCCAGCGCCGCTCTGTCCACCTCAGCCGTGGACTTCGAGGACCTGATCAACGAGTTCACCGACGACCATCTGGAGGACGATGTGGACCCCGGCATCGGAGAGGACGACCTGCTACAAGAACTTTCAGAGATGATTGACAGCTGAGGGTCCCACCTACTACAGTTCATCATCCCAGTGTCTTTGTATTTACAAGAAATTAAGAGCGTGTCTGCTACAGATAATTTTGAATACATGTTTTGTCAAAAGTTTTAAGTATTTAAACTTTTATGTCGATCATCCTCTTGTGCCCTTCTTGTTCTGCAGGGCTTTGGTTTCCTTGATCATGTTCATCCAGAGAGATGCTGCTTCTGTTCGTTAACGTCCTGAGACTGTTGATGTTGGAATACTGAGAAGTTGTTTTCCAGAAAAAGTCTTTGACACGAGGAGTGTGTTATCCTCAGTTTAATGTGCTTTCTATACTTTCCCACTCAGATGTTCGGATGCACCTCCTGCCTGTGACTGGCCCTCCCTGAGTCATGTGTTTGTCTGGATACTTTTTAACCAGGTCTTTTATCTGGTGGGTTAACTTTACAATGACTAGTCTGGCATTTACGTAAACATCTTTCTTGTCTCGATAAGGAACACCTCAGGGACAGTTTCTGATTTTGTATTCTCTTCATGTGATACACAAACACTGAATTTCATTTCAATAATGCTGTCTTAAGTCCTGTTTTTTTGCTTGTGTGTGAGCATTGAGCGGTCTGAGCCGAGATCATTCTGTTGTTTTTTGTCGTTTGCTTTGGCCGGACCTCTTTCTCAAGCTTACTGTTCATAGTGACTTGTACAGATTACCATGTAAATAAAAGAATGCTTTTAATGACCAGCCTGATCACTATCTACTCACTCAAGACCAGTTTATCTACAGCTGCACAGTGGTTACATTCCAGAGTACTTTTAATGTTTTTCGCACCTGTTTTTTCAGTTCAGACTAAACAATGTCACATCTGGCACATTTCTCTGAACTCAGAGTTTACGGTTGTAATTGTATTACTGTAATAATCTGACGATAATCCCTTTGATCGTGACCGCGGTTCTGGGCGCTGCAGTGCAGTCCCCCGTCCACACGGGGGCGCGGCAGGCGGGGCGCGGGCAGCGCGCAGCAGCCGGTGTTTCCTGGAGAGTGGATGTAAACAGAAGGACGTCCCCTGTGGAGGCAGAAGCGCGCAGCCAGCATGAGCGGCCTGGAGCCCCTGACCGTGTTCGTGAACGACAGGCTGACGGCGGCGGGGGAGGAGATCCTCCGCGCCGTCAGAGACGCGGTGCTGGAGTACCAGAGCGAAATCCTCCGCTCCAAGCAGGAGAACGAGCGGCTCAGGCGGCTCCTCAACGTCGCCGTCCAGCGGCTGCTGCTGCAGCCAGGTGAGCCCCCGCTGAGCCGAGGCCAGCGCGGACAGAAGGCATGCTCCGGAGCTGAGGATGAGGATGAGGAGGATCATCCTCATCCTCATCATCATGAGCGTGGTCTCAGGACTGAAACGCCTGTGTGTCCGCACGAGCCTGAGAGACCAACACGCACGGTTCAATAATCTGTGGCTGCGCATGTCAGCATGACATTTGAATACATGTTGATTCAAAAATGATTAAGTGGTTGTGTGATAGCAACAGCATTTGTTTGCAACATATATTGACTACAAAACGATTCCAGAATAGCACAGCTGCCCCTGCCACAGTAAGAAGGTCCTGGGTTCTATTCCCAGTCAATCTGAATTGCCCGTTGTTGTGAATGGTCGCCTGTCTCTGTTGTTGGAGTGATTGTCTGTCAGTGTTGTGGGCTCTGTCAGTGCAGCTGTTCTACCTGGAGAAATGAACCTGACTGTCTGTGATATTGGCCCCTGCGGTCAGGGCGAGACGTTTCTAAATGAGACATCGTTGTGATCCCTCCCCTGACTGTGATGTTGCCTTTCAGAACCTCACACGCTCCAGCCCAGAGGAGATGATCCGCCATGTGAGCGGAGGAGCAGCGTGGAGTTGCTGCCTCAGGTTAAAGAAGAGCCGGACATCACAGACTCAGAGGAGGGGGGCCGTCGTCACGGCGAGCAAAGGTCCCATCCTCCTCCAGCTGAGCCCGCCCCCCCTCCTCCACCGCCATCCCGTCAGATAAAGGCAGAGGGTGACAGCAGTTTGGACCCCTCTCTGACTGTCGACCCAAGCTGCCGAGGGGCCCAGAGCGATTCTGGCCCCAGTGCAGCGAAGGCTCAGCGGACTGAAAGAGCGGAGCAGCTGCCGAAGGCCTCGCTGTGCTCCAGTGCAAAGCAGGGTTCTCACCTCCTGCAGATAAAAGCTGTGCGATCCCTGAAGGCTCCGCTGTCCCGCTCCTCTCACCCCAGCCCAAGCATCCAGAGGTGGCACAGCTGTAAGGAGTGTGGGAAGGGCTTCAGCTTCGCCTGCCAGCTGGAGGTCCACATGCGCTGGCACACCAAGGAGAAGCCGTACAGCTGCGCAGTTTGCCGCAAGAGCTTCACCACAGTCAGCATGCTGAAGCGGCACCACCGCATCCACACCGGCGAGAAGCCCTTTCGCTGCCACGTCTGCGGCAAGTGCTTCAACCAGTCGGCACACCTCAACACCCATTTCAGACTTCACACCAGAGAGAGGGCGAGCTGGAGGCAGGCGCCGCATCCCAAGTGAGCTCAGCGCCACGGGGGATGAGAGTGCGGTTACGGTGTGTGTCTCGATGTTCAATAAAGCTCTGGATGTCTGAAGCCGTCTGAGCCGCTGCTTCTGATCTCACCTCCACCAAAACGTGTTCAGCTTTGTTACACAACTCAGATGCTTGTGTTGACCCAGGTCGAGTCAGACAGGAAGTAGAAACACGAGCAGAACCAGAGAAACCTCATTTCATCATTACAGCTGTGTTCGGTCACATGACCAGGAGTAGAATTTGTTTTGACGAAGCAAAACTGAACGGGCGACTTTTACTGGGTGAAAATAGAATGAAAACTTAAAGGGGAAATCAGGAGGTTTTATATGATTTCTGCTTTGACTGAACCTGGTATGTTCCATGTTCTGAAGTGGTGCGGCCCGCTGGGGTTCACGGCCCCGGACCCTCGACAGATAAAGACTGAACTGAGTCCAGTTTGAAAATGTTCGTGTTGTTTATTCTCATCCTATCATCAGAGTTTCTTAGAGACCTGATTACATTAATTGGCACTGAAAAACTGGAAATAAAATAAAATTCAATCCAAGATTTCATATAAAATATAAAACATCAGAATATAAAAATAAAAAATATACAGACAAAAGAATAGTTTATAGTTCTCATCGATGCAGGTGTGATGCCTGCAGCTCATCCAGAGGAACAACGAACCTCGGGAGGTCATGGGGTCAGCATCTGACATGGAAACACAGTAAAAATGAAATACTTAAATACAGTACTTTGCTACATGATCATTGTGGTGGTCACGTGAGGTGCTTTGTAGCGGGGATTCCACCCTGCGTGTGATGGGCACAGGTGGTCGTGCTGGAGGTCAGCAGAGGTCAGGGTTACTGGAACATGAGGACATGTGGACATGTGGTACCTATGTGAACGTGTGTGGAGCAGGGGACTCTAATGTCCTCACTGTCCCCTGAGACACAGCTGTGTGTCTTCTGCCCTGGAAATGTGACAGCCTGAACGTAATCAGCAAAAAATAATAAACAAAACAGACAAACAAAATGATGTGCAGTGCTGTGTATATGTCTGTGTGCACATATATATATATATATATATACCTTGTGGTTGTGTACGTGTATGTATGTATATATGTTTTGGATGTGCACTCTGTGTAGCTGCTGTGGCAACGAAAATATTTTTTTAAAGGACCATCTCGCCTTATGTTATCACACACACACACACACAATAGAATAGAAGGATCTGAGTCGCCCATGAGGTCAGCACTGACCAGAGCACTTCCATCAGACACTCCTCTCTCTCTCTCTCCCTCCCTCTCTCTCTCTCCCTCTCTCTCTCTCTCTCTGTCCCGCCCCCCAGTGGATGCGGATGGGAAACTGATGGTGTATCACCCATGTGAGTGGTACAAACTCTGCTGACCCAGTGCATTCTGGGTGTTTCATAACTTCAGCGTCATACTTGTACGTAGTTTAAACATCTGTGAATCATGACACACACACACACACACACAGGCTATTTAACGTGTGAACTGGGGTTAGAACTGGTAAAGTGAAATTCGTGGCCGACCTCAGTCACTTGGCGCGTGTGCACGAGCAGAGAGAGAGAGAGAGAGAGAGGGGGGGGGGGGGGGGGGGGGGGGGGGGGGGGGGGGGGGACGGGGAGGAGGAGGAGGAGGAGGAGGACCCAGTCCAGCGGAGGGAGGGAGACACACCTGCAGCGCATCATCCGCAGACGGGGCGCGGAGCGGCGCAGGAGCGGCGGCCTGTGTTCTGATGCCTGTGCGGAGCTGACGGTGCCGCAGAGGCGACAGCAGCGGCGGAGTAACGCGGGTAAGAGGCTGCGGCTGCGGCAGTGACGCATCGGGTGGTGTCCCGGCTTTGGCGGCTGATGACGAGAGGACTCATGCACGAGGCCCAGTGTCCCTGCAGTGTGCGCGCGGCCCCCGCCTCTCTGCGCATCATCTGGATGATGCTGCGGTTTTTCAGACATTTGTGCTGCTCTGCGCAAATCGGCCGCTGTGTGCATCTGCAGTGGCCTGTGCGTGTGTGTGTATCGCTGCAGAGGACGACAGATGTGCAGGATGTCAAGTTGCATGTGTCGGGTTAGGCCCCGGGGCTGAGTCAGGGCTGAGGGAGGTGAACACAGCGGCGATGACGTCACGACACATTTCACAGAAAAGAAAGAAACCCCTGTTTATGAGGATGTGTGTGTGTGTGTGTGTCGATGACCTTGTTGTTCACTTTAGAACAGTGCGTGTGTTCTTGTTATGTCATCGAGCCGGTGTGTGTGTCTGCTCACTCCATCATCAGCTTCCTTGGTCTGGTCTCATCCCATTCTGCTGAAGCTGTCAGAATACTGCAATACTACTACAGCATCACTCACACACAAGTTTACTGGTAAACTGTGACCAGTCGTCACGGTGAATAATATTTCTCCGTGGAAGGAACGCTCGTCGTCATCTGTCTGTAAACCAGTGAAGTGAACAAACAGCAGCTTGTTTGAAACGTGGCTCGGCCTCCTGATGACGACCGCCACCTGTCTGACCAGCGCAGGGTCCGATTTCTGCATTGACATTCAGCTCTGATGTTTTTTGTTGTGATGGTCACCGATGGTGAACTGGACCCGTGTGGACGGACACCGTGAAGGACAGACCTGAAGCCCTGTCTGACAGTGGACGGCTTGGGGCCGTCTGAGGGTCAGCTGCTGTCCTGTGTCCGTGCTCACGTCACGCATGTGCACCGCTGCCTGCCACAGACGTGCACTCGCAGGTCACGACCTCCTGCAGGATTTGGGTGAGGCCTCCAGAGAGGTCGGTGCTGCTTCACACACTCAGCACACGCGTGTTCTGCTCATGTTAAATCCATGAAACGTATTTAGACTGCTGCCGTCTGTCTCTGTCCCTGTCTCTGTCCCTCAGCTGCTAATAAATAGAGCAGGTTATGGGTTCACTTCTGTTTCCGTAACTCAGATCAAAGGCTGTGAGGTTTGGTCTGCAGCTGCATGAAGACATGGACAGAAGAGACACGAGGCAGCAGCTGAGGACATGTCCTGTCTGTCTGATCTGAACGTGTCCAAGTTACACACACTGTCCTACGCTGATGACATCACAGGTCATATCCATGTGATCCCCTGACGATCCAAACGACCCTCAGGCAGGACGTGTTTCTTTCCCCTGACCCAGACAATGCTGTTGCCAACACACATGACGTGATGGCAGCACCGCCGACTCGTTGGCTCTGGCCCTTACAGGCGCGCAGGCTTTTCCCCACGTCCTCCATCTGTGTTCAGCGATGAGGCGAACTGGTCTCTGCTGTGGAACACGTAGCGTTACGTCAGGCCACACCTCTGCTCTGTCACGTCTGGGGAGAGGGAGGTGACTGACGCCATCACACATCAGGCACAGGTGCGCACGTGCCTGCACTGCCACATGGAGCAGAGTTGTGTGTGTGTGTGTGTCGCTCTTCTCTGCAGCTGCAGTCAGGAGCCACGTGTTGATGTTCTCCTGAGGACAAAGCCCCGGCTCCTGGTCAAAGGCTGCAGTTCGGGCTGGTGGCCAGCAGGTGTCAGCACTGTGCTGGTGTTAATGCCGTGACCGCTCAGTGCGTGGGTCAGTCCACAGAATCCACCAGAGCTGCTTTTCTAAAACAATAGAGGGAGGGGGATTTACTAAAGTCAGCATAGTTAACTAACCCTAACCCAGCAGGTCATATTCTGACCAGCTGGACTGACGGGGCAACGACCACCTGAAGGTGAATTCATTATTTTGGAATTATGGAACCCTGCTGGCATAACTATGACCATCAGGCTGTATGTGTGTGTGTGTGTGTGTGTGTGAACTAATGGATGCCATTCTCCAGAGGATGGACCATTGGGGCATTGTTTCCAGACTGCACCTTTACAGCAGAGCAGAGCAAGTTCCCCCAGTGAGCCCTCCCCTGGCCGTGTGCAGATGTTTGGTGTGTGTGTGTGTGTGTGGTTAGGGTTGACATCGTCCCATCTCAGCCTGTCTGTCCCTCACCTGTCTCCAGCTCCTCTCAGGTTACCTCAACTCAGCTTCACAGCAGCTTCTATTTTTAAACTCCCCACAGGAAGGGGGGGGGGGTTAGCTGATTGGCTGCTCCTCAGTCTCCTCTGAGACTCTGAGACCTCAGTCTGGAGGAAAACAGATACGATTTCCCTGCTCACATTGTTGAAGTAAAGCTGCAGGATGCTGAATGAGTAGCTTCATCATGTCACAATCATCCTCTCACTGTCTCACTTTAAGCTTCTGTCCTTCTCATATCAGTCAGGGTTGAAAACATTCCCTCTGACGTTAGATTCTGGTGGAACGATGGAAGTGAAAGTGCTTCTGTGGTCTCTCTCCTCTCAGACCCAGGAGCTGAGAACAGCTTCTGCTCTCCGCCTGTCTGGGGTCAGATGCGTTTGCCTGGCTCTCAGAGGACGCAGAGACAGACATGTCGTCCCTCTGCTCAGGACGCAGCTTCTCTGTGGGAGGATCGTTCAGATGTTCTCTGCGTTCTCTTGACCACACGCTTGCTCCCGTAGGAGCCCCGTCATCAGGAGCCGTCCTTCATCTGTCCCTCCCCTCAGCTGCAGTGTGTCCATTTACTCTATGAACCAAATGTGTGTCACTAGCTGTTCTGTGGAGGGTTGAGCTGATCCTCACCTGGTGGACCGTTAACTGTGTCCACGTGACCACGTGACCAGGCGCAGCTGCAGCACAGTTATGGGGCCGTGGCTGTGATGAGGCCCTGTGGCCTCTGGGGGTCGCTGGTGGAGCTTTGCATGCTGGGACAGATGCTCAGTTCGCTGCTGTGCCACGTGTGAGCAGATAAACGACTATCAGTGAATGTGATTCCCTCCAGCCTGGGTGTTGCAAGGGCTTGTGGGTATCATCTAACCCTGACAGCAGCTGAAGGCTGCGTCTCACCGTGCGTCCCATCTGTCCTCACCCTCGTTACTGCTGCTTAACAAAGGACAAGCCCCCCCCCCCCCCCCTCTTCCTAAACAAAAAAAAACCCCCACCCCCCCCCCCCCCCCCCCCAGTGACCTGATACGATTGGGTTTAACACCTTAGCTAACACTCTCTCTCACACACACACACACCTGTCCCTGCACACATCATTTCTGCTCTGTGTGTTGTTTGGGGCCTGGTCTGTTGTACAGAACATTTATATGTATTATATATATATATGTGTGTGTGTATCAGGCCGTGTGGTCAGACACAGGCCGTCAGTGTGTGTACTGAATGACAGTGTTGTTGTGACGTGACCACCACCCGGGCCACTACAGTACTTATACAGTACTTATACACCATACTCACAATGCACATGTACAATACACAAGCAGCAGTTGTGAAGAAGAGCACAGTGTTGATAAAGGCTGTGTGTGTGTGTGTGATATGCCCCGCCCACTGTGCCTGTCTCTGTTTTTCCATATTAAATTAGCTCGTCTCTTTCCTTTAGACTGACGTGCGCAGGAATTAAAGGAGGAGCGCGCTTCATGTTCTAATACACATCTGATAATGTGTGACCCCCCCCCAGCAGATGGGCAGGACATGCTCCCGCTCTCAGTGGGGGGGGGTCTTTTGAAACGTGTCCTGCGATCATCTCCTCCCTCTGCCTCCGGCCTCGCTCCCCATTGTCTCCATTGTTTCGCTTTGAAAGTGGCTGGAAAAAAAGGCAGCTACAGCGGACAGAAGGGGGGTGGAGGTCTGAGGTGTTGGATTATGAATACGGGGGGGGGGGTTCAGAGAATGATGCCATGTGTGATTGGACTGTTGCTTTGCTGCGTGAAATCAGACGTGATTCTAAGACCAGGCTGCTGACAACGCTGATCGTTCCTGAGCGGCGCTCGCCACTTTGAGTTGGTGCCTCTGAACCAAACGTGCACAGTCAGTGTCAGTAACAGAAGCAAACGCCGTCCGTGCACGTTCATACATGAATATGATGTTCAGCCATGGCTCAGAGAATGGCTCAAGCCATGAGAGGAAACTGTCAGGATTTGTCATACTCCCAAAATGCTCTGTTGTTAAAGTCTTTTTTAAACGCGGTGCTCTGGTCCAGTCTTGTTCTGGCTGTATCATCCAACACAAACCAGAGGACAGCCCGTCCACTGAGTCGTCTGTGACTCCAGTGGCTGTACTGGTGTACGGCTCAGAGGGAAGCTGCTTCATCTCAGTCTCAGTTCTAAACGACAAACGCTGGTGAAGACTGATTTAGTTCCAGTCTTGTCTTCTTTAACACAGCATAGGCAGCTCGTCGTGTGTCAGCGTAGGAGAGAGGATATTGATGTCTAATCTGCTAGCACTGCCTCATTAGTCTCAGTGTAACATGTTTAATCTGAACCAGGCTCCGTGATCTCAGTCCACATGGAAGAAAATGGTCTTGTGATTAATCGATGTTCACTGATCTCAGTGAAGCGCAGCACAGACCTTTGAGCTAATCTGGTGATAATCCTGCACCTCTGGTCATTGCTTGTCAGTCACAGGGGACGACAGTGTGTGTGAGCTCGTTCCCTGTCCTTCACACACACACACATACACACACACTCATGGTGGATTCATGTGTGTACAAGGATTGCTGTGAGTGACAGGCGTCCGGCCGCGGGCGCTAAGCTGTCATGGCGTCATTTTTGGTGAACGGTCCTTAGCATGGTACACGTTGCACACCTCTGTCTCCTGCATCCCTGATTGTGTGGACACACCGAGATGAGCTGACCAACGCGGCTTGTTGGCAGAATGAAGTGAGATGGTGGAAGATGAATGAGCAGCCGTCTGTTCTCGGGGCCTGGGCCACCAATTACCCCTGGACCTTGTTAACTGTGTGCTTACAGAGGCCAGCACTCATTTGATTGGACAGGACTCTGGCTTCTATGAGCTGTGCTTGGCTCATGCATGAACACACATGCTGATTGTTGTGTCACTGTGTGAAGGTCAGCTCTGCATCAGGGGCCCGGAACCTTTCTCATCTCCAGGGCCGTTTCACATTTTGTGTCCTGTGCAGACAGCGACGCTAACGGCACAGGAAGTGGTTTCTGGTGACAGATGGTGATGATGATGATGAAGCTGAAGCTGATTTTAGCAAACGAACCCTCACCTTTATGTACGTCAACCAAACACGGAGTGGTCTCAGGTAAATGGAGCTCGGCCAGGCTGGAATGATGGAGGAGATAAATAAACCCCTCTTCAGTCTGTGACCTTCAGCTGACAGGGTCGCTGATGGAGGGCGAATCTAACGGGCTCATGCTCTGTGGTGACATTTTATTGTGAACTCAAGTGACTAAATGAAAACGGCAACACCATGGGGGGGGGTAATGAGAAGCTCCTGCATGTAGTGACCAACCACTGGGTCTCTAGTCACAGTTTGTCTCTCAGGCCGTGACATCATCATCAGCCCTCAGCCCTCAACAAGAGTTAGGAAACACTGCCAGGGAAGAAGAAGAAGGTCGAAGGTCAGAGAGCCACATGAAGGATCCGTGTGGTTACAGTAAAGATGGTGGAGGTTACAGTGGCTGTCGAGTGTCTGAGGAGTTGTCGATGTAGGTGGTCAGTCAGTGGACCTGTCCTTCAACCTGGTGAGGGGAGGAGTCAACGCGAGCACATGCTTTGTTTTGTTAGGTTTTATGAAACCTACGTATCACTGGCCAGTACTGTTATTATGTACTTTAGACAGTGTTGTATTTGACTGTCTTCAGACGGACGGCGGGTCCATGAGTCTCAGGCTGTCCCTGACCTGTGGTGTGTGTGTGTGTGTCCTTCCTGGTTGAGTTAACATGACCAAACAAGCCCAGGGCTGAGGGCACGCTGCACTTACAGGTCACTAAACCACCTACTCACTCACACACACACACATACACACACGTCAGCAGTGCTGCGTGCACGGAGCGACCTACATTCATGTTTCTAAAACAGAAACTGTGTGTGTGTGTGTGTTTATGTCAGCCGTCGGCCATTTTGGGGAGTCATGGATTCCCGTTTCCACATGACCAGTGAAGGCCTCTTCCCCTGTCAGTTGCATTAAACTCTTTATTTTTTTGAACTTACAAAATCCCCAGAATTTGAAAAACTGCTTTTGTTGTCGTGCTGTTAAAGGGGGAGGAGCCAACGGTGTTAAAACACACACTTAAACTGAGGCTTCTCAATCATCACATCTGTTGTGTTTCTGTTTCTAAGAGTACTCTGCAGTACCCTGCAGTACTCCGCAGAATATTCACTCTGGGTTGGAAACATGTTCAGAGCTTGGTTGGAAAACTGAGGCTGAACGTATTATTCTATTTTAGAAAAATTAAATTCAATAGAAATGAATTGAATAATGAATACTGTGCCTTTCAACCCATTTTTGGCTGTGGTGTGTTTCTGCCCACACAGTTTATCTGAGTGGCTTCTAACACAAAAACAATAGCTTGAATTCATAACGTGTATTTCCAGACTGGATACAAATACACAGCTGAGCCAAAGACTCTGGGTTTATTTCCTCTGACATTATCGGCCTCGGTGTCAGCGTCCATGTGAGAGTGAGTGTGTTATTGATCAGTGGCTGCGTGCCACAGATGGCGGCCAACACGTCTTCTGTGTTCTTCTAACGTCGTCTTGGCACGTCATTAGACATGCAGGGGCTTGTGTGTGTGTGTGTGTGTGTGTGTGTGAGACTCCTATGGTTGCTGCTGACCAGCTGCTACCAGAGGCTATTGTGTCTACATACGGGGGGGGTCATTTGTATGGAGTTTTGGCTACATATATATATATATATATATATATATATATATATATGTGTGTGTGTGTGTGTGTGTGTGTGTATAAGTGAGTGTAATAAGTGTGTGCTTGAGGGAGAATTGGGCTAAGGAGGCTTAGGCCAATATTAATGAATGACCCATGCCTCCACTTGGCCCTCGTGGCCCCACAAACTCATTAATTGTAGAAGAAGGGCCACACCTCCTGTTTCTGGAGACAAAGACATGGGGGATTTAAGTGTGTGTGTGTGTAACACTTCTCCCCTTATTGTCAAGTCAAATAAAGGTTGTCGTGCGCCGAGCCTGTTGTCCAGACCCCACCAAGAAAAACCTGCTGAACCATCGCGTGTACACACACACACACTCTGCTGCAGCCCCTGTGTCATTTCACTTCATTACTTCCTCTATCTATATTTCATTTGATTTCATGTTCAGATGAATGAACATAAAACACACAGAGATATTAAGAGTTGTCAATACAGACAAGAGTCCTGCAACAGATGGTTGGACCCCCCCCAAGAAAAGAAAAGTAGGCCAGGAAATACACACTACACTGATTTAATGAGTCAAGAGTCAAAAGCAGACAAATCTTCAAGGAGGATCCACAGTAAAATGTGACACATTTCTTTGTTGCCTTTTCATCGTGACTAGACTGGTTAATGTGTTTATTATATTTTTATAGTATTTATAGTATTCTCATGTGAAGGTTGTTTTTGGTGCCACTCAGTGGTTTAGACTCGTGCCCACCTTCAGCGTGTGTGTGTGTGTGTTTGGTCTTTGTGGTCACCATCATCAGCGCAGCCATGGAAACGGTTGCTCAATTACTGGTGTTTATGTGCATCTCTCTCCAGCAGCTGCTCCCTCTCCACTCCCGCTTCATTCTACTTTCTCGCCACTTTTATGCAAATGAGCGTCTTGGCCCAGTCATGTGCCCCTCTGCCTCAGCACTGTGGACGTGTGTGGACATTGCCCAAGTCCAGGTGTGTGAGCAATGCCAGGACACATTCACTGAGACCCTCAAAGTGCCCGTTGGAAAAGCCCATAACCCTGTGACCCATCGCCTCCTCCCTCCCTGACTCACGGCCCCGTCGCCTGCGTGTGGACCCTGCACGTCCTGACGTCCCCTGGCTGTGCCACGGCGCAGTGATGCGGAAAATTCATGCACATGGAGGTGCAGCCAACTATTGAGGGCATAGGAATGAACACACTTCTCAGAATTTGTGCTCAAACTGATGTGATGTTCTAATTTTGGGTTTAGGCCATAGCCATCAAAATTACGAGATGTACTACATACTTGAGTTTTTAATGTAATTTTTGATTTTATATTTTGAGCATGATCAAAGCAGCTGAATGTAATTCTGTGTTTTCCAGTGTGTTGTCTTAGTACGGATCATTAAAGCTGTGGTCTGTGAGCACTGTGGAGAAGCTCTGCGTTCCTCCTTCATCACTCTCACTCAGCTCTGTCTGATAGTACTTGCTCTGTGTACACCGTGTACTCATGTCTGTGAACATCTGAGGACCTTTCCAACACAACTTTTTTAATCTCAGAACCTTTTGTCCCCCTGAGCCATTCATCTCCCCATCAATTCTTAAAGAGCTCAATTAGTGAGCTACCTGACACCGGTCCAAGGGCCGGCTCGTGTGTGTGTGTGTGTGTGTTCTGGCTTCTATGTTTGAATGCATTTATACAGGCCATTTTATTTGTAAAGCAAATTCACACCTCACAGTTGGATGTGTCCAACCCAGGCCTCGTCCCAGGCCTCGTCCTCTGCGCAGGGTAATGTGTGTTTGTCGTCTCCTCCTCCACATTGTGCGACTCAGTACACAATCCACCATACACAAGCCCACATGCTGTGTCTGCTCAGCCCCTGGCCAACTCTCTCTCTCTCTCTGTGTCTGTGTTGTCATTTGAGGACCAAACACTCAGAGTGCCCAGGATCTTTCCCCAAAACCTGGTTCATGGCTGTACTCTTGTTGTGTCTGTGTGTGTGTGTGTGGCCTGTGCTGTGATGCGTCCAGTGATTATTGTCTTCTGTCCTGTCTCATGTATTCTCTGTTTCCACTGCTTGTCCTGTCCATGTCCCACAGTCCCATCACGTGTCTCTGTTTCAGTCTCGGTGAGCCCTCAAACATTTTCACAGTTTGCTGTTTGCTGTTTGCTGTTGGCCTCTTCACAATAAAGCTGCTCTCAGACATGCCCTCAACTTTCCTCAGAGGACACACCTGAGACACACATGTCCCCTTGGCCCTCGAAGGATAAAGTCCCTAGAAAGTCAGGACATGACGATGTGAGAGCAGAGGCGAATCTCTTGATGGATTCGCAGCAAGTGAGCAGGTGGAGAGTGTGTGTCGTTAAGAAAGACCCCTGATCACTCAGACCACTGACGTGTAACGATGTCATGTAAGTTCATCGATGCTGAACTGACGTGACCTTTGTTTGGGGCCATAGTTTCAATTCAGTTTGGAATCAAACTTAACAACATGAGCAGTGAACTTTAGATCTGAAGTTGTTGTGCATGTTTTCTTTGTCTCTGTTGGGGGGGGGGGTGCTTGTCTGTTGCAGAGGTCAACTGACTGAGTCCATCTGGACACATTTGATGTTGTTTTTTGTAGAGTGTGTGTGTCTTGGCTCGTGTCTTAAGGGGGGGTTGGGGGGTGTTAAGATTTGCTTTTGTTGTCAGGGCACATGTTTTAATCATATGCAAGGGTCATTTGCATGTCATAGCTGGAGGCAGTGGGAGGTTGAGTTATTGATTGTTAGGGGGTGTGGCTTGACATGCTGGCCTATCTTAGTCTCACACACACACACCACTACACAACAAATAGATCCATAAAAAAAGACTCTGCCTCGGCTGGCCTCAGGTCAGTTGAGACTCTGGGGGGGGTGCCCTAAAGGCCCCTAATCCTCCTCCATTCAAAACCACTGTCAACCTTTTTGTCTGGACATCTTGATCCTTCTCTCCTCAGCTGCTGGACACTGTTTGCTTGTCACATGTCCATGTTTCTGAAATTGTAAGAGGGATAAAATACTTTTACCACCACTGCATCTTGCAAAAAAACTACTGTAGCACATTCAGATAAAAAAGGGCTCGAGCACATGTTCCACTGGCACTTCAAAGAGGAAGAGGAGGAGATGAGCATGTACACTCTGTACTGTGACTGTGGGTATGCACACGAATACAAAAATACTCACAGTAGTAGTGAGTACTCTCTGTCTCTGTCTCTCTCTGCTCTATTACAATTAAATTTACACACACACACACACTGACCTTTCTTCCAGCCACATCTCATCCATGAACAAACTCACATCAAGCTGGGGGGGGGGTCCCTTTCTGCATTACACGCGTGAACAAGTGTGTGTGTGTGTGTGTGTGTGTGTGTGCATCATGCATGATCAGCCCTGTCTTCTCTGTGACCTGTATAGAAGTAGACTGTGCTCAATGTACACGTCAGACTCACAGTGAACACGCTGTACAAGACGGTCACAAACCAAACACCTTCACATGGAGTCATCATCAGTCTAACTTACCCTAACTAACCCTAACCTTAACCCTAACCCTAACTAACCCTAACCCTAACCAAACACCTTCACATGGAGTCATCATCAGTCTAACTTACCCTAACTAACCCTAACCCTAACCCTAACCCTAACCCTAACCCCAGTCTAACTTACCCTAACTAACCCTAACCTTAACCCTAACCCTAACTAACCCTAACCCTAACCAAACACCTTCACATGGAGTCATCATCAGTCTAACTTACCCTAACTAACCCTAACCTTAACCCTAACCCTAACTAACCCTAACCCTAACTAATCTTAACCCTAACCAAACACCTTCACATGGAGTCATCATCATTCTAACCCTAACCCTAACCTAACCCTAGCCCTAACCCTAACCTAACCCTAACCCAACACCAACCTAACCCTAGCCCTAACCTTAACCCTAACCCAACCCTAACCCTAGCTCTAACCCTAACCCTAACCCTAACTAACCCTAACCCTAACCAAACACCTTCACATGGAGTCATCATCAGTCTAACTTACCCTAACTAACCCTAACCTTAACCCTAAACCTAACTAACCCTAACTAACCCTAACCCTAACCAAACACCTTCACATGGAGTCATCATCAGTCTAACTTAACCTAACTAACCCTAACCTTAACCCTAAACCTAACTAACCCTAACCCTAACTAACCCTAACCCTAACCAAACACCTTCACATGGAGTCATCATCATTCTAACCCTAAACCTAACCCTAACCCTAACCCTAGCCCTAACCCTAACCCTAACAGTGAACAACACAAACATTGGCGGTTTCTCATGAAACTAAAATTTATTTGAATTATTTAGTGTCACAACAATCACGTCCAGAATGGGGAAGGAGACTTTAAAATAAAGAATACATTCACACTACAAGGCTACTATCAAACAGTACAGTTACTCACAAATGTACATGCTCTGTACTGCAGTACTGCCACTGTACTTCAGAATGTTTTATAAATGTCTTTTTCCCAAATCTTCCTTATTATTATTCTCCAGCACAGACCGTGTGTACATGAGTGTATTTGACACTGTGTGTGTGTGTGTGTGTGTGTGTGTGTGTGTGAGGCTTATTAATAATGTATGAGGTAGGAGGAGTGGAGAAGAGGGGGTGGCGACAGATGGAGAATCAGTGTGTGTGAGCGAGAGAGAGAGAGAGAGAGACAGAGGGAGGGAGAGTGAGCGGTGTGAGGACAGTGAGAGGACACAGAGGGAAGGAGGACGATGGACAGAGTGTAGAGCTCCTGCTTTGGACGGCCCTGAGGTGGATTTGTCACTTCTCAGTGTTTCTGTTGCGGCTGCAGGGTCGATGGAGTCACAGCAGAGTCAGAGGCGAGAGCTGCACTGACACAGGTACTGACGCTGTGTGTGTGTGTGTGTGTGTGTGTGTGTGTGTGTGTGTGTGTGTGTCTTCCAGTCTGGGTGTTTTTCTTTAGCAATGACCCGTGTTACGTGAGGAATCGTGTGAATCCCCCAGGTCATGGTGTCATCGGTGACCCCACGTCTGCAGTGACAGAATAACCCTAACATATAGGACTGTCTGTACTAGCTAGTACTCGTGGACGTGAACTGAAGCAGTGAACTCGCCTACTGGTTTATGGTGTCACTCACACACACCTGAGCTGACACAGGGACGATGACCAGTGTGGGAGCTGATGGGGGTTAGGGAACAGCACACACAGCAGAGGAGCCAGTGTGTGTGTGTGTGTGTGTGTGTGTGTGTGTATGATGGAGGACTGTCTGAAGTGATTGTACACAGAACACACACAGCTCTGTGCATCATCACACACGCCCGAAGTCATGTCACTGACGTGTGTGTGTGTGTGTGTGTGTGTGTTCGGGGATGCCAAAGGGTTGATGGGAGTGGGAGGAGAAAGCTACATTACACAGCACACACACTCACACACATTGTGACACACAGCCGCTCCTTTGTCTGAGAGTTCTGTGATGAGAAGGAAGAAAAAGCCCCTAATGGACAACAGGCCTCCCACTGCAACTATGTGGTTCCATCACAACACCCCCCACCCCCAGGGCTGACTCCAACCACAGCGCTCGTTACAGAGCCAGCGTGCACCGTGTCAGTTCTGCTGTCACTGCTCAGAATTCCTGCCCTTGGTAAAAGCATCAAATATTTTGTGAAGTTTTGTGTGTTATGATCCCAGTACTTGTCTGGCTGATGTTGTTGTCATGTCAGTGAGGTAGTAACCAGTACATGGCAGTAAACCAGCGCTTTGATCTTAACTCCTTTCAGCTGCAGTTTAGCAGAGCTGAGGCATCGACACAGACATCCTCTGCTGCTTGGAATGTTGCATATTATGATGTAATCACAGACGTCCAGCCTGCGATGACTCGCCTGTCGGGTCAGCTTCTTCTGTTGGCTCACAGCGTGTGTGTGTGGATGGAGTAAGCCCTCGCCAGGGGAAAAACTCGGGTCTCGGTCCTGTCGTGGAAGCTGAAGGGGATCTTCAGTGCTGAAGCTGCGTCACATGAATTTAACAGCAGATGCTTTGCACATGCGGGCTGAATGTAGGCGGGGCTAAGTCGATCGTGCGTCTGGGCTGCCTATCGGTGATTCCATGTGTGTGACAGAGTCAGTGAACTCAGCACTGTGTTTCCCTCTCAGTGGCCTCCTCAGCTCGTCGCTGTGTTCTGCTGCAGGTTCGATCACAGCCTGTGAAACTGAACTGACCCAGCACGTCACCGGCTCCCGCCGTTTTTATTTTGACATGTAGAAACGCAGGAAGCAGCCTCAGTGTCGAACACACACTGTCCTCACTTTCACAGAAAGCTCTGTTGAAGTCGTCCGTTGACCTCAGTCACGCCGTACCAAGTATGTAACATCCCCACTGTCCATTCTGACGCCGGCTCGTCACTTCATTTGTGGCTCGCTGCTTCCGTCTCCTGTCTTTGATTGACATGTGACTGATGCAGCAGCATGTTGGGCTGAGAGGGTTAGGGTTAGGGTTAGGGTTAGGGTAGGGTAGGGTAGGGTTTGGTCCCAGTATGAAATGTGTTCTCCATGCAGATGTTATGGTCCCAGGTGGATACACACACTGTCATGGTCCTGGCTGTGTGTGTGTGTGTGAGGCTGCAGAACAGACTGGCCAGTGGCAGATGGGGCCATGACACACACACACACACACACACAACTGTGCTTTCTCTGTGATAATTATATCTCTGCCAAATTCCATTTTCTCTGAATGTTCTCCCTCCGGTCCATCCTCGGGGACATATGACCTGTGTAATGACATTAAGTCAATTATGAAGTGTGTGTGTGTGTGTGTGTCCAGCCAAAGAGACACACTTATCATCTCCTTCCTCATGGAGTCACATGTGCTCGTTTCACTAACCCTTCATGACGAAGTCAGATCTCTGCCTCCTCTTCCTCCTCACCTCTGACCTGAGTGCAGCTTCAACATGTGATGTGTGCATGCTAATAGTCACACTCATTACAAACCGGAATTATATAAAGTTATCAAGTCACGTGACACAAAGTCGTTCCAGACCCCAGAGGCCGACGTGTGTGGGTCAACGTGTTCCCTCCTGGGTTCTGTTCTTTGTTGGAATGTGTGTTGGCGTGCACGTTTCAGTGCAGTCCGTGGTAGTGTGCGCTGTCATGTGACCCGACAGGTCAGCACCGTGTAGGAGCTCTGAGCGCCACACGGTCTCCTGTTACAGAAAACACGCATGTTTATTCATTCGTTCATCTTTTCTCTGCTTTCAGCGATTTTACTTCCCCAGTCTCTGTGGACTGGGAGAGCTGGGAGCAGCTGGGGGGTTTGTGTGGGATGGAGCTCAGTCAGGTCAAGGCAATGTGCACATACACACATTTCAGTTCAGAGGCAAGGCTTTGATGATGGTAAACACACCTCCAGGCCCCCCCCCCATTTGTATCTCTCCTCTTCCTCCCCCTCCTCCTTCATCCTCTTTCCTCTGGTGAGGCTGTTGCTAAGGAACCTTGGTGACCAGGGAGTTTTCTCATTGGTCGACAACCAAAGGAGGTGAAAGAAAGGAGGAGGGATGGAGCAAGGGGGAACTAGGGTGGGGGGGTGGGGGGGTGGGGAGCTGTAGGTACGGATGGTTGAAGAAGGAGCACAACGTGAGATCCAGACGAACTAATGAGCCCGACATTAGCACAGGCACAGAGGAAGAGGACGGACGGGTGGATGGATGGATAGATGGATGGATGGGTGGGTTAGGGTGGAAGGATGGAGGATGGATGGATGGATGGAAGGATGGATGAAGGATGGATGGAGGATGGGTGGATGGGTGGATGGATGGATAGATGGATGGATGGATGGGTGGGTGGATGGGTGGGTGGATGGATGGTGGATGGATGGAAGGATGACGGAGGGTGGATGGGTGGATGGATGGATGGAGGATGGATGGATGGATGGGTGGATGGATGATGGAGGATGGATGGATGAAGGATGGATGGGTGGGTGGATGAGAAGTGCAGTGAATTACAGACATGATGAATTTATTTAAAATGGACGAGACAAAGAACAGATTTGAAAATATGAGCTGAACAAAGAGAACAAAGGCAGAGAGAGAGAGAGTGATAGAGATATGGGGGGGCAGACTGTGTGTTGGCTGGCACACACACACACACGTTTGTGTTTTACAGTACATGTAAGAGCCTGTTTGTACATGTTTTTTCCTGATCCACTAAATTCATTTTTGATGATGTTTTTCAATGTTCTGTTACACACACACACACACACACACACTGTCCTCAGTGGAGCAGTGTGAGACTGAGCCCTCAGATGAGTCCAGTGTAAATACAGTGAACATTTTAAATACGTCACTGACCTTTGATCACATTCAGCATCTCATATTTAATACAGATCCTTTTTGCCTCGAGCTGGGCCTGGGGGGGCGGGGCTGGGGGGGTGGCCTGGAGGGGCGAGTTCATGCTGTCAGCACAGGTATTTCAGAGGAGCGGTTACCTGTTGACCTGTGAAGTACACACCTGTCCATCTGTGGTAGGGTCCTGTTCTTCTCTGTGTATTTGTACTACACCCAGTACACACTGTGGAGCCATGAGTCAGACTGAGACAGCACATCGTCTCTTCTCTTGTCTGCTCATGTCTCTGTCTCCTCCCTCCCTCCCTCACTGTGATGGGTAATGAACTGGTAATGAACTGGTAATGAACTGGTAATGAACTACAGATGAATTTTGGTTTGCTGGGGGGGGGGGTCAGTATTTGAAGCTTGTGCTCGTCCAATCACTCCTCAGTCTTTTGGAGAGATGGTAAATGGTGACTCCTTAAAAACACCCGTCATGTGTTTGTGTTTGTATCCTTCTGCCGCAGCCGTCGCTGATGAAGAACCTCACGTTACTCCCTAGCCCTGGATTGATTATCTTAAACACACACACACACACACACACACAGCTCTCTGCTGTTTCTTTGTTTGACCCCACTTTGCTCAGCCCTGTTTGCTCCTTCTCTCTCTTTCGATAAAACTAGGTCATTCTGCAACATGGAACTGCAGCACCCCCCCACCCCTCCCCAACACACATACATCCATTGCCTGGCAACCACACATTCACCTCCATCTCCCATCCTCCTTCCCTCCATCCCTCCTTCCCTGGAGGCTGAGCTGAGGTTGTTGGGATTTGTGTATATATATATACACACACACACACACACACACAGGACCGATATGATGGTGATAAAGTGACTCAGACGTGATTAGAAATACTTTCTTCTAATTAAAGTTATATAGTGGGATTGCTCGGCCCCTTCGAAGAAGCCCCAAGACTCAAAAAGGTTGGTGACCCCTGACCTACAGCACTGAGACACACCAGAACATCTGATAGAGATGAGACAGACCAGGACATCTGATAGAGATGAGACAGACCAGGACATCTGACAGAGATGAGACAGACCAGGACATCTGACAGAGATGAGACAGACCAGGACATCTGACAGAGATGAGACAGACAGGGACATTTTACAGTATCTTTGTCATATTTTTCCTTCATGGCTGTGACATTATAATAAACTACGTTGTGAATCAGCAGCCAGACTCCACACACACACACACACACACACACACACACAAGCTGGAGACGCTGGGAATCACCTGAACGCTTCCTGGTCATTTTCACTGAGCTGTGTGTCAGTGGCAACAGGAAGTGATGCTGCCGAGCCCAGCACCTCCCACACAATCATCCCACCTGCTCCTGTTGTCATGGTAACCTCTGATGATCATTCACACCAAGGAAATGATGTCACCCATGACCTCCTAGTGTGTGCATGAGCAGTGTAATGCACTGGCTTAAAAGGCCATACTGGGAGGGACTGGACACACACACACACACACACACACATCTCTGTGACAGACATGAGTGAAGAGTGCTAAACCCATTACAGTTAATCAGCAGGGAATAGTGCCCACCCCACTCCACACACACACACACACACACAGTGTCAGTGTCGGCCTCTTTTTTCACTGAAACACAAAAGCTTTTTCATTGTTCACATCCAGCTCAAAACCAAGGAACATTTCATTTTCTGAAATACAAAATGTTTGAATTTAGAAGTTTACCGTGAGCATTTAATACTGAAAAATATGTCATGTTTGAAGAAATGAAAATGATGCCGTTTGCAGTGAAACATGTTTTCAGCCTCGGGGCAAAAGGTTTGGACTGTTCTGACCCGCTGCTGCAGTTGGTTTGGGTTGATAACCGCTTCCTTCAAGTGGGACATACGACCACATTCCCTTTGGCAAAGCACTTAACCTAGTTAACCAGTTCCCCCAGATGTTCAGTATGGGCCATAGGGTTATACACTACAGCTTGAACACCAATCAGAGGATGGCTTTAGTCATCACATGTTCAGCCTGTATGAGAAGGTTCTGGACAGCGAGCAGCAGCTGAGAGGTTAGCCCTAACCCTAACCCTAACCCTGATGTTCGTCACGTTTTCAATGTATCACCTGGTACTTGATTACTCCAAGTAGAGCCGGTAAATCTATAACAAATCAAGTTTTATAGATATGAAAGTGAAGAGCATGGACAGGAAGGATGTCTGTTTCCATCAGTAACCCTTCACAATAAATGCTCCACACTGAAACACAGCTAAACAAAAAAGACTGGAAATCAAACTGATAATCGTCTTTTAGCTCATTCATCGGCTACATGTTGCTTCTGCAGCCACAGGATCAAACGTCTCATCCTGTGACGTCCGTCCTCCATAATGTCCACCTGTTGTCCAGAAGGACGCACACACGCACAACTGGAGACGCAACCCTAATGCAGACGGTCCTGAGGCGTGTGTGCTCCAGAGCTCTGAACACACTCATCATTGGCCTCTGATGAACACGTACAGTTATTTGTGATGGGTTCTAATATTGTCCCTCTGTCCCATCAGGTCTGCTCTGTGGTCACAGCGGGTGGACGGACAGAGGACACACCCACACGCGTACGTAAGTCAGTGTACTATCCTGTGTACCTCCATTAACAGTACACAGTAAACAGGGTAAACATCTGTTGCTGGTCCAGATTAAAGTTGAAATTTCAACCTGCTTGTGACTAAATTCAGACTAACCAGTGGGCGAAGGTGACGTTAGATTAACGTTAGTTTAACGCCTGTGGTGCTGCTGGTTGACTGATTACCGGCCACTGTGACTGGTCACCAACAGGTGAGGGCTGCGTTTCCAGGCTGGGGCCGTGGCTGCAGCAGCTTCTCTGCTCTGTTACTCATCCCCTGTCTGAGGCCCAGAGGCTGATGGGAGCTGTGCCTGACTGTGTGTGTGTGTGTGTGTGTGTGTGTGTGTGTGGAGGTCAGCGGGACGGTTGAGGGGCAGCTTCATGTGTTAGTGCCGCTGGCCACTGACATACTAAACAAGGTGACCAGAAAAATAACCAGAGTGGGTAGTTAGAGCCAGCCTCTGCAGCTCAGGAATTAAAGGGTGTGTGTGAGTGATTCTTTCATGAGGAGCAGCATTAGTCTGTTGATGATCATGTGACGTGAGACGTGTAATCCTCATGTACAGAGCGCAGATACTCAGGAAAAACTCTAACCCCGCCCATTAAACATCTGAGGGACAAGACTGGACTGTCAGAACCTGAGCAGCAAACACAGCTTCTGCACGGCTGCTGCACGGCCACGTGTTGGGTGCGATGCTCACTGACCCTTTTTGTTAGTGGTTGCTTGCCATTTGTACAATAAAGCACTGCAGGGTACAGACGAGTTTCACATGTGGAGACGAGCGCTGACCTATTTCACAGCTACCTCTCTCTCTCTTTCTCGCTCACATTTTACAGTGAAGTGTGTGTCATTTTCCTCATCCCTCTGCTGTTTCCTGTGTGTGTGTGCACATACACACTCAGTAATTAAAAAGAGATAACGTGATACTAGTCAGTTCTCACAACATCTGGACTACAGGGTGTGTGTGTGTGATTGGCTCCCCAGGGACACATTAGCTGTTTAGCTGACATGCCACCAGATGGTTTTTGCATAATGTGTACATGTACACGAGTATGTGTGTGCGTGTGTGAGTGTGTTTGCCCTGGGGCCCAGTCTGTGACCCTCTGCTCAGCCGTTAGCTGCTCACATGATGCTCTTCCATCAGCAGCTTGACTGGCTGTCAGAGAAAAGGAATCAGATGTGTCTGTTGGACCGATTCAAACTGATCAGAGAACAGCAGCACCGATGAGCGGTGACGGCTCCTGAAGGCCCCTGTGCACTCTGGGTAATTATTAAAATCACAGGCACGTCCAGGTGCCGTCACGGTCCTGTTTCCTCATTGTTGCCTGGAGATTTGTGCCCACATGACTTTCTGTTAACTGCACTGTGAGGAGGGCGGGGCCTGGTGGCGCCCGTGTGGTCGTGGCGAGGCGTTAATGAGGCAGCTCAGCGTGGACGACTGGCTGCAGACACACCCATGGAAAACAACAACAAAGGGTGAAGAATCTTTCACCTAAAGCGACAGAATCAAAAACTTTGACCATGAACTAATGAGAGAGGACAAGGGTTCTCAGGACATGACCGTGTTACTCTACTGTTCCAGGCTCAGCTGTGGACAGAATGCATGTACACAACCCCCCCCCCCCCCACACACACACACACACCCACACCTCACCCAACCATCTGTGTGTGTGTGTGTGTGTGTTCTCAGGTCCTCTCACGATAATTCTCTGGCCAATCAGGAGAGGAGCAAGGCAACCAATCAGGGAGCGATGTTGGCGCTGGCTCTGCTGTCTGTGCTGCTGCTGTGGCGTGAGGCCGACGCCATCGAAGTCCCACGAGACCGTAAGTCGCCCGCCATCATCACATCCATCTCTGCTCCGCACCTTCCAGCTGATCCAAACATTTAGACATGGGCCGACCTTTGGTTTACCAAAACTGGGCTAGTGACTTCCTGTGGCTGGGGAGGACAGTCTGTCCTCACTCGTCCCAGACCTGTGTCCCCAGCTGCATGCTGGGTTGTTTCCCTGCTGACCTCAGTGAGAGACTGCACTGTCTGGTTGGACGTCCAGTCTAAAGCCTCATTTCTGTCTTTGTCTTTTTCTCCTTCGTTGCCCTTCACTGATGCGGGAACTCATCACAGGTGAGTGTCACTGATATAAATACTTACACAAATACAAATGCAACACATTCCCACACACAGCCTCTGTGGAGCAGGTTGAACCTCTTGGCTAATACTTATGCATATACATACATACATACGATGACTTCTAACATTATCAGTGTTATATTCCTTTAGTATCATTAACACTGTCCACCTGTCTGTCTCCTTGCTCACGTGGGACAGCAAAGATCCAGCAGGACCGTAAGTGTTTCCTTTAACCTCTCTTCCTGCCTCCTTCCATTTTCTAACTCTGTGTGCAGGATCGCAGCAGCTGTGGCCGAGCCTGTGCTCAGACACGTGCACCCTTCAGCTGACGCACATCTTGGACTGTTACATTCAAGAGAGTATTAAGAGTATTAAGATTATTATATTCAAGAGAGTATTAAAGTATATTGTATTCAACAGTGTTTTGTGCAGTAGCTCCCGTAGCCTTGTTTCATCTCCAGTCTGCATGCTCCCCTCATCCTGACACTGGTATGGTCACCATGGCAACGCCAGGGCAATGTAGGCCATTATACTGTGCCTGTTCACGTCTGGATGAGCTGCCTCAGTCTGACCAGCAGGGGGCGACATGTGAACACGCGTGTGACTTGGAGACACGCTTTGTTTCTTTCTGTTCTCATGTGGCGTCTCTAATCAGCTGACATGTGTGTGTTCATTATGAGTACACACCCTAATTCCTGCCACCCTTTGTCCCCCCCCCCCACAGTGAAGCAATCAGCTGACATGTGTGTGTTCATTATGAGTACACACCCTAATTCCTGCCACCCTTTGTCCCCCCCCCACAGTGAAGCAACCCCCCACCATCGTCAAACAGTCAGTCAAGGACTACATTGTCGACCCGAGAGATAACATCATCATCGAGTGTGAGGCCAAGGGCAACCCAGTGCCATCGTAAGCACACACACACACACACACACACACACACACGCGTGTGTTCGCAGCGGGTCAGAAGACGTTACCCAGACTTACATTCATTGACCAGTGACTCACTCCAGCTGCTCTTTATTAACCTACTGCTAACCCAGCCTAACCCATTAAAGTGCTCAGTGGCTAACAGTTAGCAGCATCTTCCGCAGTTACTACGATTATTTGGGAAATTCATCGTTAGCCAGTTGAGACAAAACGAACACACGATCTCTGTGCAGCTGAGGCCGTCTGGTCCTCAGCTGTCTCTGCTGTCTCTGGTCTCAGCGTCCCCGTCCTCCCACCACTGACGTTGGGCCACGCCCTGCGTTTCCTGGGCATGAACCCTCCACGCTAACAGACCTTTAGCCTCAGTGTGTCGCCGGCAACACGGTGGCTTTACCCACAACAAACTGTGTCTGTGAAGGCTCCATCTCTGTGTCAGAATGGGTAATTGACAGATGATGGATGAGGCGCCTCATTGCTCAGAATAACGTTTTATTTGATGCCATTCAATCAGAAAAGCTTCTGGATGGTTTCAAACGAAGGACAGTGAGACTTGGACCTGTCAGTGTCCTCTGTGACGGTCCTGTCCACTGAACTGCTCTGAGACGCTCTGGAAACAGTCACATGATTCAGCCTGTCACTGGGCCTCCAGTTATGACATTAGTGGGGGAGTGACCAGTTCAGGACAGTGGTGCATTGTTTATTTGGACACACACACACACACACAGCCTCTCTCCCGTTCCCAGGGCGGCCATTGTTGTGCAGTAATGCCTCATGAAACATTCAGAGAGGATCGTTCACTCATTCTCTCACAATCAGCTTCTGACGACAAACACACACACCCCAGAGGCCCCGCCCCCTGACTTACTCACTCATTCACTCACTCACTAACCCATCTTTTCTAAATCTGCTGCTTTCTAAAAACAGGCCGGGTTATGTAAGAATCCTCAGTTCCTCAGTGTGTGCACAGGACCACCCTGTCCTTAGGAATAAAGGCCTTGGAGTGGGCTTCAGCATAACCCCTGTTTCCCATACGCACCGGCAATGGGGGGTGGGGGTGGAAGGATTGTGGCCTCATCACAAGTTCCTTGTTTGCTCAGGTTTTCGTGGCGGAGGAACGGGAAGTTCTTCAACATTGGGAAGGATCCCAGGGTGACAATGCGAAAACGATCGGGAACTCTGGAGATCGGTTTTCGCAGCGGCGGCCGCCCGGAGGACTATGAGGGCGAGTACCAGTGTTTCGCCAGCAACGACTTGGGGTCCGCTCTGTCCAACAAAATTCTGCTGCGCGTCTCAAGTAAGGACTTAAACACACTGCAGATTACTGGGAAGGAAACACTGTGGCGTCTTTGCCATATTACTTGCAAAAATCCAATGCTGTACTGTACGTTTGATTCATGGTGACAGTCTGCATCACTCCTGTTGATGCTCCTTATAAATCACTTCTTCAGTGATAACCCTCGAGCTGTGTCTCAAAGAATGCTGTGCTCTCTCTCCCCACCCCCCCATCAGAGGCTCCCCTGTGGCCCAAGGAGGTGCTGGAGCCCGTGGTGGTGCCTGAGGGCTCGTCGCTGGTTCTCCCCTGTAACCCCCCCCCAGGCCTCCCTCCCCCGTTCACCTTCTGGATGAACAGTGGTGAGTTGCGCTGACGCTCGGGGCTCATGGCTGCTGTGTGGGCGTGCCCCGTCACTTTGTGTGTGTGTCCTGTGACCTGCAGGCATGGCTGCAATTCCACAGGACAAGCGTGTGTCCATGGGTTTGAATGGAGACCTGTACTTCTCCAACGTCGTTGCCCGAGACTCTGCGACCGACTACAGCTGCAACGCTCGCTTCCCCTTCACACACACCATCCAGCAGAAGAACCCCTTCACAATCCGAGTTCTCAGTGGTGAGCACACACACACACACACACACACCCTGAAACACTGGTGAGCGTGTGTGTCGTCAGTGTGTGGACTCATGACCACTGCGTGTGCCTTTTCCAGAGGAGCCATATAATGACTCGTCTTACAATGCCACTGACCCGTACGGTGGTGAGTCACTTCCTGTGAGGACACACACATCTCAGGCTGGACACGCTGACCTCTGACCTCTGACCTGTGTTGCTCTGCTCATGTCATGACACTGAGGGAAAACAACAGATGTGAAGTAGAAAACACTGAATCCTTAGACTCCAGTGTCAGTGTTGTTCCTCTAATTCTGTTCAGTGGAAAACTGAATGAAAACACACGTTTCATTCAAGAGTTTTAATGAATAGAGAATCTGGAGGGGGGGGGCAGTTTTGCTCCTTTAGGACTGAGGTCACTGATCAGGAGCTGAATGATCACTCTGCATTCATCCTTAGTGTGTGTGTGTTAATTAGCGTTGCCTCCTCTGCTCTAACATTTCTCCACGTGCGCGCTCACTGCCCAGTCTCTCATTAACACACACGTTTTCTTTCTTCTGTTCTCCTCACAGCGGCATTAACGATAGCTCCTCCTCCTCACTGCTAACAGACGCTTTAATCCTGCCCAGATCTGCATCACAACGGAGTCAGTGCTGATCGGATCCCACACACGTGTCCCTCTGTCTTTAATCTCTCCTCGTTTCCTGTCTGCAGGCCGTAAAGTAGCCGAGTCCACGCCGACCTTCCTCTCGCCGTCAGGCAGCGAGAGCTCCAAGATGGTGCTGCGAGACGAGCAGCTGCTGCTGGAGTGTATCGCTGCTGGACTGTGAGCACTCTCTCTCTCCTTCATCATCATCATCAGCCATCACTGGGTCATGGGGGGGGGGGGGCTGTCCCTGGGTCAGAAGCAGGGTCCACCCTGACACACCCACTCAGTCTTAGGGTTAGGGTTAGGGTTAGGGTTGGGTGCTTTAACTGACTCAACAGTTCCCAGACTGTCACGCTACCACTAAGTGATTGTGAAAGATGAGGGCGTGTTCAGGCGGTGACCTTCCCGTGTGCGACGCAGTAAATGTGTCAGCTGTTCCCCGACAGGCCGACTCCCACCATCAAGTGGTTCAAGAAGGGTGGCGACCTTTCCGGGCACAAGGTGACGTTTCAGAACTTCAACAAGACCCTGAAGATCACCAGTGTCTCAGAGGAGGATGCCGGCGAGTATGTGTGCATGGCCAACAGTCACCTGGGCAGCATCCGCCACACCATCACGGTCCAGGTCAAAGGTGAAGAGGTCAACCGCAGCGCTATTCCCTCGGTGGGCGAGTCCTCCTTACTGACTTGGTCCCTGTGTTCCTCAGCCGCTCCTTACTGGCTGGACAAACCCAGCGACCTCGTGCTCGCCCCAGATGAGAACGGCCGCCTGGTGTGTCGAGCCAACGGGAACCCGAAGCCCAGCATCCAGTGGCTGTTCAACGGGCAGCCCATCGACAGTGGGTGTCCTCAGGGTCGCAGGGCAGGTCACTTGCACGTGTTTGGTGTTTGAAGCTCTTCTTGTCTCGTGTTGCCACAGGCTCCCCCCCCAACCCGAGCAGGCAGGTGCTGGGGGACACCATCATCTTCCGCTCGGTGCAGATGGGCAGCAGCGCCGTGTATCAGTGCAACGCCTCCAACCAGCACGGCTACCTGCTGGCCAACGCCTTCGTCAGCGTCCTTGGTGAGACATGGCCGACTTCAGAATATCAAATATCATTATGTGGAAGTAATGCCAGCTCCACCCCCCCCCAGACATGAGTCCTCGGATGCTGGGCCCAAAGAACCAGCTGATTAAGGTCATTGAGAACAACCGCACCTTTCTGGATTGTCCGTTCTTCGGCTCCCCGCTACCCGACCTCCGCTGGTGAGACACGTTGTTTTTGCTTTGTCATGCTCCCACACTGATGAACCCTGATGAAGTGTATGTGTGCACAGGTTTAAGAACGGCCAGGGCAGCGGGCTGGATGGCGGGCAGTACCGCGCATACATCAACGGCACCCTGGAGATCAAAAGGGCTCGAGCAGAGGATGAGGGCACGTACACGTGCGTGGCCAACAGCATCCTGGGCGTGGCCGAGAATCAAGTGCGCCTGGAGGTCAAAGGTCAGACAGTGTGCTACCCGACAACCAAAGTCTTGGTTGGAACACACACCTTTTCATACTTTTATGAAGATTATTCTAGGGCAACATGCTGAATTGTAAAAATATATATAAATAAATAAATACTCGCCCAGTGGATCGCATGACATTAACACCAGCTGTCACCTGACTGACACACGGGGTGTTTCTATATGATGTATATGTATAGAAACGCCGCACAGACGGCAGCGTGAAGTGCAGGAACGATGAGACGCTCCCCGGTTTCTGCAGCACCAGGTGTCACGTTCGCCATGACAGACAATCACCGTGGCAACGATCCACGTGACAGGCTGAGGTCACATGGTGTCTCACGCTGTGTGTGTGTGTGTTTTCATTACATCAACAACTCAGAGCCTACTCGTATCGTCAAAATCCCCGAGCACCAGTCGGCCGTCAGGGGCTCCACAGTTCGCTTCAGCTGTAAAGTGAAGTCGGATCCCAGTTTGCCCGTCACCGTCAGCTGGACCAAGGACGACAAGCCTCTCTACCTGGGATGGAGGTAAACGAGCTGGAGCAGTAAAATGCCACACTGTCGATTCACAGCTCGCCACTCTGCCCACGGGGCGGAGAGAGGAAACAAAATCAGAGCGTGACATCAGTAGCTCCACCCACTAATGAGGACGCACACACAGAGCGCGCTGACTGTTTTTGTTGTGGTTCACGTGTGGTAAACGCGTGTACTGTGTTTCTGGCAGGCTGAGGAAGGACGATGAGTCGCTGACCATCCCCAATGTGAATGAGGGTGATGAGGGGACGTACACCTGCACGGTCAAATCCGAGATCGACCAGGACTCTGCATCGGCCCGGCTGACTGTGTTAGGTACATCACACCAGTAAACTGCTCTAGTTATCAGTGATCAGGTACACACCAGACCGACAGCAACAAGAACCCTTTAGCACCGTGACACCTGGTTACATAACTAACTAACCCACCTGCTGTACTACTGCAGTACTCTGAAGTACCACAGTGAAGCTGTGTGGAGCTGCTGTAGTACTGCAGTACTCTGAAGTACCACAGTGAAGCTACAGTTACAGAAACGAGCTGGAAACGATCATGTCGCAGTTAGCTGAAGCTGACCAGTTGTGTTGATCTAATCACGCTAACAGCTGACTAACATGCAACCCTGCCCCCCCCCCGCAGAGGAAGCCTCCCTCCACCCCTCCGTGTCTAGTGCCTTGCCTCCAGGTAACACTGACTTCTCTCTCCTGTTTGAATGTGTATTACTTCCTTATGTGCCACATATATATGTATATTTGTGTGTGTTAGTGGTTTTGATGCATGCATTGTGTTGATTTGTATATACTAATATATTATTCTGATAATACGTGTATTATTATCGGAATAAGTGGCGTGATGGGTTCTATAGCTCGACCTTTCCCACGCAGACCGCCCAGAACCCCCCATGGATCTGGACCTGTCTGACCCGACGGCTCGCAGCGTTCGCCTCACCTGGATCCCTGGAGACGATCACCGGAGCCCCGTCATAGGTGTGTGCAGTTATACTGCACAGTGTTTGTACTCGCAGAGCATGTGACCTCACGGAAAGGAAGCCAAGTCACAAACATTACTTCCTGTGTGTATGATGCTGACCTCAGTAACAGTCGGTTCTGCCTCTGCTCTCCCAGAGTTCCTGGTGGAGTTCGAGGAGGACCGCTGGGAGCCGGGCAGGTGGCAGAACCTGTCCTCTTACCCCGGGGACTTCAACTCCGTCATCCTGCAGCTCGCCCCCTTCGTCAACTACCAGTTTCGGGTGATCGCCATCAATGCCGTGGGCCGCAGCGAGCCCAGCGGTCCCTCGCCGCGATACCAGACCAGCGGAGCAGGTGAGGAGGAGCTCAGCTCTGCAGGCGTGGCCTCCTGTGTCTGGAGGAGTAACATCTCTGACAGAGAGTGCCCTGTGTTGTGTTACAGCTCCAGATGTGATCCCCAGAGGTCTGAGAGGGCGGGGCTCCCGGAGGGACAACATGGAGATCACCTGGGAGGTTAGTAGCTCCATACACAGGACAGTACTCTAAAGAGTACTCTGTTTACTGTGATCGGTGGGTCAGTCTCAGTTTGCTGTTTCTTTCTTTCAATGCTCAAACAATATCAAAAGCAGCCTCATTAACGTGTGTAGTTTTGTCGTCACATGACAGTGATGTGTTTTCGCTCAGCCTCTGCTCGACCTGGAGAGAAACGGCCCGAAGCTGCATTACAGCGTATGGTGGCGACGGAAGGATGCGGGGGAGGAGTGGAGCAACGTGACCACGGAGGCCTCCACACACACCGTGCACAACACGCCAACCTACGTGCCTTACGAGATCAAAGTCCAGGCCCGAAATGAGTTTGGACCGGGACCCGAATCCAATGTGGTCACCGGATTCTCTGGAGAGGACAGTGAGTGATGATCTGATGATCTATCAGTTGTGACGTCCAAGCCTGCATCGCATCAACGTTCTGTCTAACACTCCTTTGTGTGTCCAGAGCCCACTGCCCCTCCCACTGACCTGAGGGTGTCAAAGGTCAACAGCACCAAAGCAAACGTCCACTGGAAGCCTGTGGAGCCAGAGTCTGTCCAGGGAGAGTTCAAAGAGTACAGGGTGAGCGAGCTGCTGCGGAGCGGGCGGTGTCGCTCTACTCCTGCTCCTTTCTGACCCTCTGTCCCTCTGTCCCTCTGTCCCAGCTGTATTACTGGCGTGAGTCCAGTCTCGTCCCAGGTCTGAAGGTCGTCCAGGAGAATAAGACCAAAGGATTCTACAGCAGCACGCCACAGCCGTCCAGCCTCCTCAGCGGCCTGGTGCCCTTTTCCAAGTACAAGATGTTTATGGTTGTGGCCAACAGCCGCTTTGAGGGCCCCCCCAGCAACACCGTGGAGTTCTCCACCAAAGAGGGCGGTAAGGGCCACAGCTGCGTCCTCGCAGATTCTGACCCGTCTTGATATGGAGCGGTAACAGGACTCACCTGACGTCTGTTTTCCTCACACAGTTCCTGATGCTCCAAGGTTCTTCAGCATCAGCCGAACGAGTCTTGACGCTCTCTACTTGAAGTGGGACAAACCTGTGGAGCCCAACGGCGTTCTGACGGGGTACCAGCTGAAGTATCACACAGGTGCGACCTTCAGTGTGGCGGGAATAAAATGGCGCCTGTTTGTTTGGGGAATTCTTCATATTCATTGTACATGAGCCCTCTGTGTGTGTGTGTTCAGTCAACGGCTCCAGGCTGGGTCGGCCACAGCTGCAGACCTTTCTTCCAAACGTGACAGACTTCACGCTGCGGCTGCCGGATCGATCGACCCGCTACAAGTTCACGCTGTGGGCGCTCACGCAGGTGGGGGCGGGCGAGTTCTTTGCTGAGGAGTCACCGCACTACACCAACGAGGGTGAGTCATGTGACCAGCAGTTCAGTAGGAAACACTTTTTAAAAATTGAATGTGAATGAACTGTGGAGGCTGCAGCCTCACGTGTGTGCATTTGTGTGTGAGGCACACACTCTCTGCTGAACACACTCAGTTCATTTAGAATCGGTTCAAACAGAAAGTACTGCTGCTGTGAGTCTGACAGGAGAACCACTGTGACCGTTTACTCATGCTGCAACGACACCCACACGGGTGTGTGTACAGACAGTGAAGTAGCCTGCAGCAGAGACAGGTCTTTGTGTCTCATGTCAGATGGAAGAAGAGGAGGAGAGCTGGTGTTTCACAGATCTCGCTCTTGCACACACACACACACACACACGCTGCTGTCTCATTATCTGCCCACAAGATAGTTTCCATGCGATTCTTCCAGGTTCCACTTTACCTGATGAATAAATCTGTTTCTTGCTGACAGAACGCAGCACTCAGCATGTGTTGAACTCATCCTCCACTTGGTGATGCCCCCTTGACCTCTGCCCTTTTTCCTGTCTCTTTGTTCTTGCTGCTGTCAGACAATGTGACTGACGCTGCAGGTCTAGGTAATGACGACTGTCTGCCTGTCGCCCCGCCCCCGTCCCGCCCATGCACGCTCTCAGCAGCAGTGCAGTCCGCCCTCAGATCTAGCGCCCCCTGCTGGCCACGCAAAGCCGCTCCATGTGGTTTGTGTTGACGCCAGCGGCGCAGGGGTTGATTCAGGTCATCACATGACATGAAGGGGGACGGACTGTGGGACTGAGCTGCTGCTGCTCTTCATCCTGTCATCTTCCCATCTGCTTCCTGTTCAGTGGACACAGAGTGAACTCTGGGGTCTGGACATCGTGCACACTTTGCTTCATCACCGGCTCTGCACAAGCATCACTGACGTGTTAACCTTTGACCTTTGATTTCTGAGCTGTTGCACGTATTGCAACATACATGTTCTGAAATGCTTCTTTTCACACATCGCCATGATGATGCTGCTGCTCTGGGGCGTGTGTGTGTCTCTGAGCAGTGGACACGCAGTTGTTTGTTGCTTCAGAGCTTCGCCGCTCGCCATCGTGGCCGTGGCCTGGTCACCGAGCCAGGGTCACAGCTCTGCTGACCCCTGCATGCTTGGCTTCCAGCATGAGGGAAGCATGTGTGAGGGATTGTTCCCTGACCCACACACACTGCTGCTGAGCATCATCATCACAGAGGTTACACCAGATGATGTCACAGCTCACATGACGCATCCTCTTGAATAAGCCCCCACCCAGGGGCGGCGAGCTCTGCAGTGTATCGTGTGTAACGCTGTGAGTTCTTGGGGCAGATGTGTAATATTGGCATTTGTCCTCTTGGTGGCAGTGGCCGGGTGGGGGGGGTTCATGACGTTCTCCTGTGTGTGTGATTAACCCTCTGCTCTCTCCCACCTCCTCCCTCCAGTTGACCTTACAGACGCCACCGTGGCCACTCCCACTCCCACTGCCCCTCCCCCTCTCCTTTCTCTTTCTCCTACAACAACTATCGCTCCTACGACCACTAGTACCTCAGCTCCTATCACAGCTAAAGCTACAACTTCTCCTCCTACCACGACTTCCGCGGCCGAGGCGACCACCAGGCGAACCGATCAGAACGTGTTGGGTACTTTGTGCTTTGACCAGTCTTTCCTGTATCCATCTTTAATTCCACCTCTGACCAATCAGAGCACTGGTATCCTCTGAGTGGGGATGTGAGAATGCTGAATGTGTTGGACCCTAACTGGACCCTGTGTTCTGTCTCCAGTGTAATTAATTACCACGAAGCCGCTCATGAACCGAGAAATCCTCTCAGAATTTGCTGCCAGTGGATTTTCTGTCCATGAACGTGATGGTGGTTTTGTTCGGTTCCTGACCCGAACCACCCGTAACAATGGCACCGTGCATAGCTGTCAATGTGTCACTGTTCTAACTGTGCCCTCTTTACCGCTGTCATTGACCTCTGACCCTGTGCCCTCGCTGCCCTTGTGTAGTGGTCCCTGGGCGGAAAATCTGGGACCTGACGGTGGAGCCTAACAGTAACTACGCTAACGTCAGCTGGAGACACAACTTCCCCAGCGGCAGCAGCGAGTTTGTGCTCGAGTTCACGCTGGACAGTAAGAACCAGAGCGAGCGCAGCAGCGAACCGCACGTGTGACTGTGTGCGCTGGACACGCCGCCTGGCTTTGAATGGCTCTCTAAGCTCCGCCCTCATGCTTTCATTATCAGCTGTTCTCGCTTCATTTTAAACTTTGCTTATTCAACACTGTTCACCCCTCCTTTGCTGGCTGATGTCTCACACACACACACACACCCCCCCCCTCCACCCCCAGTCTTAACGCTTCCTGTTTGCATTTCACCCACAGGAACATTTATTAACGTGTTAGGGTTAGGGTTTATTAACGTGTTAGGGTTAGTGTTTATTAACGGGTTAGGGTTTATTAACAGGTTAGGGTTAGGGTTTATTAATGTGTTAGGATTAGGGTTTATTAACAGGTTAGGGTTAGGGTTTATTAATGTGTTAGGATTAGGGTTTATTAACGTGTTAGGGTTAGTGTTTATTAACGGGTTAGGGTTAGTGTTTATAACGGGTTAGGGTTAGGGTTTATTAACGGGTTAGGGTTAGGGTTTATTAACAGGTTAGGGTTAGAGTTTATAACGGGTTAGGGTTAGGGTTTATTAACGGGTTAGGGTTAGGGTTTATTAACAGGTTAGGGTTAGAGTTTATTAATGGGTTAGGGTTACTTCCACATTTTCACACTTGTTCCCATCATCCCTCGCTCTGCTGTTCCCAAACAAAACAAAGGGGGGGGGTCAGCTGAGCTGAGGCATGCTGGGTGGGTGGGGGTGTATTCAGTTTAGGTATTTAGTCCTTGAACTTTATTGCTTCAGCATTAGACGCTCTGAGGACATAGATACACACGCGCCGTTGTGTGTGGTCCTGGCGGGGCAGGGTCCTGGTTGTCAGACGCTGAACCTGCATGTGTGTTTGAGGTCACAGCTGACGTTGGGTTGCTCGGTCTGAGGACTGCTGGGTAACCGCATGGCGTGGGAATGATGAGCGTTGATAGCATGGTGCATGACGTCACCACCACGTGCTGCCGCCTCCGTCATGCTCACAGCTCGGCCGTGCCATGACTGCCATCGTTTCCCTGGAGAGGCGTAGCCTGTTAATTGAGACGAACAATGCGTTGCCTCTTGGCATTCTACACGGACGCTCTGCTGAGGTCACGCTAGGTCAGACATGATCACCTGCACCCGCTGAGAGACGGCCTGATGATGTCATGATCGTCTGGGCATTGCATTGTTTTCAGTCTCAATTCACTTCACTAACCCCGCCCTCGCCGCCACACGCCGACCGTACCGAACTGTCAGGCATTGGTGTGGCGTGAAGGCCACACCCCCGAAGTGTGATCGGCCTCTTTCTTGTGTCTCCAAGGCGACAAGACGGTGAAAGTTGTGCCAGTGAATCAGCAGCCCCCCATTAGAGTGGCGGATCTGATCGCAGGCGCCGCGTACCGGCTGAGGGTTTACTCCCATGAACTCAACAGCATCAGCAGCAATTTTTACAACTTTAAGACCAAAGCAGGTGAGGCGGAGCCACGGGCGGAGCCAGGTGCGCTGCTCTGTCATTCAAGTGAAACCGTGGTCAGTTGTTCCAACAGCCGCCTGAGCCGGAGCCGCCCACGGCCGCCGTGTGTGTGTTGTTACCTTGGTCTTTACTTCATTCCAACCCATTCTCAGACTGCAGGTGACCGCGCAGTGTGCTCTGCAGTGAACGTCATGACTCACTGTGTGTGTGTGTGTGTGTGTGTGTGTCTCCAGCATACATAGACCAGGTGGACATCGCCACTCAGGGCTGGTTCATCGGCTTGATGTGTGCCATCGCGCTGATCATCCTCATCCTCCTCATCGTCTGCTTCATCAAGAGGAGCCGGGGCGGCAAATATCCAGGTGACGGCTTTTTCTTTTCATGTAAAACTCTCCTGAACGTTTCAGTTTCGTGTTTTGCCGTTATAAATTACAGACTCTCACACAACGTTGGGTCACGTGTAAATTCTTTAAGAGTCACCTGTCCACATACAGGAAGGCCACGGGTACAGGGAATATTTGGGTCTATGCACAGTACTCACAGTACTTTGTTTTGACCTGCCGTGGTCAAATCAAGTTTATTTGTTTATTTGTGAGCGACGCCCTGGGCAGCAGCATCTGCCGTTACCGTGGCAACCGTTGAAACGCTCTGACCGGGCGTCCTCTGCAGACAGCGTTCTGAGTGAGACACGTGTTGATGTTTTCCAGTCTCTGTGACGTGCAGGTGGCTGCCGAGTGACCGGGGTGGAGAAACTCCTCGGTAGGTGCTGACGTGTGACGCTGCTAACAGCTAACATGGAGGAGCAGTACTGCATGAAGGACTAATGTACTACACACTCTGATGAACAAAGCATAGATTTACTGACACTGGTGTTCTCGCAGTACCCTGCAGGCAGTACTGTGTCAGAGTAAACACTTTGCTGCTCAGTGTCACCTGATGTGCACTTGTATTAACTCTGATCACATCACTTTGTTCTTATGTCTTCAGTGCGTCACATAAAAGACCTTCCTTTGGACTCAGTGGTCCAGAAAGACCAGGACGGATCCTTTGATTACCAGTAAGTATAACCAGTTAACTGCCTGTTCACTGCCTGGCATCAGCTGTTTGAGCAGGCATCTTCCTGTCCTGATTATTGGGCCCAGGCATGTCTGTCAGATGTATACACAGTATATACACAGTATACAATACACTGCAGCACAGCTCAGCCACACAGTATATACACAGCATATAATGCACTGCAGTACAGCTCAGCCACACAGTATACAATACACTGCAGCACAGCTCAGCCACACAGTATATACACAGTATATAATACACTGCAGTATTTGTACATGCTGTGGAACGGGCCTAAGCAGAATGTGCTGATGAACAAGTGCCTTTCTTTCGTTCCAGGTCCAACTGAGCTTTGATTAAAACGTGCTAACATGTCAACATTAACCAGACATGACCTTTAACCTTTGACCGTGACCTTTAACTGCGACGGCATTAGCACACAGATTTAACCTCTTTGCTAAAGCTGACTCAATTCTGCTTTTCGTGCTCAGACACTAACACGCAGCCTCACTCCAGCTCTGTGTGTGCGTGTGCGTGCACCACGTGAAGCTCGTCTGTCCTCTCTGTCCTCACATTTCGTCCCTCTCTCTTCCCCTACGCTGAAACGGGTCGTCTGTCCCTGACAGGAACGAGAACGAGAACAGGTACTGCAGCCTGGGCTCAGCATTTGTCTCAGCCTGTGCATGAGAGACGCTCTGAGGGTCAGCTGCACCCCGCCAGCGTCTGACCGGCCTCAGCAGTGAGGAGGGTGGGGGGGGGTGATGAGGCTGTACCTCAGTTTGAAGCTAAACACGGGGATAAGAGACAGCAGCCTCACGTTCTGTGTGAACACCAGCAGCTTCACAGAGCCTCTGATCCAGGACCAGCCAGCAGAGCTCTGTGGACACTGAGACGTCACGACACCAGAGGGATGCAAACACCTGTCAGCAGCTGTGGCCGCTCACTGCTGCCACAGCAGGAGTTGGGGAGGGGGGTGTTATATGTGTATAGGTCGAGAGTAAAACCCAAAGGCCTCTAGTATAAAAATAGATCTGTGCTATCTCAGCCCTCGATGATGCGTGGATGAAAAAGGATGAGGACGGATGGAATGGAAAAGGACATTGACGCTGGCTCAGTTGAATAGTGTAAAGTTTATTGTCCAGCATCTGTCTGGAGGAGAACTTGGGTCCTGATTGTGTTCTCTCTACCGACTAATTCTTCAGGCTGCTCTTAATTACGTTCACAGCACAGCCATGCTCTATGTTCCGGTATTGGGAGAATAACAAACTTTAGCCTTAGTCTCTTCTCTTCACCAGAGGTAAGAGAAAAGCATCCTTTATATTTACGACTTGAGACAAATGTAAACATTCCTTACTACTGGCTGGCGCCAATAGTAGTAGTAGACAAACCAGGCTTAAGAAAACACAAAGTAAAAAACATCAGATACTACACTTCAGTTCTCAGATGACCTCCAGACCGATGGTGAGCTGCCTCCTGATCATGTGACAGAGCGTGGTCATTTTAACCATGAACAGGTTAAAGCGTGTACACTAGTGTCACTCAGTCAGGGGCGGGGCAGCAAACCACCTCTGAGCCGCAGCTGCCCAGGGGGTGTGGCCACCATCACCTTCAGAACTGGTCCAGATTCTGTTCTGACACTTGGTCGCGTGTCCGCTCGCTGTTTCTGTTCATGCTGCGTCGTTTCCTCACTGCTCACTTGAACAGAAGAAATTACCCCAGCTTTCTCTGAGCTTTTCCTGCCCATTTATACCCATGACCATGAACCTGGACACATGTGTGACGTCTGTGGGAGATTGACTTTAGTTTGGTGGAGACTCAAGTATTTCTCCAGTATCTGGTCCATGTCAGAGTTCTGCTGGTGGTGATGCTGCTTGACCTGAGCACCTCAGACGGTTCCTTTTTGTCCAACAGGTCAGAGCAAAAGTCTTCATCTCGTCCCAAACACAGAAACTGCAGTTGTGCGCCCTCCAGTTGAAGCTTTGTGGGCTGAATTTGCTGGATTTGATTTGTTTTCTGGATGATGGCGTCCAGTGACGTGCTCCCAGCATGCAGCATGACGACTGTCAGCGTGTCCACATCTGGACACGTTTGAAACATCTGAGCTGTGCATCCGTCACACGCATGTTGCCACCATCATGCTAAGCGCTTGGGACACGCTGCACAATGTTCTCCCTCACATCAGAGTCACATGACACGCAGCCAGAGGCAGCGCACCCTTCGGGCTCCGATCTCATGTGTTTGAACCTCTAAGGAATCGTCTCCAGATGTTGGGAAGTGCTGCTCAACGCATTTTGGAGGAAATGTAACTCCTTATTTCTCCAGAGCAGGACTTGGGTGTCACACCTGTCTGAACTTAGCGCCATGGGTTTGCATGAATGACTGTGACCCCCCCCATACACACACACACACACAGTCTGACAACTAACACTGCTCTGAACCTGTGGGCGTGTCCAAACATGAGAGTGTGTATCTTCAACCTCCATAACCCTTCACTTCCCCCTTTACCTTTGACCTTTACTACCGACCTTTACCTCTGACCCTGTGTTTGACCTGAAACTGTCCTCGTTGCCTCTGCAGCAGCGACGAGGACAACAAGCCTCTGCAGGGCAGCCAGACCTCACTGGACGGCAATGTGAAGGAAAGCGATGACAGTCTGGTGGACTACGGCGAAGGCGGCGACGGCCAGTTCAACGAGGACGGCTCGTTCATCGGCCAGTACACGGTGAAGAAGGACAAGGACGAGACAGAAGGCAACGAGAGCTCCGAGGCCACGTCGCCCGTCAACGCCATCTACTCACTGGCATAGCCTCGCGTCAGCACGTCCGACACACACACACCCACACACACCCCAGTAACAGAGGAACAGCAGGAGGGCCTGTCAGGAGACGAGCATGCTCCTCTGATGGTAACAAGGAGTTTGACCACAGGCCTTTGCTTTGTGTCTCCAGTGGACGTGATGTTTGGACAAAGTGGACGGTGCTTGTTTTGCCCTTTACCCACACAGACGTGGAGTGTGCCCCCCACCCCCTCCCGTGTTTTAACATATCAGCTTCTGACATCACACTCAGCAGGATGCTGGCAGATATGTTTATCATATTGATATTTAAGCAATGAGAGATTTAGTTTGTCCACAGCTCGAACTATGCACAGTCACAGCCCCACACTTGGCCCGGTGTGTGTGTTAATGTGTCGGAGGTGGTGATTGCACCGCTCCAACTGGCATCGCCTTTCATCTGAAAATACATGAAGTACGTAAGACACCCCCCCACCCTCTGTGATTTCTCCATTTAACTCTGAATCCTAACGTTTCTCTCAGTGCGCCTTTATTCATTTGGCATTTTCCTCCACATTCTCGTTTTCAATTCCCACTATTTCAGTTTCTAAATGTCTCTATTTTTTATGCATATTAAAAAAAACAGCAATAGGGTTATGCCGGAAACGTTTTAACTATTTACAGCATGGAGACATTTAAAGTCTCGACCCACTGGGAAATTAAACAGCTGAGGTTTATTTTTTGCTGAGAAAGAAGAAGAAGATTCCAGAAGAAGTTGCGTCTCACCTGTCCTGCGACCATGTTTGTCCTCTGGTCATTGTCTTTGTTGATGCTCGTCGTTCAGTGCTCGCTGTGGTCACCTGTGGTCACCTGTGGGAGCCTCCGTGTTAGAAAGTGTATTTTACACGGTATTTGAAATATTTATTTTATATTTCTATCTATGACATAATGTGGATAGTAATAATATATAAGTTCTTATTTAATAATTGTTCTAATCACTCAGACTTACTGTAGTAGCCAAAGTAATCTGTTCCTGCTCATCTCAACAGTATAATTCAGATATTTTTGTAGCAGCTGGCTTCTCTGCTGTAAACAAAACCAGAAAAACATCATCATGGTGTCTGTGTGCTGCTCTTCATGTTGTTATTCTGCATTGTTTTTTAG